>JBBMJY010000025.1:7518426-7567207 GCA_037833715.1 Toxotes lorentzi
CACACACACACACACACACACACACACACACACACACACACACACACACACACACACACACACACACACAAACAACAACAACAACAACTTGGAACCTATGTATGCTTGTGAAGGCCCCACATAGTGCCTTATTAGGCCCGTATGTGACTGCTGCAGTTTAATTTAGTCCCCTGCTGGGGGTGTTATTCTCTTCATTAGAATTATCAACAGGTGTACTGGGGGCTCACAGATAGAACACTGCCTGATAGCAGCAGTGTGTTAGTTATGCTTGTTGGGGCCTAATTCTTCTTGTTGTGGTTAGTCTCTAAATGGTCTCAAATCCCCCAAGTTCCCTCAAGCTAGTTAACCAACCATACTGTTGATCAAGCTGAATGAAATGTGAAATCTGGAATTTTTAAAAGAGGCAGAAGGTTTATAACATTTAGGCTGGCTAATTGCTGTGAGCTGCTTTAGTTCATTTGATGGATCCCTCTGGTGTGGCTTGGCAGGCTCTCTGTCCACTTTGAGTCATCCAGGAATAAATAGAGGAATGAGCATGTGTCCTGAGAGGAACGGTGTGCTTGTTAAAGCAGTTTGAACAAGTATTTGCTTGTTAAAGGCAAACAGCGCCCAGTAGCCCACTGCACAATAAGCGAGCGAAAGAAAATCTCTTTGATGAATTGATACATTTTTTATTTCACTTCGCACAAGAGGGATGTAGGCTGAACCAACTTTTGCTCATTTTGGCCCTGGCTGTGATTCACTGAGTGCTGTGTGTGACTGACTGTCCATAAAACAAAAAAGATAAAGCGAAGAAAGAAGAAAAAAGGTAAGTCGAAGTTGAAATTGATGGATTTTTTTTTTTAAACAAAACTAATATTGAATCATTACTCTAGCTGAAAAACAATTAGCAGATTGGAGACAAGAGCCTTTTAAGGTCTGTCAGTGTGTATATGTAAAATTTGCCCTTTCTGCCTATTAAAAGTATGATTAATATATTGTAGGTATGTCTGCTAAATTTTTCCTACACAGTAGTGTCTGATTGGTGTGTGTGGGGGTGTGACAGCCATATGGTCACTGCACAATCCAGTGTGAGAGATCACTAATGCTTATTACAAAGATAAAAACAGTGGTGGGAATCATAAATGTATAAACAGAGCCTGAAGTTAGTTAGAGCTGGAGGATGTGAAGAAGAAAAGAGAGGAGGAGGAAAGTGCACATGAATAAAATACAGTTCTGTGTCAGGTCACTTGTGTGGAGGCAGTGATAGGTACATTGAACATGCCAACTGGTTGTTTGGTATAGTAATATTGGTGGGCAGGGTGTGGAGTGTCAGTGAGGGCAAGACGGAGTGAAAAATATGCTGCATTTGATGCCTTTAACTATCTTCTGCTGTCAGCAAAAGAAACAAACTTTGAAGAGAAAGATTGTCACACTTCTTTTCTCTTCAGAGGAAAAAAAAAAATCATGTAAATAGAAAAATAACCAAATCAAAACCCATAAGACATTTCATGTTGCTAGACTAGAGACAGCCAGGTGAAAAACAAAGATGGTGAAAAAGAGAGAGAAGCTATAGGCTGATGAACTTGTTCATCTTAGTGATGAACTTGTTCTAATCCAATAAATCATCCTTACTTTAGCTTTCAGTAATCATTACTTTAATCTGTTTATCAACCATTGCCTCTTAAGCCACAATTAGAAGCCTCATCATGTGTCACAATTAGTGAGATAGTCATTTGTCTGCATTGATCGTCACTTTTCTTACATGATCATTCAATGGATGGATGGGTGGGTTGGTAGATGGATAGATGCTCAATTACAACTTTATTTGTACAGCGCAATATCATACAAAAGTGGTGTATAGAGTGATAACATAATGGACAATAAGTTAAAACATTTATAATATACACACAGCACGAACAACAAAAATACCATGTAGTCCATTGACTTTGTTGAGGGAATTAGCCAGCAATTTAAGAAAAAAAGAAACATTTTGTCATGTTATTCTTTTGCTTTATTAACTTGTGGTTTAGTCCTTTCTCACCATAAAACATCCAAATAAAACTTCAACAACACTTTGATACTGGTTATTATATTTTATTAATATTATACACATTTACTGTTTATAGATCATAGATCAAGATAATCATGCTCAGTCTACAAAGATACAAAAGCTCTGATCTGCAAGTAAACACCTCACAGCACTGTATTATTATTTTCTGACATTCCATAAAAAAAGAGAGGGTCCTAAAAAGATATTCATATTGGAAAGAAAAGACACAACAGAGACAGGCAGAGAAAAAGAGAGAGAGGAAAAAAAGGAAAGTCAAAGAAGTAAAATCAGAGGGACTGCTGTCAGAGTCACCTTGTTGGAACAGGAAGTGTGTGTCCCAGTGAGGAATGTTCGGTACAAGTCAGACTAAAGTGAGGGGAACGGGGCTGGAGAAAGAGAAGACAGGCTGATGAAAGGGGAGGAACGGTTAGAGAAGAGCTCTGACAGATTGTCATTAAGAAGGACAGCTGCCTTTTTCAATGGTGACTCTTATAATCTATAATCCACACACAAACATACAGACACACACCCTCCAACACACAGACAGAAGTGTGCGTTTACTACGACGCAAATAAATTCGCTCAGATTTTCATTTTTCATTCATTTTTATGCTGTAGTCTCGTTAAAACTGAGATGTTTTCTAGAGAAACATCTGCAAATACAAGTGACAATGAAAATGCACGATCTAATTTAATAAAAATGTTCAGTCAACATACACTAAAAAAGCAATTATTGAAATTCCTGGAAAATATGAGTGGACGGGAGATTTTAATTTCAAAGTGCTGTGCAGCCAGTTTTGTTTACAAGGTGCAGAAAGCAGTCATGTTTAGAATTTATGCACAACGTATTTAATTATAACAGGATTGTGAACTGTTACCATAATTACTGGACTTTAAAAAAGACAGTAGAGATGTGAACTACATGGGCAGCTTCAAGAGGATAGTTTAAAACAAGATAAAATGCATTGTGCCTTATCTTCTCACTGTTGTTTTTTAACCTTATATGAGACTCTCATGCCGTACAGTATGTACATTAAAGTATGAATCACTGTGATCATTCCTCCTCTTCACAGTGGCTGTCAAGTGATGCCCTGCTCAACTGTAACAGTTTTCAAACAGAACGTGAGGTGACTTTTACAGGCAATATGTTTTCATACAAAGTCAATGGAAAGATGCAAATTGACCTGATTAGCCACAAATTTTCATGAGCAGAAAGTTTGCACTTTATGAATCTGATTCATGAATTTACAGAGATGAGAGGAAAAAGGAGACAGACTGAAGGGAAATGACAGGAACAAATGGGATTTCAGCAGTCAAATGACTTTGAATCTAAAACACATCTGTCTAAAAGAGACAGATGTGTGATGAGAATTCCAAAATTCAGCTGGGTCTTATCAGACATAAGCAGTCTGAGTTAGCAGAATCAAGTAGTTATCTTCGTCCATATAGTCCCATATAATAGGTTTAATGTTCATATTGTTCAGCAACAAAACTATATGTCCAGATGTATCCCTCCACCATAGCTCAGCAAGGAAACAGTGTCTACAGGAAACAAAAGGAAGGAATCTTGTACTCAAAAGTCCGTAGCTTTGGTAGATACCCACTTCATTTGGCTAAGTCACACTGCTAAAGCCTCATGTTAGTCTCAGCTGAACAGTAACATTGTACAAATGACAAGTGAGTGATTTATAAAGATGGACTTCAAAAAAATCCAAACTTGCACCTTGCCACAAACCTGTATATATGCATGCATGCTGCTGTGTGTGAAACCATGCACGGAAATGCACACACCATCACAGAGTCAGACAGGCATGAATGAACTAATTAAACACACTCTCTCCTTCTCTGACATACACACTGCTCCAAGTCCATAAAAGAGTGAATAATTGAGCTGACTTACCTACAGTGTATTAGCATACTGTAGCTTTAATATGCAGAGAGAGAAAACAGAGTAGAAAAAAGGACAAAGAGGGAGAGGAAGGATGTGACAGAAAGAGGGAGAGAGAGAGAGTGAGAGAAAGGAGATGAAAAACATGAGGAGAGAGCGAAATGGGAACAGACGAGAGGGAAAGAATGGAATGAAGAAAGTGGGAGAGATAGTAGTGGGAGAGTGATAGGGAGGCAGTGGAGCAAATCAAAGTAAAATTAAGTGCATTTACATATTTAGATGAGCGCTTCTAGTCAGCCTGTCTAATTATTTCATCTCCATTTTTCATTTGCACGCTGTTCAATCCAAAAGCAGCAGGCCGTGAGGAAAGTTTCTCTCTCTCCCTCCTCACCGTTACTTTACCCCTCTCTCACTCTCTCTCTGACTCTTCACCCCTTGTGGCCGCCCTTCGTTATCCGGGTCATTACCATACGCTTTTTGTCCGTCCGCACTTGTCCTCCCTATCTCCCTCACGCCCCCTGCTCCTGCTCTCTTACCATGTTTTATGCATACGAGGATACTGGCCCACATGTGTCCAGAACCGTGTGTGTGTGTGTGTGTGTGTGTCTGTGTGCATTAATCTCAAGGTTCACCGCTAATGCCCTTTCTACAACAATGTTTTATGCATTGTGTTGTCCTGACGAAGACAAGTATATGTATTGCAGTGTCCAATATATGTGTGTGTGTGTGTCTCTGTACACCCACCCACCCACTATTAAACCCTTCAAATTAGCATGAACCATGTCAGGAGCAGCCAAACCACGTTAACCTTCTATCACTGATTTTCCCCTTTTCTTTATGCCTTTCTTCACACTCCATAACTCTGTCTTTCACCTTGCTCTCACAATCTTTCCTTCTCTCCCTCTCATCTCTCCTCTCCCTCCTTCTCCCTCTCTGCCTCACTGCTGTTCATCACTTTGTTTACATCCCCTTTCTCTCTATATTACTTCCCCTTGCTCCTATAAATGCCCCCCCCCTCCCCCCTTCTACACCCACACTCATCAGCGCAATCTATCAGTGTGTGTATGCAAGCATGTGTGTATGTGTGTGATAGCATATCTTTGCTTTGAGGCCTGTTTGTGTGATTCTGTTTATGTGAGCCTCTTTGCCAGTATGAGTAGGTGTGTTTAGTCTGAACTGATGTGTGTATTTTACTGCATGTGTTTGTGTGCAGTAGTGTGTCCACATGTGTGTAGCACGTGTGTGTGTGTGTGTCTCTGTCTGTGTGTGTGAGGGAGAGTGCGCGCACATGTGTGCGAGTGTGTCTGCTGGCATAAAAGGTTGTTATGTGTTTTAGGTGTTAATTGGCTGAGGAGCTTCATTAATATTCTCCTTGCGAGCCTGCTCGTCAGGAACAGAGCTGGCAAACTGATGAGTATGTGATTTTCCTCCTGAGAGAGAGAGAAAAAGAGAGAGAGAAAAAAGAGAGAGAGAAAGGGTAACAAGAGTGACTTCAGTGCAGAGACCCTCTGTAAGGTCAAAGTGAGAGAAGAGTAGAGCAAGAAAAGGAGTGGAAAAAAGCAACAGAGGCAGAGAGGGCAAGCAGGGAGAGAGACAGACAAGTGGGGGGGGTAGGGAAAGCAACAGACAGAGTGAGAGTGAGACAGAAAGAGATGGAGGGAGGGAGTGAAGGAGAGATGTGATAAAAAGCCATAAAGGGTTCCATTGAGGCACAGGGTGAAAGAAAAGATTATATCATGCGAGGGAGAAATTATCCCTTTGTTAGGCGTTTGTGAATTGGCGGAATGAGGGCAAGGCGGTTGGCAGTGTACCCCCCGGCGAGGTGGCACATAGCTGCTCAATTTTAATCACCCACACTGTGCCACGACAGCGCACAGTTTACCTGGTCCAGACCCCCGCTTCTAGCTACAAATGTGCACGGAAATATACAAACTATCCTCCTGCAGAGTGCACAAAAATGAAACATCATAATCTGCAGCTTTGACAGGTTGATATGCACATCAATAACACATCACACGCATATACCTGGAAAGTACAGAGCAAGATAATGAACCCGTGCATGCTCATATAGGCACAGTGACAACCTAAGTGTCAGACACACACGCATTGGGGAACAAAGGAGAATTCTACACGTGCAACATGCAAATGTTAGCACATGCACTGAGAACAAAAAGAAGAGAGACTGACACATGCACTGCAGCAGGGAAAACAGTGAGCAGAGAGTCGTAGCCTGTCACTGGGAGGTATGATGCCACATGGATAATGAGTGTTACTCCCAGCAGGTAGCTGTGTAGCATGTGGCTCACAGCACACACAGAAACACTCGTTAGGAAGCTCTGACAGTACATTCTCAACTTGGCAGGTAACACAGTTTGCATTTATCTTACTGAATAAGGGATGACTGAGCTGAGTGTTTTGTTGCATCCCAGCTGGGGGCCTTGCATGGTTATGCATAAAATATACCTGTAATGCCTTCTCATACTTAAACTGTGTATGTTTTCTGAGATGAGTATGTATTCTATTAATGCTTATATCAAAACAGCAAGGGCGAGGAGCATATTGAAGTGTCATGTCTGTGTTAAAAAGCTTCCAGCCTTGTTGGCCTATATACTTTAACACCTTGTATGCAGTTATCTTTATCTGAGCAAATAAGAAAACCTGTAGCGACCTTAAATCTTCCTGTAACTTTCTTGACTGCTAGTATTGCAGATTTTATTCACACTAGCAGGAACTAATGCCTCTTCTGAAGCCCTTGTCAGACATTAATTACACAATTGTTTTGTTGACATTTTGGTGTGGCTTTTGCTGTCCTGTTAAGTTGTTGTGTTGATGAGTTTAGTGTCCTAAAACACCTGGTTAAGGTAAGGGAGAGTTTTTGAGCCAGTGCATCTGATGCCTCAAGTTGACACGTGCTTTTTCAGCGGTTAACAAACACCAGTCTTTTTCATCAACTTTCCTAAATTTCACCATAAAAATGTTACTTGAGGGGGTGGGTAGTATATAGAAAACAAAAGAAATTAAAACAGTGAAAGTTTTGCAGTGAACATTTTGTATTTGTAGCAAAGACTTTGCAAATGTGTTTAGTTTTCATTGATATAAATATATAATTCTGGCATCAATATGTTCTAGAATTGTTTCTGTTTGAATGCAAAATGATAGGGTTGCACAGTCGAACCTGTGATTTTTTATACTCTAGTACCGCAAGTTTAGTTTAGGAAACACAAAGTTGAATTTCAGGATATCACTGTGGTACAATAATATAATCTACAAATATAAAGTTAATCTTGTGCGTGGATAGCAGAAGAAGAAACTCAGTTATGCCAGTTTGTTTAATTTTCAGGCACCTCTTGGTGTAAGAAAGTGGTAAGACTCTTTTTTTTATATATATTTTTGACCTGACAGTCTTCTAGCTTTTGTCTGCACTGGCATTGAAGAGCGAGATTCTCCAGAATTTGTTGTGGAGATAAATTTCAAACCTGGCTCACATTCATGACCCCAAGACAGGAACATTTCTCTTCTTCAGGATGAAAGCATGTGCCTGTGAGAAAGGTTCTGAGTCCCGTGTTTGTTAAATAACTGCTCTATCTGATTAAGTGAATTCAATACAGTGAATTAAACAAAAGGAGAGCATTTGTACTACAGTAGTGAGCTTCAGCTGGCTTCTTTAGCTGCACAAGCACCAGCCATCAATAGCACTCTCCACATTCAGTTCTTGCAGTCTGTTACTTGAGAGTGTTTTGTTCTAAAATGCATTCTCATTTCTTTGCCAGGAACAAAAGAGAATAAGCTAAAATTGTCCACTTTAATGTGCGGTTGATGCATGGTAAAAGCATAATAGGATGAGACTAATAATAGGATGTCTACAATGGTTACCACAGCACCTTTATGTCCTTCCTTCTACTATATAAAGCCAGTGCCAAGTCTGTTGTCTAAAGTGAGTTTATTCTCTGGGTTTACCATGGATACATAAAGAAAGGTGAGGCAAAGTAAGAGTATCTGAAAAAACACAAGTAATTTCAAACAGCCAGTGATTCAAATCCTAATATCTGCTTTGTATTCTTGTTAGTCTGTCATGATGTGAGCCATATTGACTTGTATTTATTTGCCAGGCTCCACTATCAACAGAGTGTGAAAAATAAAGAAAATCAAAACTTTGTAATCCTAAGTTGTGTGAATAAAGACAGGTGGTGTCACTCGAAATGTACCCAAATGATTGGGCCGTATTGATCCCTTTGCCCAGGAGCGTGGGGTGAGCAGGAAGTAGCCTGAGCCGTGCCTCCAGAAACTGCACTCACTGATAGTGTCCATAGATCGAGGAGCAGTGACTTTTCTAATTAGAGAGTTCAGAGCAAACCCAGTTGGATTGGCTAGTGCATGGCTCTAGGCTAGCTATTAACACCAAGTCAACCAGACAAACAAGAAATCAGAAAAATGAGAATGAGAGAAAAAGGAGAGTAGAGGGCCAGGGAGAGGCTGAACATGCCATCCCTGATGTGGATGCCCTCAAACCTGGGTCAAAATAGTTGTTTTAGCTTACAAGAAAAATGGCGTGTAATTTGGTATGTCTGATGTTCTCCTTGTAAAAGTTAAAGATAGAATATAAGGAATAAAACTAATTGATTTTGCAGTATCTTAAATTGTAGTTGCAAATAGTATCGTGTATTTTGTATACACTGGAGAGAATCCCAGAGGAGATTACTCAATCAGGACAGTTCAGACAGTACTTTTTCTGTGAGTGATTAAACTTTCTAGTTGTCTGGGACTTTGTGGCAGCTCCATTAAACAAACTTTATAAAAAAAGAAAAGAATACTTGAAAATGCAATTTGAATTGCATTTCAATCTGTAATGTAAATAATTACCAGTTATGGCAGCTTTTGCTTCTGTGCTCTGTTTCTTATCATAACTGTAATCTGCTGAGCACACAGTATCCACTAAATGTTCTGTAATCTAAATGCTGGCCCTCTAACACTGTCCATTACCAACCCTGTTTGTATCATGTTTTATATGCTGCATGTCCCTCTCCTCCATTCCCAGCTGTCCTGTCTTCCTCCTTTTCCTTCTTTCACCCAGTCAGGCTCTCGGCAGGAGGGTCCCCCATATGAGCCAGGTTCTGCTCAAGGTTTCTTCCTGTTAAAAGGGAGTTTTTTCATGTCACTGTCGCCTTAAGTGCTTGCTCTGGGGTCAGGCTCTGGGTCTCTGTGAAGCGCTTTGAGACAATTTTGATTGTGGAGGGCGCTATATAAATAAAATTGAATTGAATTGAATTGCATTCAGAATATACACAATCTGTATTCATGAATATCTATATGTATGAGTTCACATGCCTAAATTAATGTAACCACAATAATACTTGGATGTTCACTTATGCTGAAACACCCTTGGGGAGATGTTCATTTGATTTATCTTTACCTTTCAGGAACACATGCCCTCCTTCACACTTTGCCAGCTAATAAACCCTCAAAATTCACACCTACACAGATGCATATACATGTACCCTCCACCACAAGCTCACACACACACACTCCCAACCCACTCTCCCGCACAACCTCAAGGGAGACATAAGAAATAAATTCGACACTTCCGCTTACCCAAGAAGAGCCTTAAGGACAAAGAGAAATTTAATCTTGGATAAGCCTCCCGATAGAATCTCTGCATTAGCCTTCTGCTGCTGGTTCACAGCTATCCCATCAACGCGTACCTCCCACACCTTGGCCTGATTCCCTCGCATCTCTCCTCCTCTACACTGCTTGTGTTTTTTTTCCCGCTGCTCTCCTCCTTTACCTCTCCCTGACTGTCTCACCACTTCTTTTCACTTTGCTTTTCTTTGCTTTGTACGTAGTTGAGCTCTTTTCTCCACCTTACCTTTCCATACCATCAAATCGTCGTCTCCCACCTCATACCTCCACAATCACTTTTCCGCAAGCCTCCATCTCTCCATCTATTTCCAGTTGTGATACATACTGTATATCTATATTTCTGTTCCTCTCCCTTGTCGTAGCACTTTAATACCATTGGTATTAAATGCTGGCACGACCTCCTCGGCATACTTAAGCAGGCAGGGATCCTTGTAAGGCTGTTTGAGTGCTTAATATTTTCAGCACGCCACTGACTTAAGCCCCTTAAGTGCTTTGGCAACACTTATTCCACGGTGGCACCAATGAAGCCCATTAAAAATTTGATTTGGATGAGAGAGGAAGAGGGAGAGAAAAAAGAGGATGGGGGGATAGGGGACACAATTTGCCATTACCTCCCTTCCTTCCGCACACACTGCGACAAAAACAAATACACCCATCGGGGGGTTGCCCACACAGGGACTTTGCAGTCACACAACTACACACACTCTTGCCAGTTGCGCAATAATTTGTAATGTGTTTTTTTGTCTGTAATTATGTCCTTTGTTTCTCTATAAAGCACTTTGTGATGACCCTATTTTGTTAAAAGCACTTCATAAATAAATTTGACTTTATTTGACTTGATAATAGGGAACAGCATGTTTCAAATTGAGTACATGAAGATGTTTGTAAATAGACCTTGTGGCAGATTAGAGCTGATACTTTATGATCAGTTGATTAAGAACAAGTAGAGGTGTTATTGTAATAGCAAAACTGTGTTGCCTTTCACATTTTACAGGACAATGAAAGTCATAGACACAGAGTCTAGTGTAGTTAGCTCCCACCGTTGGCTTTGTTTTGCCAGTTTTATTGCCAATTGCAGTAATAATAGTACATGTGGCAATGAGCATGAACAAAGGAATTGCATTATGCATGTGTTGATGCAAAATGTACTGACAGGTTGGACTAGCTGTTAGCAATGATTTCTGTTTCATCAGTATAAAAATATGGAGCAGATACCTTTTACTGAGCCGGGTTCACATCAGCATAACTCATAGCACAGTCATAGTCACATTTATTTCTGCTTATCCACATCCGCTTCGAATTACAAATGCCTCACACAAACATGTACACAGTTCTTGCCAGCAGACAGGCGTGCGCATCCCTGCAGCCATAAAAACGGCCATTTAACATAAAGAGGCACTATGATGCCTCTGTGTGTGCCTGCATGGATAAATTAATGGGTAGTAGATAGTCAAAGGGCCAAACAGACAGCCAAATGTACACTCTGCTTCAGTCAACACTGGACAGTCAAGCACATTCAGACACACATGCTGCCACTGTTTGTTGACCTGAAAGACAACCATTGTCACTGCTTCCATCCACACACACACACACATCCCTAACCTTCACAAAATAGTATGCAAAATATGCAGACACTGATCCCACACTGACACACACTCATTCTAAGGAAGGGGAGGGAGGCAAGGGTTATATAAACAAGTGGAAGACGAAAAACGGATAGACAGATGGATGTGATCAACAGTGATACCATATTGGGATTATAGCAACTTTCATAGATCAACAGGAAAGAAGTGAAACAAACGGAGGACAAATTTGTGGGAATTAACTAGCTGCTATGGATTGACTGGAGGACTGAAGGAAAAGGAGAGAGAAAGAGGGCAGAATGGATAAACTAAACACAATTTAAGGAGATCAGTTTGAACAAGTTAATACACTTTGTTTTCCGTCCATCTGCTGCCAGGCCCCGGACCTGCCAGACCCGAGCTGCTGGTGCACACCAACACAGAGTAATTTTCTCAGCGACAGCCAGTTGACGGGTGAAGTCAGAGCCGTAGGGAAGATTGGGGATGATCCGCTTTCGGCTTTGCCAGAAGTGTCAGGGCCGTGGCCGTTAGAGCTCATTGTGTTTGCAGTGGCACAGAGAGTGAGAGAGCGGGCAGTGTGTAGTAATCTAAAGATGACACCCACACTTTATTCCATCAGATAGTGCTCAATGAGGTGTGTGGTGCAGCTCGTCACACTTTGTCTATGCCCTGCAAACACACGCGCACACACATAAAACACACGTTCTTACCCATACAAACACACCAGAGCTATACACTCTCAGAGACGGATGACGCATTAGGTCCCGACAATCAGCGGAACCCTGTCCGGACCTTAAACATAGCAGGCTCTCAGATCAGTGTGTATGAGTGTGTGTCTGGACTGCACCCAGGCGCTGACTGCACCCAGCGGAGCATGTTGGAAAGGAATAGTTAGGCAGGTCGATGCGGCACGATTATACTGTCTGATAGCCTGTGATTATTCTGAGGAGTGTAAAATTACCATGTAAAATCACTGTCCATTTACGCTACAGTGTATACATGATAGCATATCGAAAGAGTTCTGGCATTCAAGCGAATAATGGTAGATACCTTGCGAGAATAATGTGCAAGTCTCTTGGGTAAAATAGCAGACCAAAAAGTGTAATATCAGAAACTAGAGCGTATTGCAGTTTGCTCAACCCCTTTCAAGTTGGTTATTCTACACAGAGCAAGCACTTCCACTTTCTGTCTTTATAGAGCAGCACTTGAGCTCAATGGATTTTATTTAACCTTAGCTATCTCCAGATGAGTTACAGTAGGATGGTGTCTCCATCTCTGCAGTAGCCTGCACAGTTCTGTTATAGCTCAAAGGGACATTGACTTCTGCCTGCTGATTGGTCGGTGAGAAGTGGTGAAAACCTTGTTTGACTCATTAAAATAAAATCTCTTTGAATGAACACTGTTGCCCTAGATTTCTCGGTCCTCTAAGGGATGGCAGTGTAGGTAGCTCTATTGCTAAAGTTAGCATTCAGTCAACATCAGTAGAGATAAACTTGACTTGCTTGGTAAGACAGTTTCCCAGCCTGTATCTGACTGAAATATTGTTGTTTGTTTAATATTGATGTTTTCTGTTCCTTTGAGCAGTGTGGTTTGACCTACAGGATACAAGCAGTCTGTTTGTTGTTGTGGTTAGTTGTGCGGCTGATTGTTAGGGCACCTTGTGCTCAGAACTAGCTTGAATTTTATACTGCAGGGTAGAGTTGATGATTATCTAATTAAGTTGTCCCTCATGTGATTAGTTGCATAGCTGCCATTACTGAATACCCTTGCTGGTAAGGAATATTGTATTTGGTATTGTTTTTTGTGGTTTATTGATCTGAGGGTCTTGTGCTTTGGTCTTGGGAGGCTCAGAGCACCGTGGTAGAAAATAGCTAGCCTTGCCGTGTTGTCTTTGTTGTCATTTTGCTTAGATGGGACTGAGCTCCCGTACTGCTTTGTAGCAGCAAAGCTTTGGCACTGTATGGATTTAAGCTACGGCGTGTCGTAAGTTCTTTCTAAACAGCACAAGGTACTAAAGTCAACAGTGGAACTTTTTGTTGCTTTACGCTCATTTCATTTCTGTTTGCACTGTGATGTAGTGTCTAAATCGCTAGCTCTGTTAGTACCGTGAACTCTGGCCAGACTTCTGTGTATTGCGTGCAAACCCTGGCTACAATTCAATTCTGTGTCACTCTGCAGCTAAAGCAGTTTCTTTGCATGTGTTGTGATGCAGTGTAGTACATAAGAGTCCTTTCTTAAAGTGCTGTCCTCAAACAACAACTTCTGTCTGATTGCACTGAAGTAAAGCTGGACAGTTAGTGTGTGCACGTGCCTGCAGCATTGCAGAGAACAAATCAGAGTGTGTATGAGTGTGTGTTTGTGTGGACTAGTTTGTCTGTAGCAGTGCAGGCAGGGTCACAGAGGACCCATTGATCAAACGTGCACATCCACACACACGTTCACACACACACGGCTTCTCAATACACAATGAGGCCTCTCCGGAGCTCTGTCCTCTGCCGCCTCCTCCCTGCCCCCTTCTCTCTGGCCCTGCGCAGCCTGGTCTTGGTCCTGCTCTGCATCACTCGTAAGTCATACACGCATGAATACCCACATGTACATACACACACATAAAGATTAAATGAGATGTGCAGTATTGATTCTAGAAGGAAATTCAGGTGTCATTACACATCAAGTAAGTCAGGGAAACAAGTACATAATGTTCACATGTACACTCTCATTTCATATTATAGTCAGGATGTGGCAATTTAGTGTAAGTACAAGCTCTTTGTTCTTTTAATTTAAACTCCCTGCAGATATACCTCTAAATGCTGTAATGTGATGCTTCGGTTATATAAAAGGAGAACACAATTGTGAATATGATACTAATTGGTGTAAAGTGATGCAGAAAGAGATCCAGTGCAGTGCCCAGCACATGACCAAAGGAGGAATATGAGAGGAATGAAATGAGCTTCAGATGAATTGTTCAAAATGCTGGTAATTAAGTTAGAATTGGTAATTAAGATTAAGAATAGAGAGAATATGATGACAGGAGTGTATACCCAGGAGGTGAAAGGATCGGGGAATGAGAAACCAGGCAGAGAGAGAGCGAGAGGAGATGGTTGAACCAAAGGACTTAAAGGGAAATGGTCACGACTGAAAAAAGAGAAAGAAAGATAGATATAAGACTGGCTGAAGACTTTTTCTCAGCTTTCTTCTGAAGAACCTAATAAAAGAAAGTTGGACCCCAGAGTGGGAGAGATATAGTGAGTCAAATGGAGAGGTTGTTGAATAGAAGGAGAATGGGGGGAAAAGTGAAGTGCAAGAGCCCAATATATAGTGAGAGAGAGAGAGAGACGAAGGCCTGGGCCAAACAGAAACTTGTACTGTATGTGAGAGAGGGAGGGAGCAGCAGAGGGAGATAAAGAGAAACAGTAAGAACAATACAGTCTGTGTGTGTGTTCAAGAAAGACAGAGATGGAGGGGAGGGGTACAAACATGAAACAAGAGACAAGGTCTTAAAAAAGAGATGCATGAGGTTGAGATCTGAAACAAAGAGTCACAAGACTGAACACAAGGCAGAGATGGTGAGAAAAAGCAGTACACAAATTGCAGAATTGCTAGCTGCTATTAATACCTCCTTCATTGTTATTATGTATTTAATACAGGGAGATATTCTTTCACTGCTGCTCATTGGTAAACAAGCGTAATGCCACTGCGCACAGTGCTTTCTCCTCTGTGCCAGTCAAAGTCTCAATTCAGTGTTTTCTTTTTTTTGCATATTAGATCAACAGAAGGACATTGTGTTTTGTCGGATGTTGTCCAGGATGCGGGGTGGGGGTGACAATCAGGGAGAGAGAGATACAGAGAAAGAATAAGTTTGTGTCTTGGCAGTCAGCATGGTTATGTAATTCATGCCAGTAGGGCAGTTTTGTGTTGGGCCTTGTATGCGCACACACATATACTCTCTCGTACACATTTCACACCATTTCACACAAACACACTTGGTTTTTAAATGAATGCACACACCAGTATGTATTTCCTCTCTGCCACATGCACATTGATCAGCGTCTCAAACACACACAGTGCACAACAAATACACACCAAAGGGAAGGCTGCCATGTGGTGGATTTTGAAGGGGTGTTAAGACCGGGGCTTTTGGCTGTGGTGAATCTCCAGTGTGGTAGCCGTCGCGTAATAGCCCTGTAAATTTCCTTTAAGCCGCTGTTGGGATGTGTGTGGTGGCCATTGTTGCAGGGTTGTTGAAGCTGTGACAGACCCAGGCCATAAAATGCTGCACAGTAGATAGAGCTAACCAGCTTTGGCTGTCAGAAAACGAGAGGAAAGGGAAGAAAAAGAAAAAAGAAAAGATGATGGTTTGTGAAGGGTAAGAAGAGGTGAATAAGAGAGCAGAAAGAGTAATAGGATGGGTGGATAAGAGGAGAGAAGGGTGCTCAGGGAGATGCAATGCAGCGGGTGAGTGAGGAAGAGGGGATGGGGCAAGAGAGGGATGAGGTGATTGAAATACGCCGAAGGGCTGGAGAGACATAAAGATAAGAAGGTCAAAACGAGAAGTGCAAGAGCATGGAGAGGAAGGGAGGAGGAGCAGCGAAAGAATGGCTGAGGTGACGAGAGGAAGAAGACAACAAATTTCAGTGCTGAGGATGGAGACAGCGTGACTGGGGAGCAAAGTCAGAGTGAACGTGAAATATGAAAATAAATGAAAGTAAATGTTTCTAATGAGAGATCAAGAGTGAAAAGAGACAATTTTATGCTGATTTTGCTGATTAGTAGTTCAGTGCTCACAGTACACCAGTGGGCGATGGAGAGAGAGTTGGATGAGAGAAGGTCTGAAGTTCCTGCCAAAGAGAGGGAGATTAAGAAAGACAGACAGAGAGAGAGAAGAAGAGAGGGACAGAAAGTGGAAAGTGGGCTGAGCTATATGACAAGCAATTAAAAGAAGTGAAAGAAGAGGAGAAGATGAAAGAGGGAGGAAGAACTGAGATACTCAGTTTCCCCCTCCACTCATTTGTTTTGTCCTCTTTTCCCATTCACCCCTCTCACTTTTTTCCCCCATCTTTCCCTTGCTCCCTCTCTTCTGTTCTTCCAGCACACTACAAAAACAGCATGATTATGCTGCAGACTTGAGCTGCAGAACAAATCACATTTAGCGAAGGAGAGTGTGGAGATAGAACCAGCAGAGAGGCAGGAAAAGATTCCCACTGAGTCACAAAAAGAGGAAGAATGAGAGAGAGATTGCAAGGGGAATGAAAGCTTGCAAGGAAACTATTGCAAGGGAGAGCAAAAACTACACGAAGAAAGGAAAAGAAGGAGAGATAGGGGTGAAGAGACAGAGGCTAATATGGGAGAGAGAAAGTGAGACTTAACAATTCTCCTGAGGCCTCTGAGAGAAGAGAGTAAAGGGGATCTTTAGGACAGCTCTGATGAGGAAGATGCATGATGAACGATGCAATAAAAGATAAGGGTGAAGAGAAGGAGGAAGAAGACAGGCAAAAAGGAGAGAGGACTGATGAAAGAAGGAGGAATCAAGGATTAGATCAGGCGAGGGATGGAGAGACTGCAGGTTAAAATAAAAAGAGAAAGAGGGAGATGGTGAGAATGAGATTACACATGAAGGCAGTGGGAGGAGAGAATTATGAGTTGTGGCGTAAGTGGAAACAAGGGAGGTGGAGGGAGTACGCACAAAAAATGAGAAGAAAGGCTGAGCGGAGGAGAGGGATGGAAAGGAGGACAGGAGAAAGCGACAGAACGAAGGTAATGAGAGAGACGAGAGCGAGATTTGTAAAGGATTATGTATTATTTATAGAGGGTGCATTTTTTTCTTTGCACTGGATTTGATTGGCAGAGTTCTGGCTCCCTGAGAGAGATGGAGTGATAATTTTAGACTGAGGAGAGAAAGGGGGAGAGGGAATGGGGGGAGAGTTGTGGGTCTGCAGAGGGAGGTATGGAGGAGAAGAACCTCAAAGTCAGCTATTTCATAGAGTCAGTACACTGCAAAACTCTGTGATTAACCTGGAGCAAGTGTTAGTATACACACACACACAGTCTCACACACACACACACACAGTCACACACATAAACTTTGCAAACCTCATTTGCATACATACCGTGGAAACCGGCTCGTTTTGCAGACTCGGGGGATAGCGGGAAAAATGTACATCCAGATGGGAAGAGATGGAGAAGTTGCCAGTGGATGACCCCAGAAGAGTGGAAACTGTGAGCTGCTGTTATTGTTTTAATTAACGCAGTAATAACATAAGGGGTTGTGCATTGTAGTCTCCTGCATCGATTCCCTTGTAAATCCATGGCCAGCATGCAAAGAAAACACAAGCTTTTGGCCCACTTCCAACTGAAAGATAATGAGAGATAATGAAAAGGAAGACAGTGACGGCACCGCTTCAAGGATACATGGGGGCTTGTTTGGGGCAAATGGAGACAGCTCATCTCTTATGTGGCTTGTCTTTTTATTCTGTCTTTTCCTCTCTTCACTCTGAGACGTGGAGAGTGAGAAATGAGGGGAGAGTGAAACCATGGGAGAGAGGCGCAGCAAGGTGGTAATTCAGCCTGCTAACCCTGCACCACTGGGGCAGTTTCTAGAATTTACCGTGACCAAGGGTGAGCCAGCAGTCCACCTGGCTGCCTCCCAAATCCCCCTCTTTTAACTCGACACCTCCCTTCATCCCCTCGCTTTGTCCCTCTATCCCCTTCCTCCCCCGGCTTATAACTCAGCCCCATTGCGGGACCATTAGGACAGGCCCCTGAACAGCCTTGTCTTATGAATTTGCACACCTATTATTTATTTATTTGTTTATGTATTTTGAAATGATGGCCCTTCTTGGATCTCTATTGCCGTAGTAAATAAAGGCTCCTTTTTTTTCAGGGCCTGACAGCGGGGGTAGAAGCATTTCAAATGATAAGAAGCACCAATTCACTGCTATGAAATACTGCCCCCACTTGGTTGGAGAGAGAAGTGATTGTTTTTGTTCCCCCTCCTGTTTTATTTATCCTCATAGCTGTCAGTGCACTACCATGGTATCGATTGCGCTCAGCATTCGCTCTTAATATAATTCAATGCTTGTGGAGTATTTTATTATGGTCACACATTTTAATGGGGCCCAGATTAATACCTCTGTCACAGAGGTTGATTTCCCCCCAACCCCCCCTTCTCATTCCCTGTCTGTACTGTACTGTGCTGGTGATCAGAAGCACAGGCTCATGGCCTTGATGTGAATGGCAGCCCATAAAACCCACAGTCAAACTAAAGTGCTGTACCCAGCTGTGTTATGAGCAGGAGTAGAATATGCGTCATCTCTCGTATATTTCGTCCAGCCCCTACCAGCTGCATTATTATACTCAAACCATCACTTCCTAACTCCCTGCTATCATTTCCTGGTTAGAGCCCCCACTCCCCCACCTTCTCTCCATGCCTCGGTTCTCTTCACCCAGATTGATCACCCACCAGCAGCCAGCAGGTGTTTCTGGGTGGCATCTCTCAGCAGGCGATAGCGGATGCCAGTCGTCCCACTCACAACAGTGGTTAACTATTTTTTTTTATCTCTTTGTTGCTTTTCTTTGCACTTTACCTCTTTGCCACTTCAGCTAATGTAAAGAGGTGACAGCTGTCAGGAGAAGTGGGCGTCCATTGGATAGCTAAGTAGTTTTTCTGGCCCCCTCCCAGAGGCAAACTTTTGACCGCTTTCTTTGTCTGGAGTCGCTCTCTCTCACTTGAACACCTCTTTCTCTGTTGGTTCTGATGGGTCACTAATCACACACAAACACTGCACTGACTGCTTTCTCGGGATGCACAGCAGCACTATTATAATCAACACTGCTTAAAACAATGGCGGCCTAGCCCAGTTGCTACGGTGATGAGTAATAACAGGCATTAGAAAAAATAATTGGGATGGCAGTGGCAGGCCCTGATGCCCTCCAATATGAATCACAATATTGATGCAGAGAACGGGAGCAATAATGACTACAATTAGTGGTAATTGTCAAGATTTTTTTCTCTGTTCCATAGAGTATTAGAGTCCCCTTTGTCTTTATCCCCTCTTGGTTTCTTTCTGTCTTCAGTTCAATATCAACTGTGTCTCTCTGTTTCCCCTGATGTGATGAATATGTAGGCTTTGAGTATTTCATTAAAAGAGATTAAAATCGAGGAGAGAATTAAATTTGGATGAAGTTGGCGGGATCAGATGATGTCAAAGTAGCTTAATTGCAATATGCCAACCCCTGCATATGCATACCCAACGCATATGCTCACCTATTGTACATGTGCCCACACATTCACACGCACACACGGACACACACAAACACACACACACACACACAGAAGCTTAGGACATGCTCGGTTGCAGATATAGACATTTATTTTGGCCCAAAGCAGTCAAGTCAGCAACTCCTGCTATGGCAGCCACCATCTGTTTGTCTCACAACATTTCTTGCCTTCTGAAGGTGTTTTACACAGCTCAGAGACACTGCTAGACCCAGCAGTGAAATATATATAGTCCCGCCATCTTTATCGGCACTCCTTATTGCCTGCTTCATCATTGTGTGTCAATATTGATGTCGTTCTTTCTCTAAATCCTCCCCATGGCCAACACTTTGCCAGGGAGAGAGGCAATGCAAATAGGGATGCAAATTGGTAAATACTAGTTCAGGGAGCCCAGCAAGCTGGTACTCTCTTCAAGGCAATCACATTCCACTCCTGGCTGTAGCTATATGACTAATTGCTCTGCAAATCATTTGAATTCAAACAGCAGAGCTTGGAGTCCATTGTGGTCAGCGGGGGGTGTGACTCAGCTGAGCCATGTCAACAATTTGACCCACAAACACAGAGTGCGCTCCAATCAGAGCATAATCAACCTCCTCATTACTGACTCTTGGGCTGTGAGCAACATCAAAGAGGCTCCCTGCTGCTTCTCAGCCTCCTTGTCTAAAAATATTGGGTTTAGGGGCCAGACAAGTTTGTTTGAAAGATTACACGCGAAAGTTTCTGTGAGTTGTGCCTGTCACTCTGTATGCATGCATATTTGTGTGTGTGTCTGCATCCTCATTTGTGAGTGAGTACTTGTTGGAGCACATGTACACACATAAATGCTCACGGAGGTGTCTGTGTGTATGTTTTTATTCATTCACAAGAGCCAAAGCTGCTGCATGATCCCCAATAGCACTTTCTAAATACCTGTAATAGGAACCATTATATTGGGATAATGGAGTGTAATCAATTGGTTTAGCTCGCACCTGGATGAGAAATGTTATTAAGAATGTGTGAAGTGCATTCAAGGCTGCCGCCATGGTCTCACTGCTCTGCACTTTGGCCAGCTTTTTCACACTGAGTCGATCACTGACTCATACAATAAAACTGCAGTTTATACTATTAATACACACATAAGTGGTGGCAGGGCCGCAGTCCAACCTGTGATCTGCTTGGTGCCCTTGTGTGAGTGTGCTGGTCCATATGTGGCCATGTTCACGTGTGTCCATTCATGTGTGTGTGTGTGCTGGTGTGTGTCTACATTCAAGACCGGCAGCCACTTAGAGGCTTAATAAGGCATTTTGTATTCAAATGTGTGTGTTGATGCATTCTGTTAGACTAGCCAGAGGCAATAGAGCTGTTGTGTGTATGTGTGCGTTTGTGCACGTTAAAAGATGAATGGCAGTAATTATAATCCTCCTTATTATAATCATAAGAACACATTGTTCATAAGGACCCTCTTTCACTTGTTGAGTCCTTCAGTGTCTCCTCTCACTCTCGGTCTCTTTATCTCTATCACTGTCTCCTCCTCTCTTTTCATCCCCCTCTTCATTTCTCCCTTGTTGTGCCCGTATGATGAATAGCGAATAAATGAAGGATGCTTCAAGTACCTTATTTTGAAAGGTTCTCTCTCAAGAGAGGTGCAAATTGAACATCTCTTTTTCTGAGCATCTGTTCCTCCTATTTGTTGCTCTACTGTTCTGTCCTTCTTTTTCTTCCACTCCATCGTCCACCCACTGTATTACCATTTTAACATCCATCTTTCTCTCCCTCAGCTCATTGTCAAGCGGTGCAGGCGGAGAATGTGACAGTCTTGGAGGGAGGTACGGCTCAGATCTCCTGCCGCCTGCAGAACTACGATGGATCAATCGTGGTCATCCAGAATCCCCGCCGGCAGACCCTTTTCTTCAACGGCACGCGAGGTGTGTATCTGTGTGCACATTTGTCTCTGCAGACAAACTTAATCTATCTCTGCCTAAGCATTTGCCCTCAGTGACATTTGAAGCCAGCTTTTTAAACGCATTAGCAATGACTCACCAACACTCATACTTAACATTTTTCTTATTGCAAATGTCCTCACTTTGCCTTTGAAGCGATTCCACATTAAAAAGTCAGATAACTGCAGAGTTAATTTAGGAGATGGTTTTACTCTCTGCCCTAACAGTGTGAACTGCCTTAACTGTTTTAAAAGCATAGTTCGAAGCTCTCTGCATAATCCACTGTTAGCCCCAGTGATGAGATCAGAGCGTATTACAGCTCCTCATTAGAGCATGGCCTTGGCAATCACGTTTTTTTGTTTTTTTTTAAGGTGGCTTTATGGCAAATTATCATTGTAACCAATATTATAATGAAGGCAGATTTCATTGAGGGCCTCAGGGTGAGCAAACACTACATGTTTTTTTCTTAACTAATTAAGGGCAAAAGTTGCTACCTTAGCCGGATTTTCTGTTAGCGCTGCTAGGAAACCTCTGAGCAAAAGAACAATAATCAAGGCTATTTAACATAGCCTTTGAAATTTGTGGGGCAGCTTAATTGAAGCAAAAATGTGTGGTATGTTTTGTGGTGTAGCAATAGTTTTTTTTTTTTATGTAATGTATGTGATAAACTTCTTAAGGCTATGCTGTAGAGCTGTGGTTTGTAACAGTTAAGGGGAAGAAGGTAAATTTGAATATATTCAAATAATTTTAGTTGAAGAGACACTACAAACCTAAGAACCTAATAAATGCCATGGTTTGAATTATTTCTTGATTAGTATGCTTGACTTCATGTTAAATCCACTGACCAATACAAATAGGCACACAATTGGAGAGCAGTAACAAAATCCAATCAACAAACAAATCGGCTATCAGCTGTAAGTAAATTGAAGTTAACTCATTAACAGAGGAATAGGACACGCTTTGTATTGTAATGGCGCTCTTTGGCACAACAGTGTTTCCCAGTTCATAACCCAAGTGCGATCCAGCATAGAAATTGCCTCTATCAGGTAGGCAGAGCAGCCAATCAGAAATCCCAAATCCTCCCTCAGCTTTCATTCAAGGAGCTTGCCATTGTGAAAACTCCTCATTCTTGCCTCTAACATCTACATCCCAAGATGTTATCCTCTCGGCTGACTGAATGGTCAGCCTATTCAGTCTATCATGTGCCTGAATGTTGCTGAGCTCCAAAGTATCTTATATTAATGTAATCTCAATCTGCTACTGTTACTCACTCAATATTTTTGAACTGTCATTGAAGCATCCTTGAATTCAGTTTAACTGGATTTAATTGAGTTTCACACAGCCTTAAACTAGCTGCACATACATCATGTTTCAAGTATATGGCAAATAAATTTAAGTGGTAGTGCTGTGTTGTGGGGCTGTCACTATTTCCAGAAATCAAGTTCAAGTGAATTTGAAAGGACATGCAATTCATTGAATTTGAATGCGGATGTGGCAAATTCATTCAGTTTTCATTCAGTTCATTTAATTTCTGTAGCTGACCTTGCAGTTAAACCTCCACATGATGAGGAGTGGTTATAAGGAAATCTACAAGTATAATTTCTCAACCACAGTAACCACAGTAAATAAATGCAAAAACATAATACAAGACATATTTTTATATATTTGTAAACATACAGAATGATTTTGTATGTGAAAGTTCGCACTTGAACACATCTTCACATTTCTAATGATTATATCTTCCAGGACATTGATTCGACGATCAAGACTCCTCATAGTCTCTGTCAAAGCAATAATCAGTGAAGATTTTCTGAACAGTATGCTGAGATTAGACAAAAAATACTGAAGACAGCAGAGCTGCTTTCACTCTTCACTGATACAGCATTCAAATACTTTTGTTCTAAACGTTTGCTCCACTTGTTAGTTGCCTCGATGACGTAGTGGCCTTAATTGGGTAGTGAGGTCGATGCTTTCAGAAACCTTACTTTCAACTCTACCCCCAATCCTATCAAATCAGCACTACCGGTAAGTTCCATTAAGTATTTAAACAGAGCCACCATGTCTGCTCTCCCATGAGACATGGACTTGCACCATTCGAAGAGCACAATGAAGCCCAATCAGAGCAAGGAGGCAGAAGGGGTATGAAAGGTAGAATGAAAGAGAAAATGAGAAGAAGAAGAAAGAAAAGAGTGGGGGGAGAATGAGACAAAGGGGGAAGGGTTAAGGAAGACATAGCAACAGAGAGAATAAGGAAAGGGAGTGTCAGGCCATGGAGAAAGAGACAGCCCTGGGAAATGATCCAAAGGTTAGGCAAGGTATTAAGTATAAATGGTTTCCTGTAACTAATTTGGCTCCCGTAAGCACCGAAAAGCCTTGTTGGGGACATTTTCCTGGAGCGTAAATTACATCTCACTCTGGCTCTCTCTACCTACACATTTGCTCCATCACTCGCTGTAGGGCCTTTCCATTTCTGCCTATTGCCCATCTGCTACCCAGATATCACGCTCACAAACTAAGGCCTCCCTGTGCCGAGCCATTCCACACTAACTGCCCAAATAGGGTCGCTGCTGTAAGTGCTGTGAATTAGACTGCCTGTTTTGCAAGTGAGCAACCAGTCAGGGGTGTGTTTTATGATTGTGTGGACTGATAGATATAATAGAGCTGTGGAACTAACCAAATGGACCATTTCTCCTCAGTGGTCCATATCTCTCTTTCTCCCCTTATTGCCAACTCTCCTCTGCATGCAAATGAGATAGGACAATAAAGGTGAACTTGGACTTGAACAGAAGTCTGACATTTAGTTGCCATTTAGTGCAGAAAGGGAAAAAAGATTTACCTATCTGTGGGGAATAGGTCTAACAATGCTCTCACTGCCCCACTGAGGGTGGGGTAGAGAGATTAGTGTGGTGTACTTCCAGCAAGAGTGGACTAACTCCATTGCTCCAGGTCGGGCTCCCAGTCTCCTGTGGATTTCTGTCTCTATCTATATTATTTTTTTTCCCGCCTACCGCATTATATAGCTATATTAGTCTATTTCTCTCATTCTTTCTTCCTCCCCCACGCTCTCTCACACACACATGCACATGCACACACACAAAACCAATATCTATACTGTAGTGTCTGTGTAGTGATGAATTATCCTGTGAGATGGCCGGGTGTTACATCAGAGAAGTGTCTGCAGTTCCCTCTGTGAGCCAAAGCCAACACAAAGGAGTGAGGAGAGGGACAGAATAAAATAGAGATGGAGAGCGAGAGAGAGGTTTCACAGTCAAGTCAATACAAAGTGAGTCTCAAAGGTATATATGAGAATCTATGGACATCGAGCCACTGTCACCCACACACTGTTATTAGCATTATTTGTTATTATCAGCATTTTTCCCACCATTGATTCTAGTCTTTCTTCAGTAAAAAAAAAAGGACAATTATTGCATGTTCACCTTTTCTCATTCTCCATGTCACTGTCCCTTCATTTTTTTTTGTGCATTATGGTGTTAGCCAGTACTGTGCGGTGACTTTTACAGATAGGCAAGCAGAGCTGAAGAACCACCTACAAACCCCCCCACAAACCACCACCTCAATGTGTGACTCAGCTGTTTACTGCGCTGACGAGAAAAATGGACCAGACTAAAATATACTGTAATAGAAGCGTATAAGTAAGACGGCTTATGCTGATCACAGTGTACTTTGCTTGTTTACTTGCCACTGCTACCTCTTAACACTTAGGAGGAAAAAAACTCTTGAAGTAATTTAGTAATGAACGAATACATTTCCGTTACTGTACAGGTGCAGGTGTATAATAATGCATGAAATATCATGACTGATCTCAGAACGGTGGAGGCTGAGTCAAGGGCACCTTGAGAAACAAATTTGTCTGCAGCTAGCTATAGCTAGTCACCATCAAAGGATTATCCACAATGCACATGTGCAAACGTCGTGCTGCTCCACAAGCCCCAGCCTTTTGTTAACGGGACACAGCCATGTCTACAAAAATGACAAATTATAGATCCAACAGCTGGTAGTTGAACTGGCCTCCAGAGACAACAGCCTACTGCAGCCACAAGAGGGCATTAAATTACAAGATGAATGCAAACAAAGAATATCACGTCCTTCATGGGGCAGAAGGCTGTTCTGAGATGTATGGAGAGATATCACTTCCACTTCAGTCTCATTTGGCTTTAACTGGTTAAGCACTGCTTGTCTTACTTGTCTTACTCCAAACACCAGTCCAGGACTGGTGTTTGGACAGGACTGGTGTAAGCAGAATTAAGTGCTTAGAAAGCTGACTTTCAGTCTTTGGTTTTTTTCCATAGTCTGAATTGCAGTGTTTACCCTGTGTACAATTGTAGTATTTAGCCTGTCTCACTGGCTCAAACTTCAGCACCACTCAGTTTATTAGCTTTCTTAAAATATTTTTTGGTTGTGCAATAAGCTTTATTTGCATAGCACTTTTCAAAGGAGGTAGCAAGTGCTTCACAGCAAGTAAAACAATAATGATTAAAACCTAATAAGATGAACAATAAAAATGCCAGACACTAATTAGAAACGGGCTTACAGAGGAATAAAGCAAGCAGTTACAAAGAGAATGAATGAATACATTCTAGTTTAGGATAGTCCAATCAGTGCTCGGGAAAATGAGCAACACTCTCCCTCAAAACTGTAAATGAAAGAACCGAGACATCTGTTATGTTGTATCAATGTACAGCCTGGAGCTGCTCCATCGAGACTTACTTTGGAAACTCTCTCTGAACTTCTTATATCAAGCTCAGCTTTAGATTTAGCTGCACTACCCATTCCAGCACAGAAAATCGTTGGGGGCACTATTTTTTTCCATGTTTTGCAATTTTTCCTCTGGAGAGCTGTCCATGGATGCGACATCACAAATTAGAAGGTGGTGAAAACTCTTCTCTCGTGCCAGATTATTGGGTATACAACTGACTGTTTGCTAATACAAAGCAAACTATCTTGAGGCCAAGAAATAAGTGATTCCAAAGCTGAAAATGTCATACCACACAGCAGCCCTTGCTTCGTGTGCTGTTATATGTACTTTACTGCCGGCAAAAATTAAATATACTGTATTATCAAAGATACACATAGAAAAAAATTAAGATATACTCAAAATATTAATTAACAAGAATATGTCTTGTTATTGATGTGAAGTACCTGCAACCATGCCTGACCTTTGTCAATTGACTGCACAGCCACCAACCAAGCACTTTCAAACCTGCAATCCTGGGCCTGTATTTCCAATCTAACTCGCACCCTTATCGGCAATAAGAGTACAAGCAATTGCAGCAGCTGTCACTTCCTTGGCCTGTAAGTGGCAACATCAGTGTACCTATTTCTATCAGTTATATATCAGTTCTGAACTGCTATTACTTTCCTTTACTTTCTTTTACATGGTGCAATTTTGCACTATCCTGGTTC
Source organism: Toxotes lorentzi (assembly GCA_037833715.1). Classification (NCBI taxonomy): domain Eukaryota; kingdom Metazoa; phylum Chordata; class Actinopteri; family Toxotidae; genus Toxotes; species Toxotes lorentzi. Next base: position 7,545,181 of record JBBMJY010000025.1, read on the forward strand.
CGATTAAAGATTTCTTTTTTTTTCTTTTTTTTTTTTGTAATTCAAATAGGTTTAGTGTTGTGGTCATTGATAGCTGTTGCCCTGGTTGGAAAGAGGATCAGGCCAATTAGAGCTTTTCTTTCTCCTCTGTGTATTATGGAGTTAGTGATTGTAGCAGGTAAGCCAACAAAACAGGTATTAATAATGAAATGTCATTTTTCTATGGCAAAACCAGAAAAGTGAGAGAGAGAAAGTGAGCGAGAGAAAAACTGCCACAAAAATTGCGACAAGGCTGGATAAGATTAACGGAGATACACACGTTAATGGAAGTCCTTACAGAAAATAACTGCTCTGCAAATGCTACTGCTTTTCATGTTGAAATGGCAAACATACTGAATGTAAATAACGAAGTGAAGTTAATGCCACCCCCAACCCCCCTTTTGTGGAAAATTTGCAGCCTGCTAAACGAGTGAGTTTGTGACTGAAGTACAAACCAGCTCCCTGAGGTTCTTCTCATCTACAAACAAATTCAAAATGAAGCAAATAAAGGGCTGCCAGTAAAATCTGTTAAAACGCATTCTTTATAATATGACACTCACTTTGGCAGCCTAAGCTTGCATGTTTGTTGGGGGGGAACAACCAAAGCGAAAACAAAAACACTTCTGAATGCTCTGTGTCTGTCTGTAAAGCATTTGAAAAAATGAATCAATTACACTGACCCTGAGCAAAAAGATTTTTCTTGTTGTTTTCCCTTTGTTTCTACCTTTACTCTTTTTTTGACATGAATGCAGTGTTTAGTAACTATTTAAATTTAGTGTCTCACATTACAGAGATGATTGTAATTTCTTCTACCAATGACTGATGAGCTCACCTTCCCTCTCCTTGTTTTTGCCACTCTTTCTGTCACTTACCCCCAACCTTCTCTCCCAATGCCACCTCCCCTCCTTTCCTTTGCACCTTCACTTCCTCTCACCGCTCGCCTCCTCCTCAACTACCCCAACCCATGCTGTCTCATTTCCGCCCCACCTTCATCCAACTTCCACCCTCTCCATTATCTTCGCCCACTCACAGCACTGAAGGACGACCGTTTCCAGATGGTGCTCTTCACGCCGCGGCTGGTGCGCATCACGTTGACTAACGTCAGCGTGTTTGACGAGGGCGGTTACTTCTGCCAGCTCTACACGGACGCAACGCACCATCAGGTGGCCACGCTTTCTGTTTTGGTGCCGCCGGAGACGCCCACGGTGGAGGTGAAGCAGGAGGCCGTGGAAGGCGGCGAGGTAGAGCTCACCTGTGTGTCGCCACGCAGCAAGCCGGCCGCCACCCTGCGCTGGACCCGTAATGGCCGGGAGATACCAGGTACCAGGATATGTCTGACAGATGGAGTGATGGATGGTTAGATGATTGTTTGGGATAAATTAGGAAATTAATGAGGGAATATAGGGCAGGTGATGTGCAATGGGCGGATGGTAAAGATTGAGTGCTGAATAAAAGAAGGATGAATGGATTGATGATTGATGGGTTGACAGAGGAAATAGCAGATTGATCACTGGATGGGAGCAGGTAAAGGTTGATGAATGGATAAATGGGTGGAGAGGTTGGAGATTTTGGCTGCAGGGCTGCCAAAATCTCTCTTCTCCACCTGTTTCCTTGATTTTGATCAAGTGTTCTTTGCAATATGTCAAGGCAACAGTCTAGTTTAAATTTAAATTTGAAGAGATTTCAACAGTAATAACTTTTTTTCTGTTTCCATTCCTTTGAAGGAAAGTTTAAAGTTCACAGAAAAAGTGTATATCTGTGTATTGATCTGTGTTGATTATACAGACAGAGCCAGCAAGTACTAGAACAATTTTAGTGCTTTTTTCCTTTCCAATATGGCCAATTAGTCCAAATCCTTCCCTGCTAAAACAGATACACATCTGTGTGTATCTGTTTTGTTTTTCTCTCTACATATCTCTCCTAATGCTCTCTTGGAAATTAAGTTCAAATTAACTTGATTTGCACATAATCTGACAAGCACACCATTACATAAGCTCACATGCTAAATACATACATTCCAGATGTTTTGTTTTCTCACTCACTATTCTCTAACTCTTTCTTTGCCTCTGATAAATTTATGAGGTATCCATCAGTGTGTTAGCTTAATCTATCCTTCTTTATAAGTTGCTGTCTCCCTTTGCACTCAGTAATACATTTTCTCATCTTTCCATTGCCTTCAATCTATTTAACTTCTGCCATTAAATCAGTATTTGTCTCTAATGCCATGTTTTGATTTGAATTCCTAAAAAACCTTGTTCAGTTGACTGAGCACAAACAAAAGAATACCAGGAGACTAAGTCATGCAAAGCGTCTCTCACTGAGGCTTATGGCTATTATTTTAATTAAATTTATCTCAGTTTTTTAAAAAATAAATATTGTTATTCATTAATTCATACTCAGTCCCTTCAAATAACTCACATAGACCAGATGAAATAACTTGATATAATTTGGTGTTAACACTTTTTGGGACGTGCACTGAGCGATGTTTTGCCCTTTCAAACTTTATGTCAGACATCGTCTCTTTTACTTTCTATTTTTGTCTGACACTCAACGTCTCTTTCATCCAGCCTCTTCCCTTTTTTCTGTGTCAGAACACGCTTGTCACCGTCACTCTGTCTCTCCTCTCTCTGTCCTTCCCCTTTACTCCTTCCTTTTCCTTTCATCTGATCTCCCTTTCTTTTTTTTATTTAAATTTCACTGGTGACAAAGATGTGATGCTCCTCCGCTTGGTTATTGGTTGCTTTAAGAGTCAAAAAGACAGACAGACACTTTTGTCTGTCGCGTCTCATCTTTTTCCTAACGCTTCTCTTTTCTTGTTTCCTGTTTCTCCTCCTCTTTTCTTGTCTCTCCTTTTCTCCTTTCCTCTAATCTTTTCTCATCCTGTTTCCTCTCCTTTCCTCTCTTCTCCTCTCCTCTCTTCTGGCCCTGAGTTAAATGAACTGTGACACTAAAGGTTAGAGGCAGATCCCAACAGATATGGGAAAGCACACTTTAATTAAGACACTATCTTCCCACCGCTCCCTTATTCCTGCTCATCTGCACCCACTGCCGTCCTCTCTCACGCTTCGATTGGGCCTGCCTTCATTTGCTCGCTGGCAATAATTGAAAACTCAGCGCGATATAAGTAATATTGTTGTATTCTGCCTCAACAAGCACAAACTCCCAATACGTGACCATGTCAAGTCCCGTTAGTTTGGCCCTGGTGTTCCTCCTTCCTCCTTCTGTCCCTCCTCCTCCTCTCTTCTTGCATCTTTATTCCATTCTGCATCTGGCTCTGCACTCTTATCATCCTCTTTCATGTCTCAGCTCGTCTCGCCATCATGCCCATTTTGCTGTCCTCTCTGTCTGTGTTTGAGTCCCCCTCTCTTTTGCCTTTCTTCTCTCACCCTGCTCCTTTGACGCCCCTCTCTCTCCGTGTCTGGCTCAGTTAAAATCTCAATTCAGTTATGCATATTCTGTCTTTTATCCTTCTGTCTCCTCCATCTCTCTCACTTTCTTTCACTCACACATGCACAAAACATTCAGTTGATTTACCATCCGCAAACAAACAGTTCTGCTGCTCATAATTGCCATGAAATATAGATGCAAATTGCTTTCACTTCTCTCTATCTTTTGCTTTGTCCTCCACCACTCATCCTTCCCTCTACAGGTATCTACTGCTGCTCTAAAAAGCTCATTCATCAGTTATTAACTACTTCTTTCTGTCTGCTCACCTCTTCTATGTTCTCCTCTAAAAGTCTCCCTCCATCTCCCACCATAGGTGTGAGGTCTCAGCAGGGAAAAAGGAAGAAGGGGCATGTTTTGGCTGCTAACTTGTTTCTTAGCGACCCCATCTGTCTTCTTTCCTTCCATCGTCTCATCCCCTCTGTTCTGTCTGCCTCTCTCCAGGTGTGGTATCCCAGCAGGACAACGGGAAGACATTCAGTGTCTCCAGCACCATCCGGATCCCGGTAGAAAGGAAAGACAATGGGGCAGCACTGAACTGCGAGGCGTTCCACCCGGCACTGAGTGGACAGAGGAGGATTCGGCATTATCGCCTGGATGTGTATTGTAAGTCTCTCCTTCAGGCCAAGTATGTGTGTGTGTGTGTGTGTGTGTGTGTGTGTGTGTGTGTGTGTGTGTGTGTGTGTGTGTGTGTGTGTGTGTGTGCATTTTGTATCAAAGTGCTTTTTATCCATCTTGGAATCAAATGAAGTTACATAATGTTCATTGCCAAATTTTTCACACAGATTACTCACTCTGTATTGCTGTCACTTAAGTTGCTCCTTTAGTGCTATTTATTATAGCATTTTACTTTAAAGCCAGCAATAATTTTGTCAGGATAGCTGCCTCATATTTCAACTGGTGGATATCTCATTTTAGAAGGAAGCTCATTTATACACAGTCCAGGATTTTAACAGAGTGATACTCAGAGCTGCCCTGTATGAGACCTGCTCTCATTAAAACCTGATGCATACAAATCTTGTCATGCAGCGAGCTGTCAGAAACAGGCCTGTTAGGGTCTTGGCCTGTGGCTTAAGGAGCTACTCAACATGAGCTGAGAATACCTGAGTCACATTAGTATGTGTAATGATCCCAGTGTACTGCTCTGGGTTTGATTGATCTTTGCCAGCTTATTTGCAAAAGTTATATGCTCTGAAATCTATGCACATATGTCCATTTGAGGAAGCCAAAAGTAAAGACTACAAATACTGCAAGAGATATAAATTTATAATTGGCTTAAACCTAATATTTACTCAGGCCCTACAAGTTCAGATAGAACCATGTTTTTATTTTAATCTGAATTCTCAATATTTTCACAAATCTGCAGAGGGTTCATTAATGCTTAAAGTGTCAGACGGCTATAATTTATATCCTATTTGGAGAAGTCTAATATTCACAATATAATATCTATTAAATGTAAATCCATTTTGTTGGATTCTAATCCTATCAAACATGTTGAGTTCGCTCCTATAACTGCAGTTTTGTCTTTCTGTTTTTTGTTTTTTGATTTGAGAAAGAACAACTGTCACCTGCTTAAAGTTCAGAAGGATTACTATCTAATAATGCTATTTATTTGTATCATTGTGTTTGCAAATCCTTTATTTAATTTAGAAAAACAAAGTCATATCAGAAACACAGACACTAAAGGCACCAGATCTCAGTGAATAGTTGATACCTCAACGCTATTTGTATTCCATGAAATAGATGCTAAAAGTGCATATGATTCTTTTTGTCCTCCAATTTTTCTGTGACACTGTTCAACAAGTCAGCCAATATTCAATAACTCCATTTGTGCTCTCCTCATATCAGTGTGGCTGACAGTTCAATTTGATCCTTATCTGACAATATATCAGTAATTTTGAAAAGTGAAACGTTCCACTTGCATATGTAAATATTTACAGTTGGTGATATGGCTCACTTTCAGCAAGTACTTCTGCATCAGTCTGTGGGCACAATTCATTTGCCACGTGTATATTAATGTTTGTTGATAGATCAGAATGATTAATATTCAACAGTTTTGTCAGTCTGTGTGCTGGTGGTTTCTCCAGCCAGAGAACTGGCAGTAATGACCAACTGTCAGTGTGGATTTGGCTTCCCATTGCTCTGTTACTGAAGTAAGTGCAGTACAGCAGCTGCTGGAGCGGTGGGCTGCTTATGATAACAGGTGTCTCAGTCGTAGGATTGTCGGCTGGTTGCCTTGGAAACAGATGTTAAAGACCCTACCTCCTGGCAATTACTCACTTTTCCCTTGTTCCTCCTTTTTGTTCCATCTCTTGTTGTCTCTTTCCCCTGATTGCCTGAATCCCCAATTTTTTTTTCTTTCGTCTATGATTGTCACTCCATTTCGATAATTTTGATCCATTCTGTTTTCTCTTGTGTGTGTGGCAGAAATTGCCTATAGAACACTCAGCACTCCTGATATTTGTTCTCTGACTCATACAAGCTCATTTATCTACCCCGTTCCTCTCTTTCTCTTTCTCCACAGTTGCACCCACAGTGAGAATTGTTCCTCCTTCTGGCATTTTGCGAGAGGGCGACTCGCTTACCCTCACCTGCTCCATCACTGGAAACCCTCTGTAAGTCTGTGTGTGTCTACGTGTGCTAAATAGTTTTGTGTTGGTCTTATCTGCCTTCAGTAAATGCCATCCGTGTCCTTTTTTTGCACATAATAAAATAACACCAACCTTGTTTCTATAGAGCCTGGTTTTTATGGACCCAACACACGTACACATGCGTACACAATACTAGTTCATACTTCATGTTCACAGAACATGTATGTGTCATTGACATTGGCAGTAAAGGTAATAAAAAACCAGAGAAATCACACCACACCAGACTCTACAGTAGGTTACTGACCTTAATTGTCCTCTAAAATGTGAATGATGGCTTGTTTTTCTAAAATAAAGGATATTTGAAAGAATGTTTGAGTTTATGGTTTAAGGAGGTATGATGACTTATTGTATTCATCATCCATATTTACAAAAACCTATTTGAATATGAAGTGGAATGCATTCATCTTCAGCTTCCACAAGATATGAAACTCGCACATTTACCAGCTGGCACCAGTCGCTGCTTGTGAAGCTGTTTTGGTTTGTCATTGCAGTATGTTTGGGCATTTTCACTCATTCTATAATTAATTCATGACAAAATAATCACAAAGTATAAAAGGTTTGTCTCAACAAAGTGTCTGTGCTTGAAAAGCTGCAATGAGCCTTGACAAATCGGCTTAAGGATACGCAGAAAACTTTTGATTGATGAGGACATGCAGGAGGTTGCCAAGTTCAATGTCAACCCTTACAAACACACACAGTAAATACTCACATTAAAACAGTCTGGGGGGAATGGTTTTGAGCTGCTATGAGACCAACATTTAGGTCCTGCCATCACCAAACAGTGGGTACCTACAAGCCCTTAGGGCTTTACTTTCATTTGGGCAGTCAGCTTGGAGAGTAAAGTTTTCGCTGTCTTTATCTTTACCCAGAGCGTGTACAATAAAGTAAGTCTAGAATATACTTGAATTCAGCAGCCTGAAATGTTTGTCAGAGTCAAAGTTCTTCATAACAGAGAAAAATGATGATGATGATGATGATGATAATAATAATAATAATAATAATAATAATAATAATAATAATAATAATGCGTTAAACAGTTAGGGTAAGTTGGTGTCCTAAAAGGTTGTTTTCCTGCAGTTTGAATTATGGGCTAAAGAGATTAATTAGATCCAGCTGGTGATCTGTGAATATTGCACAGTTTTACTGAAATATATTGCTATTATTTTCCAAGTAATTACTGTCCACCTTACACACAAATCTTCTCGTTCTTAATAGCTATTGTGTAAGTGTCCTTGAGTAACATCCACCTGCTCTAGGGGAATCTTCTCCATAGCTGCAGCAGAAAACTGTGGTTTTCCTGGATGGCAACCAAATGTGTGACAGTAAAACATGGCACCATTTAAACATGTGTGCTTTATCAGCCCTCAGTGCAGTCTCAAGAAACAAAGGAAAGAAAAATGGGTGACAGCTTCTCCCCTGAGTAGCCGAAAATAACTAACTGGACACAAGAGATCTAACCCCTTGTGTTTGTCTAATGCATCAAATTTTCTCTTTATTATGTGTTGTTGAAATGAATAGTAAGTTGACCTCATTCTATATAATTACTGTCCCACATAATTCCAGGGTTCTTTCTTGGAAACCTCATGTAATTACTAAGTACTTCTAATCTCCACCAACTTCAATATATTCCCTGTAATTACTGCAAGATCTCTTGGTTCTTTCTAGGAACTGTTCTTAGAAATGAACAGCAGTTTTGTATCAGCTCCTTTGTAGGAAATTTTAGGAAATAGACTATCAACATTAAGTACTACCACTTTACCTCTTTCACAAATAATGCAGACCACCTTTTGGGCCAGTGCATTCCAAATCCATCATCCCTTGCACAATAAATTACGTTAAACCAGTGATTTCTAATCTATGATATGAACTAATTAGGATATTTTTGTAATCCCGAGGCCATAGCGCCAACAAGACTCTGTGCTTCTAAGTTTGATTAAAACCAGAAGAATGGTATCTGTGGTATCAACAGATGACATTTAATGTTTGATTGACGGATAAAAAACAATTGATTTGATTTTATTGAATGGCAAGCAAAAGGAAAAATAACTTAAGACAAAGAGGTTACCAGGATATGAGAAACTAGTGTAAATGTGGACATATTATAAACTTGTATGTAACTCAGTATGTGTCACCAATCACCAGTCAAACACTTTTAAGAGCCAGCTTTGAAACAAAGCCTTTTCTAGTGTGTTCACAGTCCTTTGTGCACTGTCCAGAAGGGTATTGGGTCCTAAGCTCTTAAACCCTCCCCTAGATGGTCCGTCTGTCTGTGGGCATCAAGTCCGCTAAAGCTCCCCAGTAAAGCTTCATGCAGCCATGCAGCCAACGTATGTGCATGTGTGTGTCTGTGTGTGTGATGACTCTAGTAAAATCCCACTGTGAGGACTGGCTGAGAAGCCCCACTAAAGCTTTGCAGTGGCTGGTGGACGCTGTGTGTGTGTGTGAGAGTGATGCATGCACGCGCGCGTGCGTGTGTGACAATGAGGGATGGGACAGCAGGCCACTCTGGACTGTTACCCTCATCTCAGACTGGACTTCACACACATGCACACACATACTGGCACACATTACAGTCCCCTTGTCACCCTCACACTTGCTCCCTGGCCCTGTTAACTGCCTGTTAGGCATTAATGACCAATTATGTTCCACTTCCTTGCGGTGAAGGGGTACACTCATTGTCTGTTAATAGGAGGAGAGATGGAGACGATGTCTTGTCATTTTGCTTGATTGCCTGCTTATTTGCATGTAAGCATTAAAAGGAATTACTGCGTGTGAGAGTACAAGTATGTGTGTGTGTGTGCGCTAGAGAGAGTGGATCAGAGGGAGATCTTGTTTGTGTACGTTTAGTGTGTGTAGGAGTGAGAGAGCATGTATATGTGTGTGACTAAGCAAGAAAGAGGTTTAATTAGACTTCCTGAGGGATTAGAACCCAGATGAGTCAGGATTGTAATCTGGCCAGGGTGTCATGAGCCATGACACCCAGCCAGAAACACACACATACACACACACACACACACACAACCCTGTTCGCCAGAGTGTGTCTGTAATCCCTGCACCTCCTGTGTGCTCTGCCTGCCCGTCTTTCATGACCAATTCATTTTGTCTGCCTGCTCCTTCCCTTCGTCTCCCACCACCCCATCCCTTCTTCTCTCTGTTCTCCCTCCACCTGTAGTAATGCTTTCTTTCTATTCCTGTCTTTCCTCCTACCTTTTTTTTCCCTCTCTGGACATCTGACACCCCATTTCTCTCTTATCTGCCCCCCTCTCCTTTCACAGCCCTTTCACACCATTGCTGCCCTCTGACTATCCATCTCCTCATTATTTGTCAGGATGCAGCCCTCTGTTGCCATTGGCTTCTTCTCAAACCCCTTTTATTCTTTCTTCTCATGACATCCTTCCCCCATGGGCTCCTATAGCCTCATTTTTCACCTCTCTTTTTATAGCATCCTCCAGTGTCAGTGCTTCGAACTCTTGTCTCTTTTCCCTTTCTCATTTTTAAAAATGCACTTCATGTTTTATGAAATATTTTTGAGACAAGTCATCTACAAGCGGTATTAGTTAGAGAGGTAGTTGTTGCCCAGTTGTCATTGTTTTGCAAGTTTCTTGAAAAATGTAATTAGTTGAACATTACACTGTGCTACTTAACAGGAAAAGTAAAAGTTTACATTACATTGGCGAATTGACCAGCCAAATAATCAGCACCTTAAAACCTTAATCAGCATCTCTCTCTCTCTCTCTCTCTCTCTCTCTCTCTCTCTCTCTCTCGCTTCTACCACCAGGCCCAGGACCATTCAGTGGTCCAAGATAAATGACACTTTACCTGAAAGGGCAGAGATTTCTGGCCCCACCCTCCAGATTTCCCGTCTCAGCCAGTCACACAATGGGACGTACTTGTGCCAGGCCCAGAACAACTACGGACGCGCTGCTGATCATTACACCCTACTGGTGTATGGTGAGTTACCTTGGCTAACAGTTCATTATTTGCTGCATGTTTTCTTAGAATTTCCATAAGTACTTTTAAAGGTTTTTTTCAATTGATCCTTTTCCTCTATTGTTGTCATTCCCCGTCTTAGTATCTCAGTCAGCTGTGAACTGCTCGGAATAATTTTATGATCAATGGATCTTTTGTTTGTTACATTTCTTGTTCGTGTATTTTGATATTTTTAAATCTTTTTTATCTTTTAAGTTTTATTGATCCTTTTATCTTTCCAGTGTCTTTGGAGTCAGGCTATTCTGGCACTGGGCTACAGATCCATTAAACCTTGATACTTGTCTCATCTGTCTTTCAGCTTTATTTGTTTTCCTGATTTGGTACACTGCAGGAAACCTCTACTAAACCTCCTGTGCAATTGATTCAACAGAGATATTGATTCCACAAGAAGATGTTGGCTACTGTGCTCAGATACTAGTCACCAGCATAATTATTCAGGCCTTTAAAGAACCAATTTATCATGTCCCCTGTGCTGTGACCCACTCCACTCTTCAGGGAATTCAGAAAAACTTAAATATTCAAGTAAAAATAAAAATACTAGATGTTTTGACCACTAAATGAATTTCACAATACAAGCTGACAAATAGGAGCCAAATACAGCAGAAGTTACACACTGCAAAGTATTAATGCAGAGCCGAATCTGCTGGAACTTTGAATTTTACATGGGAACAGTTGGCAATAAACAACAGTGGAACATCTGTTGCATTTAAAATTCAGGCGAATTGCTTGTTGCTTGCTTGCTTGTTGCATGAGCAGAGGTATCAGAGGAGGAGGAAGATGTGGGTAAGGGGCTTTTGTTGTCAGGTTTTCCAAGTTTTCCAAGATGTTGCACCTAGATTCACTGGTGGTGGCTAAATTCTTAATGAAGGTTGACCCAGATAGACTGCACACCGTGGCTCAAAGAAGATGACGGGGGAGCTTTCAACATCACATGAAGATCTTGTGTCACTACATTTTTCAGGAAATGTAACAAATTGTCCAACTTTCTCTCTGAGTTTGAAGCACATTTGAAAACAAGGTTTTGATGTGTGCTGATGTTGTGTAATCCACACATGAAACGACTGAGTAAACTCTCAGTCGAGTAAAGACAAAATATGAACTGTGAGATGTTAATGGAGCAGCAGCAAAGCTAAATGGCAAAGGTAGCTCATGATTAGAGGCTTTTACATTTTCACATTCAATACGTTTGTGGTTTGGCCTAATTGCTTGCACACTACTGTCACTCAGCAGGTTTGCCCTTTTGATCTACATCCCCTGCTGGCGGCTCCTGTCATTGCACCCCAGCACCTGGTTTGGAGATCAGAAGGAGGGACTGATGGAGGGAATAGAGACATGATATCTTGTGAAACATTTTTAGGCTGCTTTTGGTTAGCACCCCCTCATCTATCCATCACATTAACACTCACTCTCTCTCTCACACACGCACACACGCACACACACACACACACACACACACACACACAATCAACAGTCACACACTCGTGAACAAGCACGCCTAGCATCAAACGGCACACATAATGGCAGCTTTCCCCTGGCATCAAGGGTGGCAACAGTGGCATGATGAAAGGTGACATCCCCACCCACCCACACCCACCCACCCCTTCTCTCTCTCTTTCCCTCTGCCTTTCTCTTTCTGTCTCTCTCCTTCTCTATCCTAGAAGGTTAGACACGTCAAGCTTTGATGTGCGTTGCCACCTCTGTAGAAAAATGTTCTGTCTTCCCCCTCTTCATCAGCTTCCTCCCTCACCATTTTTTAGCTGTCGCCTTCATTTGTTTTTTCTCTGCCATTTCGTCTTTCCAACGTTTCTTCATTTATCTTCTTTATTCCATGCTGTTGCCCTGTGCTGGTCATTAATTTGATTTAATGTGCTTTTTCTTATCCTCTTTTATTTTGAAAAAAAAGGGTTCATTTAAAGTAAGGAATTTGCTTTGACCAAAATCCATAAAAGACCAGAAATCCACATAACCAACATAAGCCAAGCTTCAGCTCCTCTGCTCTGCACCACGGATTTCCAGCAATCAGCTTCTTAAATCCTCCTGCTGTAGCCCCATATCAGTGGTGGTTTGCTGTACTTCAAAAAATATGTACTAGCCCACTGGGCAGATTGTTTCAAACCTTATCTCAAAGACCTCAGAGTTGTTGATTCAGCCATCATATTAATCTGTAGACGACTGAAAGTCAGTCTTGATTTTCCTGTGTGTCGAAACTAATAATCTGGTTGACGTTATGTTAATTCTTCTCAAGAAATGTCAAATGAACTCTTTACATTCAGGCTATAATGTTTCTAGTGAATGTGTTACATAACTGCAAAACTGTCTGTTTGCTACATCACTATCAGTGTAAATGAACCACCATGGATGACTGATAGATGATGTTGAAGTGCGACGATTAAATACATCAGTCAGTACTGAAAATAAATATGATTCCACGCTGTAAAATATGTTAAGATGACTCATAGTTTTAACACTTATCCACAGTGCGCTTTTCTTTTTCATTCCAGCACCCACATTTTTATAGTAGGTGTCTTATTGTTTTCTATTTTCAAGAAGAGGAGAAAAACTCATTTTATAGCACAGCTCTTCACTTATTCCTAAATATTCTGGTGATAGAAAAAAAGATGCAGTCTCATTTGACTCTCGCTCCTCGTCTTGAACCTTACTGTTTCATTCTCTGTGATCTTATTTTCTGTTTCAGTCCGAACTGTTTCCACCTCTCCATCTCCCTGTTTTTCTTTCAGTGGCTGCTGTTAGGATAATCAATGCAAGCAGTGTTTGACCAGTTAAATTTGAAAGTAGACATCAATCAGAACAATACCGTATATAGCTAGCTGCAGACAAGTGTTCTTGTCAGGCTTCCCTTAACTCGACTTCCACAGTTCTGAGATCAGTTTTGATATTTCACACATTATAATACACATGCACAGATGCATCTGGAAACTGAACTTGCGCGTTAAAAAATTACAAGCATTAAGAGGTATCAGTAGCAAGTGAACAAGCAAGTTACACTGTGATTTATCATCTCAATTAGTGTAAGTTCTCACTTATCTTGGTCAACATGTGTGACGACAATGAGTTAGGGTGTATTATTAATAATGCATTTTAAATAATTTTTTTCTTGATGTAGTAAAAAGCTGAACCACACATTGAGATGGTGGTTTGTGGGGGGTATGTAGTTCCTCAGCTCCATTTGCCTGTCTGTAAAATTCACTGCACACCATTGGCTAACCCCGTAATTCACAAAGGACAAAGAAAAGAAGGGACAAGGACATGCAGGATGCTTCCTTCCATTCTTGTACTGTGCACACTGCTCTCACCTCTTTTACACCTCCTGTCCACTTCCTCTTCCTCTCTCCAGTCCTCCCACACCCTCTCAACTGTTTCTCACCTTGCCACCAGTATGCCCCCTGTTCTCGGTTCAGCTGCAGTTCAGGCTCTTTACTTAAAAAAAGGCACCGAGAGAAATCAGTGGAACTGAGGGAGGGGTTGGGAAGGGATGAATGGAAGGAGGGAGGGAGGAAGTGATGGAGGAATGGAAAGGGAAATAGAAGGACGATGGAGGTCGAATGCAGGTTAACATTCAGTTCCACAGCCTGTCAGATAAACGGAATGTCAGTTTAGTTGGCTCCCAGCCTTCCCAGAGGGAATCCCAAGGTGCTCTGGGGGAGGAACCAGGGGCAAGGAGGGAGCGCTGGAGGAGTGTGTTGTAAAGGATGAGTCAGCAGAAAAGAAACCATTTTATTGCAGGCACAGAAAAACTACCAGTTTTTTCTCTCATCTTTCTCTTCCCCATTTCATGTCAACCTTCCCTCTGTGAGAGTTAGCCGCCATCAGGGTCTATAGACCAAGCACACTCAGGCAAAAGTGGCTGGCAATTTGTTGCAGGTGCTTCAGGCTCTGTCACTTTATGAAGGGAGATGGGCTTAATTCTTGCAAAGGAAAACAGAGAGGGAGAGGTAGGAAAATCTCCAGGGAGCTGGGGCCATGGCAAAGACGTGATGCATTGAAGCTGAGCTTTATTTGACTGGTCACACACATGTGTGTACGTGTGTGTATGAGAGAGAGTGTGTGTACATGCATTTTAATGAGTTTCTGAGAAAGAGAGTGAGATAGTTCTTGTTAGTGTGTATGTATGTGTGTGCACAAGGTAATACGATTAAATTAACTTTCTGCTACTTTCAGAAAGTCACTAATGATATAAATGTGAGAAATTGTTTTGAATGAATCATAGAGCACACACACTGATACACATTCATGCACGTCACGCACATGCACACACACACACACACACACACACACACACACACAGCAAGAAGCAGCACAGTTTGAAAAAGATGTGGCCTGTGTTGGTTATTTCCTCTCCACCATTGTTTAGGAGAAATTGGATTTGTGTGTGTATACGCAAAGGTGCATGTGACTGGGAGGAGAATGTTGCTGATTGTCTGGTGAGAGCCCGGAGGCCTCCCTTATGTAATTGAACTGAGCTGTTGCACTCAGATGAATTGCCAAGCCAATAAAACCCATTACAATTGAATTGCATGAGAGAGTGTAGGAGATGGAGAGAGAAAGAATGAAAGAGAGAGGTAGATAGACATGGGACGATGAGAATTGTTAGTGATTGCATATATGTAACAGACCAGTATGCATGTATATGTGAGTGTGTGTGCATGTTCCTGCAAAATGGACCAGGAAGTGAGCAAGGAGAAGAACAGAGAGACTAATAATTTTATAGAAAGATTCATGGAAAGCAGAGGGGAGTGATAGAAAGATGAAAGGAAAGATGGAGTGGGATACTAGGTGACCAGGGTTTAGTCTGTGTCTCCTTGACTGTTGTAATGAGCTGTCAGGATAATTGGAATGAAAAACATAGACCTCCATTTAATGAAGTGAGACTTTCAAAGAACAGAATGAGAATGAAAATGGAAAAAGGTTGGGGGCTAGTGGCAGAGGAAGCCAGACACAGATAGTGCAGAGTCAATTTTGTTTGAAAAAAAAAGTCCTCGGTGCTGTTTTCCTCCACACAATACCAGACCTCTAATAGTGTAAATTTTGAATGACTACTCAGCCAATCAGTGTTGGCCTTTACGGCCTCAGCAGTGGACCTCTGACCAATGTCTAACATTCAGCATACTGATTGACAACTGAAGTCACTACTGCTCTGGGCAAGGCCCTTATAATCAGAAATATTGAACATGAAAGAATAACAGGGCTCATCCAACATGGTGGCACGGTATCCTCAGGCGCACTTCTGCAGGAATTAGATACGAGGAAAAACGTCATTATCACAAGTGCCGCCACATCCATCCCTGGAAATAACATGGGCTGTGTGCCTGATTGGCAGCCATATAGTGTTAATGAATAACAATATGATGTGGAAAAAAAGGACGCTATCGGCCAAGAGAACGACATTCTCCTTAATTAAGTTGAAGAGAGGCAGTGAGGGAACGTAGTCACAGAGGAATGAAACTAGAGAGGCAGTTGAATGAAGGAAAGTGAAGGAGGGAGGAGCTGCAAGTGAGGGAAGAGAGTTTTGTTGCGGAGGAAAGGGAAGTGAGAGATGTTGGTAGAAAGATATGACAAAGTTGGAAATGGTGAGAAAGAACTATTTTTAGGTCATTTGTGATAGTCAAGAGAAATGAATCAGTGTTCAGTTAATTAGTGCAGTGACCCCGGCCATTAATTCTCATCCTTCAGGCTCAAGTGACAGCCACATACACACATACATGTGTCCACTCACTCTGTGAATACATGTATATGTTGCACACACTGCAGCATACAGTACATGCACTCTTAAAGGAGAGCATCAACAGACACACATACATAGGTAATTACAGGGTAAGTTCTCTTTCTCTCTGACTGGTTCGATTTACCTTTCCCCCTCCCTCTCAGTTTTTCTTCACGCAAAGCTCTCTTTCCCACAAAATACATCATGCACATTTCTTTACGGGGATAGGAAGACCAAGGCAGAACTTGGAGAAAGAAAAAAAGAGGGAGAGGGAATGTATAGTGCTGACATAAGAAGAGTGCAAAAAGAGATTGATGATCTCAGGGCCAGTGGGAGAAAGGGAAGGAAGAGACAGAGGAATACTTACCAATAAATTACTCCTGAACAGAAAGGGCAGTGTGGTTGTGTGTGCGTGCATGTGTTTTTGTATGGTTTTGTGAGTGTATCTGTGGGTGGGCAATTAAGCATTTGTGTGTAAGTTGTGCACAAAAATTGTGGTGTGGGTATGTGTGTGCACAAGTCTGCATGTATTTCAAAACGACCAATGTGAGTGTTAATGTGTGTGCGTGTTGCTGTGTGTCCTGAGACTTCGAGTACATAGACTACGTTGCACGTTGTGGTTTCTGAGAGATTGTTTGATGAAGTGGCATGTTATTCACTCTGAAAGTGCTGATGCACACACTCACAGACACACACATTCACACCCACTCCTCCATCTCCTTTTTAGTTCTTGTCAGCCATTATTTTTGTCTTTAACGAAAACATGAACTTGTCGCTTTCTACCTCTCTACCTACCATTGTGTCTCAGCCATTGATTTGGAGAATGTGTCAAGATCCAAGCTATTGTTCGGTATTGAATGAGACAGTCCCTGCATGGCACTGTTCCATTGGGAATGCATCTGTCACAGACAATGTCTCTGTCTCTCCTGCCATTGTACCATAGAAAATGTGTCAGTGATAGAGAGTGTGTTCCTATATATTCCATTTGCCTTGTAGATGAATGTCACTCTGCCAGGTGTAATTCTCTTCAGCCCCTGCTTTAAAGCATGTCTTTCCCATTGTAAATGTTTTCTTTAACCCCCTCAGCTGGTATAGTGATCCACCAGAGGACGTCATTTGTCCGTGTCTTTAGCGCTTGTCAGGGGTCGAGATTGATTCCATCTCGCACACACATTCAATTTGGGGAAATAATTAGTAACATTTGTCTCTGGTACCGAAATGGCATCAGCCTCAATTGCTGAACAGCATGTTTGAAATAAGTCTTTCCTCTGTTTCTTGTGTTTTACATCTATGCCTCCTTCTCTAAACTCATTGGAAGACATGAGCTGTCTTTGAGACTACCATGCAATGATTATTGAGCGCGATGCTGAGCCAGAGCAGCTATGAAACTCAATTAATATTCAGTCATAATAAAGCATGTGTCATGTTTTATTTGCAGTAGTAACTTTGCTATAAAACCCTGCAATGCTTGTGTTGAAATGTCACTGCATGATGTAGACAATAGCATTTGTGTATGTCTGTTATCCCATTCCCTGTCTGTCTGTAGATAATGTGTCAGTCACTACCACGGTCCCTTCCACTCCCACTTCCACCCAACCAATCACCTCCCATCCCGCCACCCCAACCCTCCTAACATCCACCTTCGCCTGGGACCCGAAAGGTAACATACACAGCTTTTTATCCTGCCTCTGCTCCCCTCCATCTCTCTACTCGTCCTTTCCAACTCTCCTTTGGTGTCTTCCACTCCCCTATTCATCTGATGGCTCTCAGGTGGCCCACACACTCCCTTTTTCTGCTGCAACCTTCCTTTGCCCTGCATCTACATGAGCGTACGTGTCTGCAGATGCTTGGGTATGCATCATGCACAACCACCCACTCTCTCTCTTTCTTATCGCTGGCTGTTTGATGCACCCCACACACATTTCCCAGTCAGCATTTGTGTATGTGAGTGTGTATGCGTGTGTGTATGGTCTGGGGTGGGTCTATTGGTGCTTGGTGGGTACTGTTAATAAGGCTGCGTTAAGATTTTAAGGAACTGGCACCGTATCCAGCCTTTAACTGACTGACACCAGCCTCTGGAGGGCTAAGAAGATGCTACATAAACATATTTATCTACAAACACACATATACAGCAAGAGAGAGCGAGCGAGAGAAAGAAAGAAAGACCATGGATCCAGGTGGTTGTCTAATCGCATTGTCCCAGATGAGTGTTACACAGCAGGAGAAAGAAAGGCTGTTTCACTAGTTTCCCTCTCTTTTTTTATTTACAGAATCCATTTATCTCATACATACATTCACACAAACACTGGCATCTCTTCTTTCTTTCAACACCTTTGGCTACTCTCTGTCTCCTCTCTGTTTCTTAAAAGGAGAAATGAATCGAAGGGAGCAGGAACATCCTTCTTGTTCTTCTGTTACAGCTGCCACTGTCGGTGGCAGGTAGAGGTTGTTCACCTGCTGGGCATGTGTGAAGATGTCATAAAGAATCATAAGAAAAGCTGTGGCTTGAGCAGCTAAACTTGAACGTGAACATTTAGTCGATGTTGTATCATCTGAGGGGCTGCGGTGGATTAAGAACAGGGTGGTGTGAGGTAAAGGTAGAGGGCTTGAGTGCTTGCTTCTTTATTCCCTATTAAATGTTGCTTGGGCCAGTTGCTTGATCCTGTCACATGGCCTGTGCGCCTGTAGATGTCACAGATATTTTCTTTATCATGCACACACTCACCTGATCGTGCACATAAGCAGGAATGTCATGCAGTTTCAGTCACAGTGCTCAGTGAGGCACTTGACCAGGACAAGAACACACCATCTTTCAGTTGTCAGTGCCTTCCCCTCTTCTGCTTCTTCCGTTCCTTCTCCTCCTCCATCACTCTGTCTTTCTGTCCTGATCTCTATGTGTTAGCACTCTATTAATGATTCATGTATTAATTCCGATCTGTCAAGGTCCAAGAGCTGCATCAATAACTCTGTGTCCTTGCCTCCTATTGGCCTTATCAGCTCTTACACTACACAACCACCCCCCGAGTCCCATCAGAAAGAAGCACTTTGTTGTCAGCTACTCCCAAACTGCCTCAGTATTTCTATTTATTTATTTTTTTGCTGCACAGATTACCTTAATTTGTACTTTACCAACCATTTCTTTCTCTATGCCCCTTCACTCTATCAATCACCTGCTTTTATTGCTGTCAGACAATATTTACTGCAGACGCATACCTGCACATATGAACATAGGCTTTGTCTTCAGTGCTGCTGTGTGATCGGTATTAGGGCTGCAGCTTACAGTTAAGCTGTTAATTATGTTTTTTTGACTAATGAATTAACTGTTTAGTCCACAAAATGTGAGAAAATACTGAAAAATTTACCAGCGCCTGCAGGTAATTCTTCGGACTGTTTTTTTGTGATCAACCCTCTCAGACTCAATTTGTGTTATACACTGAATTTATTAAATATAAATTGATATAACACAAAGAAAAAAGAAGGAAAATTCTCACATTTCAGAGGCTGGAAGCAGTAAATCCTGACATTTCAGGAGCTGTTTGATAAATGACTTAGACAGTTAATCACTTATTAAAATTGTTGTCATTTAGTTTTTCTGTCAGTTGATTAAGTGATTAATTGACTAATGATTTCAACAATAATTTACAGTTTCTTCCATTTTTCCTCTTTTTGTATTTTAGTATTTGTCCATTACTGTAAAGCGGTGTGTAAATTGGTAGAAATTAAGGTTGACATGAATAACTCCTTACCACTACTGCAATTTGATACTAGAAAATGTCACAGAATTTAACTTGCCTTTCTTATCTTTTAATCTGTCTTCACTCATCTTGTGGTGAAGTGTTTGATTTCATTTCCCAGGGCTGCACTACCTGGGGTGTAAACACACTTAAAGTTTACCTCATTCAAAATGCATTGTGCTCTTGACAGGTGCTTGGCCGGAGTGGATTTTTTGAGGCTGACATACTTATTTCTTTATTCACTCTCCTCATTTCTCCACCTTTTTCTCACCCAATATGACTGTCTGGTTCGGTGCAGTGGGTAGGTGATAAAAGGTGATAATGCAAGTTGGGTGGAGGATATCGACTTCTCTTTTCTCCTGTCTTGCTCCCTGTACTCTCTCCCACGCTGGTATTTTAATGTGCTTTCTTTCTCTCCATTTTATCTCATTTTCATTATCTTATGATTCATCTCTCTCTGTGTCTCTATTTCTTTTCCTGCACTTGTCTCTCCCTGTATCTCCATATTTTCCTTTATACACTCCACACTCCACCCACACACATTAATTGCCTCTCTTGTTTTTTCCCAGATCCCGGTGCAGTGGTAGAGACTCACAGTGCAGTACCATATGCAGTGATAGGCGGCGTTCTGGCACTGCTGGTTTTCACTGTCATCTGTGTCCTCATTGTCACCATCTGGTGCTCTGTTCGGCAGAAAGGTAACACACTCACAAACAGACACATATCATGTAAAAGTTTCTTTCACGAGCACAGTACTTGTCTTGGCACTCAGTAGCACACAGTATTTTATCACATTTTTCACAGGCACGTTTTCTCATTTCTGCTCTTTCTGGTATAATGTGCTGTGAAAAAAATCATTAGAGGCCAGTTACACCCAGATTCTAAGAAAATAATCTTTTAAACCGAGGTGTAAAATTGTCAGCATAAAGCAGGCAGGATGGGATGCCCTACTCCAGTCGGGCACTGTCCGTGATGGACGACCTTGGCCAGGATAGCAGAAGAGATAGGGCGGGGTGGGAAATGTAGGTGTGGTCCCATGTTTTATGACTGTATGTTAGTGTATCAAGGCTCATCTATTAAAAGCATCCTCCCTGGTTCCTTATCTTTTTAAGTGCCCTCATGTTGGCAGCCTTTGACTGTGCACCACAGCTGCCAAGAAATGATCCGGGAACAGTGAAGCAGGCCGCAAACAGCCGTTACTTACCATATGCTAGACAAGCCGTCAGTCAACATTCTGTATGGCTTGACCGCCAATCAGCACGGAGACAGGACCATTACAACCAATCAGTGCTGAGACAGGGCCATTAGGGCTTTGACTTTGGCCTGCCATGACTGTCAGCATGCCAGTCAACCTCTGCGGTAAGGAGAATGAGAGTGTCACTCACCCCTGGAGTAAAGGGACACTCCTGCAGGAAGATGACTTGAGCAGTTCTTGCTCTCCGTAACCTGCACTTCACCGAATCATTAATCATACAGACCTGAGGGGTGTTAAAATGTGTTTGATGGGTTTTCTGAGTGACTCAAATGTGCCATTGTTCTCTTGCACCTAACCTCCCCTCCACCCTTTTCTGCCAATCTCTCCTCCCTCCCTGTCTTTTATTCTTTATTATCTTTTCCCCCTCCTCCTCCTCTTCTGTCTCTTCTATTCACACATCCACTCCCTTCCTTTAATTTCTACCGGTAGGCTCGTACCGTACCCGAGAGCCTATTCTGGCTTGGTATTGACCTAACAATTAGTTAACTAATGAATTAATCAGTTACAGGTATGGTACTCAATAATATTTGGGCTGATTGTTTTGGTAATGCTGCATGGCGCTGCAGTGATCATGACGCTTTGCCACCTAACCTTCCCCCTCCAATCTCCCTCTTGGTCTCTCTCTCTCTCTCTCTCTCTCTCTCTTGCTCCCGCTCTCTCTCTCTCTTTTCATTCAGGTTCCTATCTTACCCATGAGGCCAGTGGGTTGGATGAACATGGTGAGGTGCAGGAGGCCTTCCTCAATGGGAACGACGCCAGCCAGGGCAAGAAGGAATACCTACTGTAGCCCTCCCCTATCCCCTTCTCTTCTGACCTCAACCCTCCATCCCTTCTTGTCCCTGTCTCCCTCCTTATATACAGTATACACACGCACACACACACACACAAACAAACAAACTACACTTCTATACAACGCGCCATAACAGGCGGCCTTCTGAAAACGACTGTATACAGATACTGCACACAGCTAGTCCATCCTGCTCCATTCCACCCCATATCCTCCATACACACACATAAACCCAGAGACAGACTGAGAAAAAGAGAGCCTATAGACCCACCAGCCATTAACGACTGTGCCATATACTGTAAATCAGAGAAACTGGGGAAAATGGGGAGAGCGAGAGAAGGGGGGGGGGGGGGGGGTCTTTAGGAAACAACAAAATTCTCCCCCACTTCTTTTGACCAAAAGGAAAACGAAAAACCCCCAAAAACT
>JBBMJY010000025.1:7567307-7582937 GCA_037833715.1 Toxotes lorentzi
CCCCCCCCCCCCCCCCCCCCCCCCCCCCCCCCCCCCTCCCCCCCCCCCCCCTCCCCCCCCCCCCCCCCTTTGTTCTCCCCCCCATGTAGGCAATAACGAAATTATGCCATAATTATTTTGATCGAGAGGGAAGCGGAGAGCACACAAAAACTGGCATTCTGCATGTGCAGCTGCCAAAGTGGAAGGGGAATTAGAGGCAGATGACTGCTATTATTCCATGCCTAGAGAAAACCATCCATTTCACAAAGATCAATCTTTAACTGGCAGAGACAGTGGAAGCAGTGTGTGAGGAGGGACGGGGAACTGAGGAGAGGAGAGAGCTGACCAGGAGCTATTGAGCACCCGACGCTCGAAAATAGAATTTTTTTTAAAATGCCAAACCATTTTGCCTTCAGAGTGCATCTCATATATAATTCCTTAATAATACTGGAAAGTGTAAACCTGGAGTCCCGCAAAGTATCCATTCTTTATGAACGAGCCAACTGTCCTGTTTGCTATCCCTGTTGGGTGGTCTGCCAGTTATTTGTGAAAAAAAAAAACAGCTTTTGTGATTATTTTTTTAACTCTTGTCGCAGCAGTGAAGGAAAGGTGGTTCACTTTTCTTTTAATTGACTCTCCATCTCCTTCTTCCTCTCTACTCACCTGTTACCTCTCCCTTATATCTCTCTTTCTCTCCGTCTGTCCCCCTCAATCGCTCCTCCTTTGTTGGCTCCTAATAATGAAAGGATTAGTGTTGGGCTATGTTCCCGACAAAGAAGAAAGGAATATGACTTGCTAAGGCATTAAAGAAAAGC
Organism: Toxotes lorentzi; assembly: GCA_037833715.1. Taxonomy (NCBI): domain Eukaryota; kingdom Metazoa; phylum Chordata; class Actinopteri; family Toxotidae; genus Toxotes; species Toxotes lorentzi. Next base: position 7,568,102 of record JBBMJY010000025.1, read on the forward strand.
TTAATTATTTTAGAATGTCATTAAGAGGATAAAAAGGTTTAAAAGTCTTATTAAGAAGGGCAAGGGGAGCGATAGCAAAAGGAATGAATGGAAATTTAAAACGGATGGATTTTTTTCTGAATGCTACCACACATTTGCAGATACATGCACACATTCATACGTACAGTAAACACGTTGACAGAACAAGTATACATATCTCTGAATTCCTTATTTGTATAAAAAAAGAACAGAAACATAAATTAAATGAAACTTTTAAGAAATAAGAAAACAGTTTACTATTGAAACGCATTATGAAGCAACTATACTAACACAGAATATTAGCCTATAGAGGTGTAAAGCCGAACAAACTACTGTCCAGTGATCTTTAAAGAAAATAAAGAAAAGAATAAAAAAAATTGTCTTTATGAGAAACCAGAGGTCTTATTGATTTTTTTATTAATTATTATTATTATTTGAACAATTATGATTGTTGTTACTGTTATTATTATTGCCGTTGTTATTATTATAATTGTAAATGTTAAAGAAATGTGCACTTCTCATGTTTTGTTTTTGGGTCTACTGTAGAGAAATTGCTGTCTTTTTTCACTCTTTTCCTCTTACCTTTCCTCTCTATCCCAGTCTTTCTCTCTCTCTTCGTCTCCTGTGCCTAGTTGTCTCCTCTCCTGTCTTTCACTCTTGTTTATTTTAGAGTCCATGTGTCATTGTTGATATATAGCTAACTATTTCTTTATAGGGGAAAGATACAAAGCACGACAAAATAAAAAAGAATTCAAAAATAACCTTTAGAATGAGACTGGTTTTTGGATATATTTACTGTGTAATTAGCAGGTGCAGTTTTGAAATCCTGTGAAAAGAGAACAGGAGACTGAGCATATGATTAGATCAATGGGGAATAGTGGAGTTATAGGTGGAAAGATAAAGATGAAGGCGGTGGAGCCAGTTATAACTGGCATCTCATTCAGAATAAATAGAATAAACAAAACAGAAGGTTCTGTGGTGCCGCTAATGAATCATAAGAACAGATAGCGGGGAAGAAAGGGTGACAGGAGGGTTGAGTCAGATGCACACAGAAAAATATGACTCTGCCATTAACTTCCACGCAATCAATACCCGATTGTGTTGAGAAGCACTCAACATGTCCATCTGTGCACAAGGCTAGATTTGAAAGCCGCTGGAGGTCGCAGGGTGATAGATCGATGTGTTTCTCTTCCATCGATGGCAAGGCTCCACGGTCGCCTGTCATAAAGACAGATTGTCAAACGGCAATCAAAGTAATGGACTTGCCAGGCGCTACCAGCATGAGTTGACACTCTGGCCAACAAACAATTCACACACACACATATACGCAAGTCAACACCGGACATATCCTCAGTTTATGATGACACAAAGGTAGCACAGGTAGCTTTTGCTATCAGACCCACTGTGGTCGATGGGTAATAAAACTGAGAATATTGTCCCTTTATATGTCTTCAAAACAGAAGTGCATGTCCTTCAAACAAAGGTTTCATCTGTTGTTTTCCTGTGGGATTCACAGCACTCAATCTGGTTGTGTTTGTAGGTTGTTTGATACAGTTATTTGTGCTTCTCAGAAAAGTAAACTTCAGTTCAAGCATAGTTTTGTGTGTTTTCCATAGAGAAAGTTTTTATTAATTTTCAAATTCACAAGGTTTATTGTTGGTTAGTTAATACTGCTTACCACTTACACTATTGCATCCTGGGAAACTAGCCATTATCAGACCATTACAATGTTACAGTTCAGCTGCTAGGCCTGATGACAGTCATACCACCACTGTGATCCTAGAGGGTGATTATCAAATCAATAGACATAAGCAGAAATGAGATGGGGACAAGGCAGACGACAGTCCGTTGTATTCCTCTCTGACTTTATGACATGCAGTGAATGTACAATAATCTGGCCAATAATGACAGCAAGAAGTCTATGAGTAACTAACGCAGTTTCACCGATTAACATCCTGGAACGGGTTCATATCAGAGAATTTCCCATTTATGACAGTCATATTTCATTTCTATGAGTTGTAGTAAATATCACAGTCCATCCAAACACAAACTCTTTATATTTCTGGTGGCTACATGGTGGATTAGACACAGTTTTATCCATCTTTAAAGTCAACCCAAGTGACCCTAGGATCGTGTTCACTGGTCTTTCCAGTGTGACCTCAGCAAGGCACGGAGCTGTGCACTGAGCGGCAGCACAGCGTGAGGCATTGATTGAGGTGGCTGAGTGAGCTGAGGCCTAGCATAATCAGGAAGCTTTCAGGCAGACAGAACAATTGAATGGGCAGCCGCGCCAGGGAAGCTGAGGATTTTTTTTCTCCTTTACCAGACTTCTGTATCAATAATGTTTTCCAGACAGGGATTTTTTTGTAGTGATGGAAGATGCACTGTACTCACACATTGTATTTAAGGAGGGGATTGAAAGCAGACAAAGACATGACAAGTGAGAATATAAATGAAAAACAGACAAAAGATCTGTAGAAACAGCTGGAAAATGATCAATTAACAAAAACAGCAAGCGAGAAATCTAATCTCCAAGAGGAAGGGAGAGGAAGAGCAGGTCTATGATCACGAGAAACAGAAGAAGAGAGGAAACGTGTTGACTGTCATGGCCATGTTCCATGCAGAGAGAGATGAATTTCTCCTTTTTCTCCATCAGTGATCTCTAACACCAACACGGTTCAAGATGAACAATCCAATTAGTGTGAGCAAGGCCCTTTTATCACAAGAGAGCATCACATTGTATTTACAAGTTTAATCAAAACAGCCATGAAGATTGTGTCATAACCAGGTTAATTATGTTTTCCCTACAATGCTGCGTCCTCTCTGGACCACTATGTTATTACTGAATGTTTAATTAAACGCTGTCACTCATTTATCTACATTACTGGTGGTTGGCTTAGCAGAGACTTAAAATAGGCTTAGAATAAGACCCATAGGAAGAGCAGTCAAAGAAAACAGACATCTGTGATCAGGAAAGGAGTCATCATCTGGAGACTTAATTTTCTCTCTGACATTTGGTATGGGACCTGATAATTAACTGGCCTTTTCATTTGTGAGTTATTCATAACATCTGTGTACAAGGTTGCTGATTAGTCAAAAGCTAACAACAAACATGAATATGGTATATTTACTCTTCTTTAGTCTACAAGCCATTTGTTTCAAACACTAGCTATTTCTCGCACAAGCAAAACTTTGAAGGAACATTGTTTTAAGAAGATTATTTAGCTGTTTTTAGTTGAAAACAATGTGAACACATCTTCCATCTTCTGAATTCAGACCTCTGGACGCACTTTGGTTTTAATGGAGTGTTTGGCTGAAGACCATGGAGCTGCCTGTACTGCTTCACACAGGGCCATGCCAACAGATTTTCCTCTGGATGGGGCTATTGCAGCTGGAAGGTTGGGAACAGACAGAGGAAAGGTTGCTCGTTCCTTCCCCACCCGTTTCCTAGGAGGAGTGAAGAGGATTGGGGGCACAAGACTATACAGATTGAAGAGAAACAGGGCAACTGCATGAGTCCAGGCAGGAAGATTTGTGTTGGGGGTGAAAAGCAAGAGAGCATGAATAATGTGGACAGGCAGGCACAGCAGAACTAAAAGGGAGAGAGACAGAGCCAGGGAACGGACCCTGCAGGAGTCATGTTTTGGAGGGTCTGCATGACTGAAAGGAGTTTTCCTGGGCTTCATGCATAGCAGGTCAAGGTAAATACCCAGCAGGCAAAGCAAGGGGAGAATGAACACTGTCATTCCATGAACATAGACTTGGAACTGGGGACTGAGAATAGTGTCAGGGGCGCACACTCCCCAGTGGCTGCTGTGAATCTCAGCATAGGTGAAGTTGTGCATGTCCTCCACATAAAACTTGGACAGGAAGCCTCCATATGGAAGGTACTTCCCAATGACCTTGCGGTCATGGTGGTACTTAGGGGGTGGGGGCAGCATAAGATGAGGTAAAGAGGTAGTCCAGTTGCCACCCAGCCCGAGCCCAGCTGTGCCTGTACCAGTACCACTACTTCTCCAGGTGTCGAGGACATCCGAGCCGATGAACTGTGCGAAGGAAGATAGAACTGAGCCTACCCAGCACAGCAGAACCGCACACAGAGCTCGCTGACGGGTCACCACTGAGGAGTACCTGGTACCCAAAGACATAAGGAACTTACAGTGAAACTGTTCTCCAGTGCTTTAAATTATTGAAAGAAATCAACACGAGTAGCTGTACTGTTCCTACAGTCCTCAACTACCTTGATACTCATCTCTTTCTAACAGCAAAAATCCAAAATGACTGACCTTTTGGAAGAGACCTGCTCTAACAACAGCTCTAACGTACCACAGGTAATTGTTATTGAAAACAAATCTGAGTAAAGTGCACAAAACCCCATCTTCCTTACATCAGCTGGTTAAGTGGTCCAAAGCAACTGAAGACGATTAAAAAAAGACTCTCTTCCACTGAAATGCTGGATGTGTAGGTCACACAATCAAACATTTAAGACCCTCTGAGCCTACTGATATTTATTCACTTGTCTCTCAGATGGAAAACAGTCTGTTTTTAACAGTATTCCATACAATGGCACATCCTGACATGTTTACTGCTATTTTTTCTTTTACTCTTACATTGATTTTCTTCGAGTTCTGCTAAAAGCACACTTGAGAGTGTTGGTTGACTCTTGCCACCTACATATTCACTGTCTCCCACACACATGAAAGAAATTATTAAAGCACTATGTAATTTTAATTTACAGTGCTTGATTCTTTATTATATTTCTGAGAAACCATCTTATGTACCGACCTCAAGTATCTAATTGATATTTATTTGTACCATGTTAATGTTTGACAGACACTTTTCCACTTCAGCTCACACTGAGGATTTGTATATCTATTTTTCTACAGCTTAAACTGATTCAACAATCTTTTAGACTCACCTGTCTGCCAAGGAATGTTTCAAGTGCGTGTCCAGTGTAAGCAGCATGAACAGGAACATAGTAAACTGCCTGACTAGCACGGGGCAACACACCAAGGTTATGCAGGTGTACAGACACTGGGGGGTTCGCAGGTTGAGTAACACACTTACAGGGACTTCCACTGCACCCCCTACAGCCCCCACCCAGCCCAGGCACAGTAGAAGACAGCATGAGACGCTCCCGGGTTGGGGTCTGGCACCCTGGGTTCCCTCCTGGATGTCAGCCACGGTACCATTGCCACTGACTGCCATACACAACCTCACACTCACCACTATTAGAGATACAGAAAGGGTGCACTGGCACAGGGAGTACAGCCACATGAATTCCATGTCTAAGGGAGATTTGAAAAAGAGAGACACAGAGACAGATAAAGGCAAATAATATATTTGACTACAGTTTAAAAAGCCATTACTGATAATGATGTGAAAGAGCAAAAATGAAAGAAGAATGTATTGGTGCTTATGCAAATACATTCTCATTTACTCCCACTCTAGTTGCCACCCCTGCCCTATGTCTCCACATGGCTCTTTCAGCAAAGACTGCCCCTGCAGCATTCACTTGTATTGTCAATGGAATGGTCGAAGGTAGGAAAAGGCAAAAAACAGAACGAATACAAATGAGAACGGAGTGACAAAGTGTGGAGGAAATTTTGAGGTTAAGCATAAGGGTGTTGGTCAGAATAATAAAAACAGTCTACAAGGGAGAGAGAAAGTACAGACGTGGAAGACTAGAGAATGTGATGCAAGTTTGTGCTAGGGGCAGAGAGATGGGCACAGAGAGTAGATATTTTGATAGGTATTGGAGAGCTGTAAACGTGCCTGGAGAGTGAAAAGGTCAGGCCAGACCAGACTTGACAGAACTTCTCCACTGAGAATGTGAGCACCATGCAAACACAGAGCAACAAGCACCAAGCTGGGTGGCAACATGCTGTTAACACTCTCTTCTCTCCTTTTTTCTGGTTTTTGTTTTGCCTCTCTTCTCCCTAAGGCCCACCATGCATCATTTGCACACTCATACTCTCTGATACACAAATAGACCTAGACATTTATGCGTAAATACATGAACACTGACAATCACACAAGTGCACACTCCCCTCGATGAGTAATTTTCAGCAAATGTATTCAAAAATGATTGGCAGCTAATTTTAGAGCATTTTCAAACAATAGTCTCACATAAAGCGGAGTGGATGAATATTGAAATAGCAGATTTGCCACTGCAATATGCCACCTGTCCATTCCACGTAATTAGTTTGACCTTTTCAGAGCATTCGGTGTTAGTCGTCACTTTTCCATAATAATCAGGACTGGCTGAAATAACCTCTTTATGCCGCTTCATAATCACTTTACACAGTTGTCTCCTGTCTCACCACTTGAAGGGGCCTCAGCAAAATTGATTTACTGAAGTAATTAATGGAGTTTAATCCACCTTGTGTGAGTTTTCAGTTCAAATTGGTGGTTGGTCACTCCCAGTGTAATTAATTGCCTTAATTAATCAATTAAGCTCCTTGAAGCAACATTCAGGCTATAGGGCCAAACCTTTCAGCATGGTCACTGCCATTTAGAGAAAAATCAGTGAGTGCCTGGATGTTGATATAATGTCAAAGAAGTAAATAAAGATAAAAAGGTACAGTTACCTGTCGTGAAGCCCTGCAACGACACAGTTTATACAAAGCTCTATAATCTGTCCTCTGTATGACTTGGCTGCCTTTTTATTTCCCTCTAGGATCTCTATCTCTCCCTCTCACCTCTCACTCTGAACTGTCTGCCCCCACTGACAAAGTAAACCTGATTCATAAACCTCTGCTTATCCACCTGCCTTCTATCTCTCTCTCCTGTCTCTGCAAACATATCAATTGTGTCAATGTTGGAGCATGGCTGCCCTTTCCATCTGAGATGTGCAAAGGGCAACACCAACTGCCAGCCAGTGAAATATGTAAATAAGTCACATACACACACACACACACGCGCACATATATGAGCATGAACACACACAGAGTTTATTCTTCATTTCAATAGTAGAAACCTTTCTCACTCTGATTTTCTTTTATTCTTCCACTTTTCTCTTAATTTGAGAGAGACAAAGGAAAATAAGAGATAGCTCTTAACTCCAAAGGCAGTGTGCTTTTTGCTAGAGTGGACATGAGGAGCACACCGAGCCCAGTGGAGGGGGCTCCATTTCAGAAAAACATAACCGCAACGTAAATCAAGAACAGAGATCAACAAAGTTACTTAGCCTGCTGGAATTTTAAAATACAGCTTCAGTATGTTTGTCAGTTAGCCTAAGTGTGGAAGTGGAGTGTTTCTTTTCTATGTGCCCGCACTTTAAAGGCACATTGCTTGTAGCACCAGACTGTCTCTGAATAATCTTTTCGTTTGCCTCTCTTGCTTATATTCCATTTGTGCATTTTAGCAAATCCAGATTTGATTTTCAAAGATGAGAATAAAGTAAATGGTGTATTTTGGCGTACAGGGTGAAAGCCGTAAACTGAGATGGGTGTCCAGCAAATTACGATCAGTGCTTTTCTTGAAGTCCTCTGTCGCAGTAGAATTGACTGTGATGAGCATCATCGGTGTGAAAAACAACGCTCCGATCTCGCGTGATGGAACGAGACTTGCCCGTTTTAACACGGGTTGGAAACCCCGTTGCACCCTCTTCCCTTCGCTGTCCGCAAGCAAGGTAATTCGCTATTTTTCGTTTCCCGGTCATTTTACACTAAATTGCTTCAAAACTGCAGTATTTACCCTCGAAACGTGGACTGGTTGGATATAACATATAGATTAATAAAGTGGTTAAGCTTCGCGTGAGGTAATTAGACGTGTTTATTAGTTTTACAAGGATTTTACTTGAATGCTATGCTCTTACTATCGGTCTCTTAGTTATGGCTGCCCCCATGCTACCTCGTTGAGGCCTGCTAGCTAGGAGCTAGCTGCCGTGGATTTATTGCGGAAATATAAAATAAATATTCTTATTTCCAAAATGGATGATGCGTATGGGTAATGGGAATCTTAATGAATTGTTATTAAATGGGAAGGCCTCACGGGGCATGCCTTGATAGAAGTCCGTTAGCCAGTGAATAATCTCTCGTTTCAAGGAAAGCTAATGCCGGCTGAAAACGTGCAGCTAAGAGCCCCTACATATGTATCTGCCTTACATTTTAGTTTTTTGCCTGTATTGTTAAATTGACGCTTTATTATATGGAGTCTGGTGTCGAATTAAGCAGATCGTATCAGTCGTCATAGTCAAAGCATAGTCGTTTATTCTCAGTTAAGTTCTGTCACGTTGGATCTCATCATTTTCACCGTATAGTGAATGGCTCCAGTAAGTAGTATAGTAAGAGTTGTGCTCATGTGTGCATGCCAGTAGATGTGTTTAAAGTAACGTTAGTGTTCCTTTTTTTTTTTAATCCAGATGCCAGGTGTCACAGTGAAAGACGTCAACCAGCAGGAGTTTGTCCGTGCCCTGGCGGCCTTCCTGAAGAAGTTAGTATTTTGTTTTCCCACAAAAACTTGCTCTTGTATTTACAATGAATGAACTGCTCCTTCTTGAACTTAAACACTGCTCTTGCTTAGTGGTATGCAAAACATTGACATGGGGTCCAGTTCTGTTTTACATCATACAGAAACTTCTCCCCTGTCCCCAGGTCAGGAAAGCTGAAGGTGCCTGACTGGGTGGACCTTGTCAAGCTGGGTAAGCACAAGGAGCTGGCCCCCAGTGATGAGAACTGGTTCTACATCAGAGCCGGTAAGTATGAATATCTCTGTTCATTCTGTGTTACAACTGGTTGTCTCTTTAAATATGAGAAAGACATAATTCTGTTTTTAATATGGTTTGAGGAGACAAATATGTACTGAATACAGAATGCTTATCTTGGAAGTTGCTGCGGTCGCCTGAACTACTCAGCACATTTTACTATTATGTTACTATAGGGATGTAAAGATGTTTGTAGAGTTCACATGAAAGTGGAGGCTGTCCTAGATGCAGCCTGGGCTTAGCAGAAAGACCCGCTCTGATTTGATACAAATTGGTTTTGCTTGTACAGTGTCTTATAGATTTGTAAGAATCTCAGAAATTATTTAAGAATGGTCCTTGGTTTAACTGTTCATTTAAGTCTTTGTGATATCTACTCATGCAATTGCTTTTGGTTTACTGAAGTTTTCTGAGGTCTGCCTCAGAAAATTTATGACTGCTGTCAATGATGTTAACAAACCCACGCATCCAGTCGTGGGCTTTATCATGTTGAACGCAAATGTCTAAGGGAACACACAAAAACAGATGCTGACACCATCTCTGCTGCTCCCTCAGCATCCACAGTCCGCCACCTGTACCTTCGTGGAGGTGCTGGTGTTGGCTCTATGACCAAGATCTATGGAGCTCGCAAGAGGAACGGTGTGTGCCCTGCCCATTACAGTGTAGGATCCAAGAACGTGGCTCGTAAGGTGCTGCAGGCCCTCGAGCTGCTCAAGATGATTGAGAAGAATCCTAACGGGTGAGTATCTTATTTGTTGTATTCATCGTGTCTTGAAAGCAGCAGATATTTTTAACTGTTGAATGAGTGTTGAGTTGAAAGTAACTTTTTTGAAGGTCAACACATGTTCTCAAAACACACAACTGCACTATGAAGAATCTTCTGTTTGGATATGTCTCATCTTTTTTTCATGCAGCCAAAGTTGACTGCATGTATTAGTTGGCATGAACATGATGTAATGTTTTTTTTTTTGTTTGTTTTTTTTCCTCCTGTGTACTGTGAGCAGTGTATGGTCTACACGCCCTCTACATGTGCTCTCGCTTGTGCAACACTTTTGCTCCTCAGTGTCCCCTCTTTCATTTTCATCTGTGCAGAACAATTATGTGAAACAGACCTATCAGTCTAATGCTGGATACTTGCATGCATAAGATAGAAGTGAGCTGTGAAAACCTCCATTAAAAATGTCGTCTCTCTGTAACCAGAGGACTAATTGGTTTGGGGTTTTTTTTTTTTTTTTCAGTTCAAGTGGGCAGGAAAATGATTTGATTTGTCCTTCATTTCATGGTTGATGAGTGATTTCTGCCAATGTGTATGGATGGAGAATTGATCAGTGGCTTTCAGTGAATGTAATACTGTGGTCAATGTGGCGTAGAGAAGTTGCTATTGAAGATTAAAGCGTTTTGTATATTGATTTTTCACCAGGTTGTGTAGATTGATGTATTCTATTGTGTTCCCTCGTTTTCCTGTTTTAATTTTTTCTGTCCTTTTTTCCTTCAGTGGTCGCAGACTAACCTCCCAGGGAACCAGAGACCTGGACAGAATTGCTGGCCAGGTGAGAAACTAATTTGTCTTCCCAAATTATGTTGACGTACACACAGGTAGCTTATTTGAGTGCTTGGTGTCCAGTAAAAGTCAGAGCAAAGCCATGCATAGTTGCCTAACTATTCCTGAGTAATAATTTGAATTGTTTAATACTTGAGTTAGGGTTTGGGATTTCATGTCCTGGGTGCACCTTTAGTTGTTTCCAGAGTCTTAAATATTATGTACCGTTCAGTGGATCGGTTAATGCAGTGTACTGATCAAATTACATATAACTGAAAAATGTTTGAGCCTGTGGTACAGAACAGGCTCAGTGTGACAAAATGAAATGATCAACCTGGACGAGTATGAGTTTTCTTTGTGGTATCTGAAATGGATAAGTCTTTTTGCTGGTGTTACATATGAACACTAATGTGCAATTGACTGATACTGTTGGCTGTGGTTGCCTATAACTCTTCAACACAAATTTGTTGTGCTTTGTGGTGGTAGGTGTAACATGACATTGATTTTGCTATCCCCTGTTAAAGACCTTCATTGTGCCTCACTACTTACATGGCATTACACAACCTTGCCATGCTTTCTAACATGTTGCAGAATATAGTACATTTAAGAGGTTAACCTAGGTCTATGGCTTATGTTGTCTGATTATGGCCTTGTTTAACATGTGGGTTGCAATAGGAACATTTCCTAACTTCAGCTGAGGTCCATTTTGTAGTGGTCTAGACTCATTTCATCTGTCAGCCACAAACACTGCTGGTTGAGGATCTGAATCCCACCAGATCTGCCTGCACCTCTACCTGTTTCAACTGTCTCACAAAGGGGAGTGGACTTCCTAAAGCTTTCAATGGTAACCATTGTACTGAAGAACTGTAACATGCGAAAGTGTGATCGAACCCACTGCTAGAATTTAAATGCTCTAGTATCAGGCTTCCCAGCTGTTGAGTGAATGTCATCGCAACCTCATGCTGGCTAGGCAAAGGTTGGTTTCAGTGACTGTATGATACACGCTGCCATTTTATGTGATGTTCAGATGCTCTTGGGGTGGTGCCTTAAGCGAATGAGATCACAGAAATATCATCCCTTTTCTTTGATGTGACACCTAGTCTGTTGCGGTAGTACATGGCCCCAGCCTCACTTCAGCATCCAAGGCTTTTTAAAGCACTTGTCCTTGGGCAAATTTTCCTCTGCCAACCAAGTGAGTTATGCATCTTGTGTGGCACACTACCGGAATTGTTTGTTCGCCTTTTACTAAAAAAACAAATCGCAGTTGGGCCTTGTCAAAAATTAGGAGAGAGACAGCAGCGTAATGATAATCCAAGGGTAAAGGGGGTAAACATGAGGAGGGAATTTTATGCTTGGCAAGTCCGCCGTATGGCACCAGTTTTCTCCTTGTTTACCCATGCTAATGAGCAGTATGCAGATGAGCAGACCTGGGCCCAGCCCCGCCTGCCTGCTGCACAAAACTGGCAGGAAGCATGTTGGTGTGGCTCCGCTGCATCCTTGCGAATCCCTTGTGTGTTGTAGTTTCTGAGATTGATGCTTTTCCCTTGCTATTGAGGTTCCTTCCATGTACTGTGAGTATTCAGGGTATTTTTTTTTTTGGCAGCAACTGGAACACAGTTTCTCTTCCAAACTGTGTTCACTCTCAAGTCCCCATGAAATTGCCTTTTGATAGCATCTTACTCCCTTAAGTTGCACATTTCCCATTGAAACACAGTATTGTGGTTGGTTTTAATGTGAGGAGAAATTTAAAAGTAAACAATAAACCAATAGAATATTAAGCCGATGGGAAGTTGATCGCAATTAAATGAAATGAGTTTAAATAGTTGGGATCATTTGCAGCAGCTATGGCGCTATGATGAAACCATTAAAATACAATTTTTTTTTTTCCCCAGCAAGTAATTGGATTTCAATTTGAAGACAACACAAGCTTTCAAAGACACTAAAACACCTTGTCTGCTCTAAGACTTATCTTGTGAATATGCCTCATGTTGTGTTTTTCTCTTTGTTGGTTTTTCCACAGGTTGCAGCTGCAAACAAGAAGTCTGTTTAATAAATCTTTTTTTGGAGAAAGTTAAATGCTGTGTGCTTGTTTCTTTATTTTAACCCATGAACGATTAGGATCAACCCGAGGACACTAATGGCTTGCTCAGTATTTTGAAGTACTCTGCACCATTTCTGACCTTGAGTTGATCCTTGGGCTTATATGTCACTGGCCTTACTCTAGTTTCCAGACAATTTTGTTGCTAAAGAAGGTAAATTACAAAAGTGGGATTGTTGACCTGATGAGTATGAATACTTGGAACTGAGCTTGCTAATAGAGCTGCTGCATGAAATAGTCCCTCGCTGATTTCTGGCTTCTGGTTTAAATGTCATTTAGTCTAAAGGGCAGTGAATGACCATTCATTGTAGTGTTCTCAGATCCTGTATCCAGCAAAAGCTCACTGCGGGGTGTAGTTTTATCAAGCAGTTTAAACGCTTGCTTGGTGCTGTTCCACCAGTGAACCAATACAGCTTCTCATCAGTGGTCAAATGCTCTCCACTGTTATAAAACCACTCGTGCTACCATATAAATCTGTTGTAATTGCCTCTGTTCATGTGTGAGATTTAGTTTGGTGATACCATGACAACCATGGAAAACCATTCAGTTAACAAAGGCAGATGATTGCACTTCCATAAGCAACACAATTGACAGTTCAATAGCTGGTAAGGAATGATGTCATCATTTAGCAGTTTCATTCAGGGCCACAGTGCCATCTAGAGATTCAACCAGACAACAACAGGCACTTAACAAAGTTAGCAATGTTTATGGCCTGGAACATAAAATGTATGTTTGCTATTTTACAATATAACTGCCAAGGTGATGGGGATATTTAGAAAATGGTGTCTTAAGAGATCAACCCTGTAGTCATTTCATGTGTGTAGATAATAGGTTTTTACAGATTAAAAGCAGTCCTTTAATGCTATTTAAAATATGCCTCACCTGTTGTATCAATGCAGCTTAAAGAGTGGATGTGAGTTTATGATTGAACCTAAGAAACGGTTGAATCTGAAGTGTGTGAATTTTGAATGTTTGCGTTCCAGTTTGGGTCAGTTCATGTGATAATGGATTCTCCTGTGGAGATTTGCTTGCACATTCTGTTACACAAAGCTCAATCAATGACAGCATTTGACTGCTTCAATTTGGTGGTGCGTCTGAAATCCTGCAGAGGGTGCCAAAGCCTATAGAATATCTGCCGTGGCTATAGGTGCAGGAAGGGGTGATTATCTCAGAAGTGCCTTCACAGGTATTAAAAGCAGCTGCAATAATGAATCTAATAGCAACAGCCTGTTTTCAAAGGAAGAGTGTAACGGTCAAACTTGTAATATGTGGATGTAATTTTTTTTTGATGTTGCAGTTTCTATTTACTATCAGTGTTAAAATATGTTTTAATATGTTTTACTGCTAACATTTGTTTGTGTATACAGGCCCAAATGACTGTAAGATATCCCTGATTTAATTCTCATTTTCAGTTTGGGCCAGTGGGGCTTCATGTGCTGGCTTTGTTTTCGGTTTTCAGCTAGCCTTGAGGCAACAAACCTACAAGCACAACCAAATGAAGTGCAGCGCAGTGTTCATGTACCTATGTCCTCTCTGAGAAAGTACAGATTGCTTTTATACTGTTAACTCAATTCATGTCCAGATTTGAAGATCAACAATCAGAAGACATTGTTTGCAGACAGAGCTGAGCTGTTGTACACAGCCTGCTGTGCTCACTGTGTGTGTGTGTGAGCGAGCTTATACTTGGCCCTGTGTTTGCAAGATATCATGTGTTGTAGATGGACAGTGAGCTTGCTGTGTTTGCCAGTCTGCCATCCACTGTATCTGTGTGTGTACAGTGCACACAATGCTGACTGAGCGCATGTTGGTCTCCTCTTTTTTTATAATGTCAGTCATCATAAACAATTATTCTGCACATCTCTCAGGAAATATTAATCTGTAGTCTTTTTATACACCCCCTTATTCGCTCTCACTCATCCCCCTCCATATCCGTGTGCCCGTGTCCTCCATCCACCCACTCATTTTTTCATTTGGAGACCAGCTGTTCCTGAACACCTGAAGCCATCGTCTCTCCCTCCCCTGGCCCATCCCTCTCTACCTTCCCATCTTTCCTCTCCCCTCTCTCCCCTTCATGATCCCTCTTTTTCCTTCACCCCTTAATTTGGGAGACAGAAGGATAAACATGCCCTTGAATGGTAGAGAGAAATGTGCAGAATCCACCAGAGGAGGTCTGCCATGTTTCCTCACTTTTTGTTCCACTGCATGCATGCTCACATATGTGAGCACCGCAGTCGGTGATAATGTGTCTTTTTTTCAAGGCAATTTCAGCTCCAGTCAGTCAACTTGTTTGTGCACTGATTTGTCATTGTGTTGAGTGTAATTATCAGCAGGCTTCACTATAGCAATTACTGCTGTGGAACAATCACCACTTTAACAAATGCACGTCTAAGTGGTTTGTCGTGCTCTGTGTGTGTGTGTGTGTGTGTGTGTGTGTGTGTGTGTGTGTGTGTGTGTGTGTGTGTGTGTGTGTGTGTGT
>JBBMJY010000025.1:7591854-7658630 GCA_037833715.1 Toxotes lorentzi
GTGTGTGTGTGTGTGTGTGTGTGTGTGTGTGTGTGTGTGTGTGTGTGTGTGTGTGTGTGTGTGTGTGTGAGAAAGAGACATTCTGGGACTGTGCGTCCCAAGGGACCCCCTGCCCCTGTCCCCTGCTGTGGGGGGCCACATCAGTAGAGATGTAATGGTTCAGGCTTCATTGGACACACACAGATGGGTCCCGCATTTGGGTTACAGCAGAGACATGGAGACAAATTTACTTGGTGCTCAGACACTCAGATAATGTGCTGTTGACTTGATTGCGATCAAAAGTCTCTGCAGACGTCAGTTCAGGGTTTAAAAAGCTATAGTATTTAACCTACCTGCAAGCTACAGAATACATAAAAAAACACAAGATCATTAAAACCACAAATCATTTTATCTGTTTCTCACCACCTTTCATTGATTAGGAATCATTCAAAATTACCTCAGCATCAATATTTTAAGAAGAGAACATAGTTGGATTTTTAGAAAAAAAAATTGATATATTTACTGTTGAAAGCAACAGTCACATTCCTTAATGTTATTCATGATCATGTTAGCATCCATTTCTGTCAGAACAGGTATTTTGCTAATGCTGAGCATCTCATTAGTATGAACTCCTCATTGTGTTCTTGTTAGGCTCAGAATTCACAATATGTTTGTTAGGTCATTGGTTACACAAGCACAAGTGTGTATATTTAAGAATGTACACAGCAAAAGGGCTTTTAAATTACAGGATAACATTGCTTTAGGTGACATTGGGAAGCCCATGAGGATAGTGTAAACATGCAAATAAAAATGCGCTTACATGTGAATCTGCTACATTTAGGTTTGACAGAGATGGTAACACTTTCATATTCCTATTGTGACCCTGGGGCAGACATAGAGAATATGCAGTTCCCTGTAATTCATTCAGGGGCAAAGGATGATTAATATTATATAAAATAGTTTACGTATTCATATTCAAAGCCTGAGGGTTTGAACGCAGAGTCGACGCCAACGTTGAGTTGGTGTAGGCAGGATAAAGTCCACACAGCCCAGCAGGCATGGTGGATTGTGAGTGTGTGTGCATGTGTGTGTTTGTAACCGACAGAAAGTGCAGTGCAGAAACGCTGGAGACTTTGAAGGCAAAGAGCTGATTCCTAATTAATTTTCCTCTGAAAGCTACATTTACATGTATAACAGAAAAAGATGTCTGAAGAAAAGCCAACTGTGGTTCACAAGCAAAAAAAGAGTAAGCTGCATGAAAACAGTAACAGCAGAAAAATATATTAATTTAGAGTTTTGTAAGGAAAGTCATATTTATATAGTCTTGAAACTCACTAAACTGTTCATCCTGTTCCTTTTTATAGCCTGACTTAATTTTTTTTTCAAGAAGATAAGTTTCCATTTGTAATTTTATATCAGATCGTGATTGGCAGAATATACTGTATGAATTAGAGAACACCATAATAGGGAATTAAGTCCCAGGAAGATCAGATTTAATTTCTACACCTAATATGGTGCATGAAATTAAATAATAATAAACTGGGGATTAGGACTTAATTTGAATTAATCATAGTCACACAAGTTAAAAATCATGCTTGATGTCTGCCTGTTAATGATGATTATTGCAGATGCTAAATTTTCTCATGAATGCCTTAAAAATCTTCCCTAAAGCAGAGTTTACATTGTTCTTATCCAGTGATTTTTTATTTTTTAAGCCAAAAGTTATACTTCACTAGCTATTGTGAGCCACTCGTCAAAAGTCCCAGGATTATCCACAATACACGTGCAAATGTCCAAAAAACGCTGTACCATGGGCTTCCTCTTTAAAACCCTGAAAACTGAGGTGGATAAATGACAGTTGTTTCCTGTTGTGCCTGGCCTTGTTCTTGTAAATGGCGCTGCCAGCACTTGACCACACATCTGACCCTTATGATGCAGTGACCTGCTCTATAGGCACAGAGGCGGGTATGTGACTCTCATATTGTTCAGCACAGTTTCCTGTTGCCTGGGCCTGTCCATAGTGGGCATGACAGATTTCCCTCCCACAGAGTTACTGTCAGAACGTGTGGTATTGTGCTTGGCACCCAGTCTGGCAGAATCCGCTGAGATAGACACACACTCACATTAAAAGATATCGTCCCAGAGAAACTCTACAGCATACACAAACAGAGAGCTGCAGCTCATTTGATCCTGTTATAACCAACAGTGTCAATCCACATTGCCTGAAGAGTACAAAGTTTTGTACATACTACTGTGGTTGTGCTCTTACATATCACATCTATTAAATATATTACATTTAAGAGGATAGAAAACAGGATAGAAAACAGAAAGTGATGTAAGGATGAATCATGATTCATTAGCTCATTTTAGTGACTCTGTTGTTGGGTCTATTGATCATCAGAGCCAACTGGCAGCAATTGTAAGTGATCCACAATACGTAAAGCAGTGTTGAATTTCCAAAGAATGGCTTCATCACTGTGCAAATCCTGCACCATGACTCACGCTCCACCATGTATCAGTGCCTGGAAAACAGCTGTGTGATCATCTGTAGTCTGGCCAAGAGGAAAAAGTCCAAGAAACAGAAGGAGACAGAATGAGAGCTGGACTGGAGTGGAAAGATGGGGTAATAAAGATATATGGAGAGATTAGAGTGGACAGAGATGGAGAGCACATATAGAAAGAGTGAAAGTAAAAGATAGATCAAAGAATCATAGGGGGAAGGATGTAGCCTCAGCACATCTTTCATTCATTCTTCCTGCCATGCCAAGACCAGACATGAGAATTCATACAAGATTACACCTACCCTCACTTTCTTACTCCCCCCTTCTTTTTTCTTTGTGCCTATACTTTGCTATTATTCCCCAGGGCTATATGTTACCCATCCCCTGACTTTGGAATTAAAGTTCTCCCCTCCTCCTCCACTTCTAATCTGTTCTCTTCATTATTCTTTCATTACACATCCCTGTTCCCTTTGTAGTGTCTCCATGTCTCTGTTTCTCTTTATCCCCTTGCTGTAGGCTGATGTGTCAAATATTCTCCTTGTCAGGTAGCCTAATTTTTGACATGGGGTGGGGGTGGTAAATCACATAAAACAAGGGACTATGAAGTGAGCTGTCTGATTTATGTTGTGCAAGGTGTGACAATTTGCCTATAAGGACCTTCAGTGAGTGTCATGTAACTGCATGGTTTTATTTCTCTTGAAGTTTAAAAATGCTGACAAGTCTCAGTGTTCACAGACAGGTTTTGCTCGCATGTTATGACCTTTATATTAATAACAGTCATGGAGTGTTTTGACAGCCATGAAAGGTCTATATAGAAAAAACAAAGCTCTAGGGATGGCAGTGTCAGTCTGTCATTCAGTCCACCTTTTTGGTCCAGACTGAAACATCTCACCAAGTATTGGATGGGTCCCCAAAGGATGAATCCTAATGACCTTAGTGATCCCCTGACTTTTCCTTTAGCACCACCGGCAGATCAAAGTTTTCACTTATCTCTACTTGTACTGGATGTATTTGGCACAGCATTTTGTACAGATATTCCCAGACAATGTATCATGATGATTTTTACTCTAGTTTTTGTGGTTTTAAGTGAAGCGTCTCAACATCTATTAGATGGATTCCCATCACATTTGGTACAGATAGTAATGCCCCCCCTCTGGATTAATTGTAATAATTCTGGTGATCCCTTAAAGGGGAACTCCACTGGTGGTTCTTAACATCAAAGTCTGTTTATAGGTCTTGGGGAATGCAACTGCATTTGTGAAAAAAAGGTTGAATAATGTCTTTTGTGGTTCCAGAGGGAGTTGTGTTAAGTCTGATAAATTGCTTCAAGTGATGTCATGAGTCAATGTTGGTTGGATCTGAAAACTATTTATGTTTAGTGAGAAAATCTGTGGATGTGCCATTTGAAACAAGCTTATCAGACCTCTGTAGCCCCCTCCTCATCTCTACTACACCCAAATCTCGAATAAAACTGATGCTGGTCAAATTGTATTGCGGGTAGTGTAGCGGCAAGGTTTTGACAAGAAATAAGAATAAAACGGATGGCATGTCCTTTTCTGCTCTGTTAATTCTGATACTCTTTCTTTTTTTAACAGCAGACAGATATTAGGAGACAGGAGGGACTGCAGCTTGTGTGGTTGTGAAAGCAAAAAACATTGAAGGACTTTGGTTGGTCTTAAAGAGTTGTCATCTACCCAACTACCAGATTAGGTAGACAAAATGCTCTGTGGAATGTGCCTATGAACTGGCACATTGTTTGGGTTGTGGTTCCTGTTTCGAAAAACTGGGGACCAGTTCAGAACATAAATCATCAGAGTGTCACTCTGCTCGACTTCCCCAAGCAAGCTTACTCCAAGATGCTGGAAAGGTGGAGCCAGGTGATAATCAAGCGTCAGATGGAGGGAGACGAAAACAGAGATTCCACCCTGGTCATGGGAAAGTGGACCAGCATTGCATTCTTACAAGGATATTGAGGGTTCATAGGAGTTCAGTCAGACGTGGAGAAGGTCTATGACTGTGTCCCCCTGGAACATGGAATGTCGGACCATTGATATGTGCCATCTGGTTGTTGTAAAAGTGAGAGCCGTATTATAGGCAAGCCCACTCTCTATGGTCATTTGGATCTGCCAAGGTTGTGCCTTGGCAGAAATTCAGTTTTTAATGAAAGTAATCTCTAAGTGCTGAAGAGGATTGGAAAGTGTCCTGCTGGGTGATCTCCACATTGCCTCATTGCTAGTTTTGTAGTTCTGATTTTTTTTTTTTTTTTTTTAATATCAGATGATGACCTTTAGAAGAATCTGGAGCAGACCCAGAACACATTGGAGGGATTAGTTCTCACCTGGCCTAGGAACACATCAGGGTCCTCGTGGGAAGCAAGAGGGCTGAGGGAGGGATGGCTGGGGAGAAGGACATGTGGGCTACCTTGCTTTGTCTGCTACAACTGCAGCCTGAATGGGGTAAGATGCAGAAAATGGTTGAAGCTCTTTCATTAACTGTTAACAAAACAACACAATGACAATTTTTAGAGGCAAATAACTATGTTGTGCGTTAAAGACTGGCAATTTGGCGAGGGCCTGTTCATGAAGAAAATGTGGCTTGGTGGTATTATTTAGCAATTTGCATAATATGCATGATAATATTAGAATAGTATAATTACACTTGTTTACACAAAGTGAGCATATACTTTAACAGTTATAATCTTTACATCAAGTATGGGGAACACAGTTCTGAAATAATAGCATTTGAATAGTGCTCTGCACTTGACGGATTATGTCAAAGTACACAAAACACAGTATGTCTGAAGAAGGGTGACTACCCTGTCATTTTAAAATGCCTCTTGTCTGACATTGCTTTTATAAATCAGGTACAGAGCTACCTCTTCATGATGTCATGATGGCTGGAGGAAAAAACTCTCCTGTCACCATCTTCACTCTTTCTTTCTCTTTATTCTTCACTCCTTCCTGTCTCTCCTCCACCACTATTTTAATCCCTCTCCTCTTCCACTCTCCATGTGTCCTCTTCCCTTATCCTTCCCAATTACTTACACTATACCATTCTGTGTCCTCCTTTGTCCTCTTCCATCCTTAATTCTCCTCTCCTCTCCCGCAGCTCCATTAGGTAATGAGCCAATACAGTAAATCACCACCACAGCTACTGTATGTATGACTGAAGGCCTTATGTAAGAATGGCCCATGCTTGCCTAAATCAGCATTACCCACAGCTATGATATAGGTCTTATGTAAGGCAGTGTGAGGGTTACACCACTCCAAGTCCTTCACCACAGGACAGAGAAGTTGTTAGTGGATCTCATGTCTCTACAGCATGGAGAGATGATTATGACTGGGTCGATATCAGGGATGAGTAGCTGTATTGATGTTAGATAGTCAGTGGGAAGGCTTTTTCCCCTCCTGCTGTCAAAGCTGGGAATTCACAGAGAAAGAGTTTCAAAGAGTGTGAGGGTAAACTAGCTGCCTCAGTCACATTAAACTCTCAGTAGCCTATACAAACTGCTGCCTGTGACTTCTTTATGTGTAGAACATCTGTGTGTGTGGATCACATCCCATCCATAGTGGTGACCTATATGCTGTAGTGGAGCAGGTTGAAAGTATCACTTCTCTGCTTCAAACAGGCCAAAGAAAATATTAACCAGCTGTTTTACTCCAGCTATGTTTGGAATGTATGTCTTTGAATGCAACTGCTCTGCAAGAGACTATTATTACCTGCAGGGTGTGTTGATTATTTAGTGCTGCTCCTGAGTCAACCAGCGCAAAGATATATGTTCTTGTTGACCACTTAGATGGTCAATGGTACCATTAAGCCATATTATACAGGACTGACATCTGTTTATGCTTTTCAAGAACTGGCTTATGGGCTTTAGCAAAGATCATCTTCGTAGGTCACACAATACCCAGTCCAAGCACTCAGACCGGTATTATAGCATGGTGAATAAGCCACTTAACCCCTCATGATAACTGTATATCTGAACTGTAAATACCCAAGTAGGTTGTACCATACCCTGTAAATACCCAAACTGATTTTGAAAGGATTACATGTCTAGGAATGAATGGTATGTCTGTTTATAACAGACAGCTTAATGAAAATCATTATTTGAGGCATTTGTGTAAGTTGGGGGATGTTAACAGTCTAACCAGGGCCGGAAATTTGTCTACGAAATAAAGTTGTAAAAGAAGGCTGATTGTTTTTCCAATCCGTTTGTTTTTTGGGTGAGATAAAGACCTCTTGATAATGATCAGTAACCTGCCAGATTAATTTAGTAGACTTTAGCTATAGTGGGTAAAAATATTTTCCCACATCTGCACTTGAAAAATCGTGTCTTGTATCCCACTTAATCAAATTTAAATCGTTCCACAGCCTTTTTTATTAAGGCTAATGTGTTTTTTTTTCTTTCGAACTTGCGCCATTACCTCCATAATTCCCAATTAATAAAAAAAAAAAAAAAAAAAAGAAATTTAAAAGCTCTTAAGTGTGTCATGTTGACTCTAAACATGTCCAAAAATAATTGTAATATTCTGAGCTGATAGGGACAAAATATACTTAAGATACTATAGTAACTCACTAGTATGTTAACGTGATCTTACACATTTCTATACTTCTAGTCTAGCTGTGAAATGTATATATTATCCTGATAAAACTTAAGTTATTTTGTCTAAGACGTATCCTTTTTGAAGCTTCAATAAGCCGCAGAGCTGCATGATAAAATCACTTTTAAGTTTCTTTGAAGAAATCCCGCTGGCTCCAGTAGACCCACTACGCGATTAGTCAAGCACGTCTTTTCACTGCAAGTGAGGTAGAGAGAGAGAGAGAGAGAGAGAGAGAGAGAGAGAGAGAGAGAGAGAGGAGGGGAGGGGAGGGGAGGGGGTTGTATTGGGAGGAGGAGGGGTGGGGGGGGTCACCTTTTGTGCAAATATATCAACCAGGAGGACTACCACCCGCATCAGATTTCTGTGTATGTGTGTGTGTGCGAGAGAGTGAGGCACTCATTTTGCAGAAAGAGGGAGAGAGAAAGAGAGGTCCAGAGAGATTTGGAGCACTGAAAGAAGAGAGAAGACTTACTGCTGCCACATTTCCTCACTCCACAACCAAAAACAAAGTGAACACTTTTCCCTGAAAGAAAGAAAAGAAAAGTTAGAAACCGGCCATGGACGGGATAACATTTGGACGCACGTCGCTCTTGTGCACCTTGCTCTGCTCATTTCTAGGTAAGTCTCTTTGATACTTGCCGCCACATTTGTAAGATTACACCTCTTTCTGCTAACTTCGTCACGCCTTTGACACGCTGCTGGTCAGTTTTGCGGGCTGCAGATTTCTACTTTCCTCCTTCGCGGACCACGCCGCAGTCAGAGGCGGCTCATTAAGTTCAATCAAACATTTTGTAGTTCGAGTGTTTGCTGTGTTATTGCAGGCTGATGCTGAGCAACCTGTTAACGGCAGCACAGACGCACCAGAATACGCCGGTAGTATTTATCCTAAATCCTATCCTAATGTATCAAACCAGTCAATGTATTTCAACAGTAGCCTAAGTGGTTAAAAAAAACTACTCTGCAGTAGCCGTCAGTTTCCAACATATGAATTATAGGCCTATACATTGCGGGGATGTTGAAAGGGTTAATGGTGGCTCTTTGTGGGCCAGTTGTGCGGTAAGTCTCAGCTCCGCACTTGAGTGCACCTCTTAGCGCACAGGACTGCGGCACACCGCTACTTTTCCTCTGGACACCGCTGCCAAAACAATACAGTGTGATTCCAAGCAGTGACTCTCAGATACAGCTAGAATAAAACATACTGAACTGCCAAAGTAAAACGCTGACTGGAAAACACAATGTTCATGTGCTGATATTGTGCCGTATTAATCTACAAAATGAGTGTCCAAATGTTTTGATCAGACTAGATATTGGGTTTTTCTTTTTTTTTTTTTTTTACCTGAACAGAGAGAAATAGTAAGCTTTTATTTTGAAGCCCATGTTGTCGGTCTCATTCAGTCTCGTTCATGCTGCTATGTCTGGCTGCTGTGGTGCAGTTTCCAGCGCTTTGATGTCTGATCTGCGGGATTTGCGTCTCCTATTTGGCAGTGCGCCTCACCCTCAGCACCCCTAGTGCTGCCAGAGGGAGACTAAGCCAATTTAATGCAACTTGACTTTAGCCTTAAATGATCTATGAAGAAAAGTCTGTGGTTACAGACCAAAACCAAGTGTGTATTACTTTAAGGAGTTGCTGTGGTATTTTACAGGTTTATTATTGACATCAGTGTACTTTATGTTTAACTCTAGAGGTTACCCGTCCCATTTAACGGTAAAATGTGCCGCTAGGGGCATTATCTAGTACTTTACTGTATTTTTTATACAGTTGTTTGTTGTTGTGTCCCTAAAATATTTCATAGTTCAATATCCTTATGAGAAGTAGTCTATAATAGGTTACTTGTTAACATTTGTGCTTTTCACCAGAAATCTATTGTAGCCATTTGTTTTTGTCAAATTTAAAATTGCCAGAACTCATTGTCAAATTCTGTTAAAGTTTGTCAGAGTTATTTCTGATTATTGGGCGGTGGTTTGAAGCAGGATGTTGCACAGGGTGGGGCTGGGGGCTGGCAGACTCCCTCACTCTTTGCTCTCTCTCTCTTCTTTTCTCTGACTGTCATGTCCTCACTGCATCACAGTATATTTCTCATCCCTTATTGAAAAGTAATTTTGTTTTTCACTGAATAAAAACTGAGTTTACCTGGTTTAGCTTTTCTTCCTCTGTAGTTCCGCTTTCTTCTCCTTACACCACTTCATTCCCCAGATCTTCTTTTACAATTGCCCCCCTCCCTCCTCTCTGGTCTCAGAGACAGTTGTTGTGCTTTACTGTCTGTCTGCCTTCATGGAGCCATTTAACAGGTGCCTACCAAAATGTGCCCTGTAATTGATGGAGGCAGTGTTGATAACACATCTCTCTGTACAGCTGTGGTGCATTGATTTAAAGGCTTGGTTCCAGGTGCTGAGCTCACCCCATTCCCCCTGTGCTGCTCTGATGTCTGCTAAAAGTCAGAGGGAAAGAAAGTCATCTTTCCGCTTTGGTACATCATTGGTTTCCTCATAGAAAAACTTTCCCATATCTCTAATTTTCTGAACTCACTCTCTCTTTCTCTCTCTCTCTCTCCAGCATAGTTTTGTCTAATAATAGCAGCTCTTGTTGGGTCTCAGTGGGATTCTGTCACACAGACCCACATTTTCACAATAACTGGTCACACACTTGCAACTTTGTGAGCATGCATGCCTGTATTTATGTACGTAGTTGTGACACATGGATATGTGATGCATGGCAACCCAGGATGCCCCAAGGTGCTCAGCATGCCTATGCCCAGGACTGCGCTGACCCTATGGCCCGCTCACCCAGACATGTTGGTAAATGGCTCCTATTCTACGCTCTTGAGTTGCCATTGCTTTTTCCATTGCAGCTAAGGCATCAACAGTGGAAAGCTATTGAATTATAACTTCATTTTAGATGTCCACAAAATCAGAAACACTATTTCTAAGATAATGGTGAAAAAACTTAAGGTATTTTATAAGAATATGTCCAACCTGTGTTTTTTATAAGGATTTTTACAAAAGCAGTAACTTCAAAATAACTCTAGAACTTTTTTATTTGCTCTCTTAACTTTGATTTTTGTATGTTTTGGGGATGGACAGAACAAAGTGACTTTAAGGTAAAGAGACAAAACGAGAGTCAAACGGTTAGATGAGTTTGGGCTTAGCTGTAGCAACTCTTAAGTATTCAGATACTGGTGGAAAGAATCATTGTGACAAGCATCAGCTGAGTTCAAGGTGTTAAGCACTAACACACAGAGTCAGCTTCTTTGTCTATGGCTGCCTTAATTCGCACAGTCATTTCCTCACTTTTAATTTCTGTCCCCCCCTGCCAGCACAGCATCAAAAGTGCACCCCCTGCAGACGTGTAATTATTATGGTATTAGGCCAGAAAAAGAGCCGTTTAGACATGAGGAGATAAAAGCCAGGGGACCTTTTTTACAATTGTCCGGGGGCACTTAGTTTTAGTCTCCTTTTTGTGCAAGCATACACATGCGTGTATTCTGGAATGCGTGAATGCAAAAATACTTAAAAGCATTCACAGATTACTTATTGGTCAGTGAATACATTCACCGTGTGAATACATTCACTGACCAATAAGTGTGCACTCACACAATTACAAATTGACATACAGATGCACACATAATATGTACTATACATATAAGCCCACAGACAAACGTAGAGCCCCCAGCTTCAAAATTCTGGTGTTATGCAACTCTGAGAAACTTAGCTCATATAGCAGTGAGTGACAGATTGATAGTGGCTGCTTTGAGAGAGCAAGTCCATGTTTGCCCCCTTGTCATTTAGGCCTCTGGGGGAGTGAGTCTTGGAATGGTTGGGCTGTAATTATTACAGTGATTCAGTCCCCTCTGTGTGTTTGTGAACATGTGTGTGTGACAGTGACAGAGTAGGAGTAGAGCACTGAGATGGAATGAGTGGCATTCCTCTGGACATGCCGGAGCTTGCACTGTAACGTGTGTGTTTGTTTGTCATCACCTAAGATTCTATGGCTTAGGGCTTCCTTTCTTGCCTTAAAACAAACTCTCACCACGAGTCATTGTTAGTAATCCACATACAAACAAGCAGCCACAATGCAGCTCCATTCTTACAGTCTAGAGGCAGTGTTACAGGTGTAAAGCTAGAATCTGTTCACAGCCAGGGTGCATTCTTGTGGTTTGACTGGATTCCACTCACCAGAACATCCAAGGGGCACCAGTTAAATATTAATCAGTTAAAATAAAAGGCACAGGCTGACTTGTGTGAGGAAGTCCATTTAGTAAGCTTTTCACAAACACAATTGTGTTTATTATTTCCTGGGAATGACACATTAAACTGAATTACAGCAGTTTGATAGGGCACTGATGTTGTCTGGTGAGCTGGCACCAGTGAGCACCAGTGGGCAACTGAGCATCAGCAGATGGTAGACTGCATGCACGTGGTTAATCCTGGTTTGAAGTCAGTTAGCAAAAATGATGTGGCTCACAGCGGATATGGAAAAAAGTTTATCCCCCCTGCTTTTTAATCATCACATCCCTTCAAGAGCTTCAAAAGAGCTATAGCCAAAGGTGTCATTACACACATACATAGACACCTCCACAGATACTCATACATAAACAAAAGGCATATTTTGCCAGATTATCTTGTCTACATTCCCCTCTCTTGCCTCCTTATCTTTGTCTGTCTCTCTTTTACCCTACATTCCTTCTTTTTGTCCTTTACAATGACACTGTTGAGTGGGTTATTTGATTCCCAGTCTTGCTTGTGTGTGTGTGTGTATTTGCTTGCTGTGATTTACCATGTTGTCTTTGCCCATGTTGACCACTGAGCTTTTGTGTGTTGTTCACAGTAAATGACCCTGCATAGCATCAGGAAGATTTCCTGCTGTGTTTTAGCGGGAGAGGACTCTGTTTGCTTTTACGCCCATCCCTAGAGCCATTCCTCAACAGATTTATGGCCACTATTAAGGATTTTAAAATAAGAATGACCATCCTCCTCTGCTTGGCATGTTCACTATTTTTCACTTTAAAAGCCACAAATTAAGCATGGTGTCTGACTCTACTGCTGTCTGTATTTGAAACTTGATTTAAAGTAGTTTAATAGATCTGAATAAGTTTAATATACTTTCTTTTTCAACTTTTTGTGAAAGTATGAAAAAGAACCCGGTAAGAAGATGGAGGGAAAGAAGCAAGCAAGCAGAGAGGAAGGGGTGGACAGAAAGAGAGCAAGAGATGTGATAAGAGATGATTAACACTGACTATTGTCTGGCTACCATGCAGTCTTGTTCTTGCCTCAAGGGAGGAAGATGATGGTGATGGGTAATTTCAAATGCAGCCTTGAAACACAGCCCCATGTCTGTGTGTGTGTGTCCTTGTCTCTGAATCTGTGTATGTGATGATGGTAGTGGTTGCAGGGCGAGGGGGGTGGGGGTTGCGTTACAATTCAGGGTTGGTGCAAAATTGAAAATTCACAAACCTCTTTCAGGAGACGAGGTTAAGTGCTGCCAATCCATTTATCAGTAGAGTGCTGTAGAAAGATGTGGATAAGAGCCTCTGTTTCTCAGTGTGTCTGTAGGATGTAAAAGCAGCAGGGTTGCCTTGAGCGCTTTTAGCCACGCGCAGTACAAATCTGTGTCATAAAACAGCAAGTTAATGTGATGGCCTCCATATTTTGTGTTTGCCACAAAAATGGCTTTTACAATACTCCTCTTGTGTCCTGTCCAGCTGTTTTGATCAATCAAATAGCATGAAAGCGGGAACAAAACGAACAAAAGCCATAAAGGCAGAGATAGCAGCAGTGCGGATCAGACAGGCGGAGTACATCAGGATTGAGGAATACCAATTAGGAATGGGGAATGCCATGGAAAAGCCTGGATCTGTGGCCAAGGAGATCATTTTCCTGGCAGTATAGAAGAAATCCTAACCCCTGCGCCACTCCAACCCTAAACCCTCCATCTGACTGTTGGCTGGCAGAGCGTCCTCTGGGAGCCCCACAAGCTGTTGCTTTTCAGACATCAACAGTTGCCTCAGCAGCAGTTGTTGAATGCACCCCTCCAAAAAAGCCCTCTCTCTCTCACACACACGCACTTGGGTTCCATTACCACCTTGTGTCTTTCTACACCACTAGTTTGGCCTAGTGTGGGGGAGGGAGAGAGTAAAACTGTATGTTTGCAGTGAATGCACCCTTAAATTAACTTGTTTGCCCCTCAGTTTTTTGTTTGTTTGACATTTCAGAAAATGCTCCTAAAAAAATTACTGTACATGGTTTTGAACTCTTCCCATACAACAGAAGCACAATTTTAAGTCTGTGGACAAATATTTGAATGCACCTCTGACTCAGTACTTCTTTCTTCCCTGGGAGTGGTTTCAGAAATATGACGGTGGTGCCCCTTAGGATTCTTTTCCTCCCTTATCTATACTGCAGTATGATAATCAGTAGATGAGGGTGACTTAAAGTTCACTAGGCTACAGGATGTTTTGTTGACATACAGCATGTGTACACATATACGTGTGTATGTGCGCAAACTTACTCAAACCACTGTCACAAACGTAGGCCGCAACCACAATGAAATCTCCCTTTTCCATCTGTTAGAGAACATTCCTGTGCACCCCTCCGCCCTGACTTTAATCTAGTTAATGGTTAAGCAGCAGTGGTTAACCTCTCCGGTGAGGCTGGTCACTGTTTGACAGTTAGATCGTATTGCTTTAACTGGGCCATGGGGACCTGGGAGACCGGAGTGGGAACATTAATCCTCCATGGTGGGAAGGAAGAGGATGAGCAGAATGTGGAGGAGGGGAAGAGGGGTTGGTGTGTGAGTTTCAGAGGTGGTGTTTGTATTACAACTCAAGAGTTTGGTTCTGTGTGTTGGATGTTTGCTATGACTTCATGTCTGTATGTGTGAGAAAAGGGCTCCCCGCGTTACCTGAGAGCAAGGCCAGAGAGTCATCACTGAACAGATCCAGTGTCAGTTTTCAGGGCTTCCGAGTCAGGCAACTTGCCTTAGGACATAACTTACCTTTATTTTATTGAGGTTTCACTTACCAGAGCTCCTCGGAAACAACAGCCACAGCACTAAAGTTTCTTTTTGCACCTCTCTGCCTGTGTGAACTTGACTTTGAAAGAGAAGAGTAGAGGGGTAAAGTTACCATGCTCTGACTGTTAATGCTCTCCTCAAGTCATATCCTCTTCTTAACTTTAGAGTGATTCTCTTTTTCCCTTTTAGTTACATATCTCCCTGGAATTCACTTGTCAGTCTCTTAAGCACACCCTACTTTATGCCCAGCTCTGTAAATCATCACTTTTATCACAGCGTTTCTCTTATCTCTACATCTCTTACACTCATCTGTCTCTTTCCTCCTCTAAACTTGTCTCACCCTCCATCCGCCATTAGTCTCTCATCCCTGCCATGGGCCAATAGAAAATACACGTATCATCCTGACCATGTGTTGTCTAATCATCACAATAGCCTGAAAAGAAGGAGCCAAAAGATGCAGGGTGTCTCAAATCCCTGGTGATTCTTAGCAGAAGGAGAAAGTAATCTTTTTTTGATTGACAGTTCAGCTAATGACAATAATCAAGCCAGAAGGGGTTTGACTTCATTTCCCACTCATGTAACAGTATTTGTGAAGTTGCGTCAGTTTGAGTCAGCAGCGGTGGAAAGTCCTCCATTAAGTGAAGTGCATTTTTCAGGCAGATCTCGTGTTGTTCATCAGTTGTGTCCATATTCCAGTAATACAAGGAGAGTCAAGTTTCATAGTATCATTTTGATTCAGTCTACCAGGAAAAAAGAACAAGCTCACTCCCGGTCCATATGAATATTTAATCCAAAATCAATCGCGTGCAATTGGGTTATGACTCCGTCAGGCTAAATGATTCCCAATTACATGTCTGTGCAATCTGCAGAACAACAAGAACAACAAATGTGATGGATAGTTATTGTGGATAATGTTAGACTTACAGAGTACCTAATTGATTTAGCCTCTTGTTATTAAGGGCTAAAGTAATTATAACCCCAGTGTTTTGCCTCGAGAGCATCTTGTACTCTGCCCCAGTGG
Organism: Toxotes lorentzi; assembly: GCA_037833715.1. Lineage (NCBI taxonomy): Eukaryota > Metazoa > Chordata > Actinopteri > Toxotidae > Toxotes > Toxotes lorentzi. Next base: position 7,606,966 of record JBBMJY010000025.1, read on the forward strand.
GCATGTTGCAGCAGGAAGACTAAATTTAGTTAACAATTATTCGTTCTGAATGATTATCCATCTGAAGTCAGCTGAACATACTGTACACTTACACTGCATTACTTGATGAGTACGATGGATATTTGGCCTTTACGGGCAGCTGTATGAAGTGCTGAGAGAGGCTGAGAGTTCTAGGACAGGCAGCTTGGAGGACCCCCTTTGATCCCATTCCCCACTCACATCTCTCTCTCTCTCTCTCACACACACACACAAACACACACACACTTCAAGATTTGTCTCCGTGGAGAATGATGAAAGATGCTCCAACTCCCTATGTCAGTTAGCAATTCTAGAGTGTGTGCTGCACATTGTGTGTGTGTGTGTCCATGCATTGAAAGCAGTGTGTATGGGTGGGGTTGGTTAATGGCAGGGGCAGAGAGGACACATGTTCAATAATAAGGTCTGACAAAGGGAGACAGGCAGAGGGAGGAATGGGGGGAGGATGATGGAGCATTCAGTATATCACTGCTTTTCATTATCTCTCTCTTCTATCTCGGTCTGGAAATCAATATCATTACATTAATACGAATATTTCCCCACAATTAAATGGATTACAGTATGGCCAATCACATATAAAATAATGAATTTTATGTTTGCATGTATAAAACAAACTGCATGTACAAAACAAATCATACAGTGACTCGTTTTGATTGCAATTTCCTAGATATAATTAGTTTGAACTAGGGCTGCAACTAATTATGATTTTAATCATTTAATCTGCCAATTATTTTCTGGTTTAATCAATTATTTGTTTGGTCTATAAAATGTAAAAAAGAAATACTGAAAAATATTCGTTGCAGATTCCTGAAACCCAAGCTGACATTTTCAAATGCCTTCTTTTGTCTGAGCAACAGTCCGTTGGGTTTGTTGCTTGAAAACTTACTTAAACAATCAAACTCATTTCTAAAATATAGTTGCTGATTAAGTTTTTATCTATTGAGTGATTGACTTGATCAACTAATTATTGTAGCTGTAATTCAGATTATAGTTGATTAGAGTTGGACAGTTAGTGAGCTCTAACAGTGAATTATACCTCTCTGGTATAACAGCATAGCTCAGCTATATGATTATGTTGCCTGTGTATCCAGGCTTATAGACTCTATGTCTGAAAGAGTTAACAAGTGGCATACAGTACTTGACAGACTCTATGCCTGTATAAGTATGATTTATTTTTTTTTCATAGATTGGCCTCAAGTGTTAGGGGCAGCATAAAAGTGTATACCACTCAGCTGTGTTCATCTCAAATCATAAGGTGCCTCAGTTCTTACATGCTATGGCCCTGGGACTCCTCACTGCAGCCTTTTTTAATGTATTTTTCAGCGAGGTCTTTCTTCTCTGCACCTGAACAAGGTTACATTGTTAAGACATTCCTCTAGGCTGTTGGAATGCAGGTATTAATATTGGGCTGATTACACACACACCAGAGAGGGAGACTGGGAGAGGGGAGGAAAGGAAGGAGAATGGAATGGAGAGGAGGTGCAGAGTGAAGGGAGTGAAGGGAGTTGAGGCACAGTGAAAGGGAGAGCCTGACAAGGCGTGGTACTATGTTTAAACTGTGTGTGTGATTGTGCGCACATGGATGAATACATACATGTATGCAGGTGTTTAAGAATGTGTGTGTATGTGCATTTACGAACTCGCGAGAGGGGGTGACTGGGTATTTAAATGTGTATCTAGAGTGTGTGTCTGGAATGCATACCCCATTAACTGAACTAACACTGCAGTCTGTGTGCTTGTGACAAAGGGGAGAGTTAGCACTGTGTGTATGACAGGACTTTGCTCTGTGTGTGGGCACCCGTCACTTGGAGCAGTCAGGGCTGTTAGGAGCATGTGAACATTATTGCAACCCCAACGTGAACTGGAATCCGGACTTAACAGAGGTTATAAATAGGTGTGTGTGTGCTTGTGTGTCCAGTCCCACATCAATGGCAGTACCAGCTGGTGATGGGACAGTCTAGGACTTGTAGGAGAGCCCACCAGTACACTGGAGGGCCTCACATGGCTATAACCATCTCTCTTTCTTGATTAGAGGATCTGTATGTCAGCATGATGTCTCCAAGTTAATATTTTTGACCAAAAATGGGGAAATTAAGCTTTCATTTCCTGTATTTTCATGTAACAATACTTTCACTGTCTCCTCTATTCCTCTAATTGGTCTCATTCCTTTCTTTCCCCTTCTCCGTCTTAAATTGGTGGGGTTTTTTATCCCATTTGCATTGTTGAGTAGCCATGGTTGTGGCTTCTAGCTTGCCAGCTGGTGGTATATGATCCAGGCTGTCAGAGTTAGAGCCTGCTTGGCAATGAAGTTAGCAAGGTACAGCTAGCCAAAAAATCTACCATCCACCGCCTACACCCTTTTTCTGTAGCCCCTCACCCACACACACACCCCACCTCGCCCCATCTGTTTGAGTGTGTGTGTGTGTGTGTCTGTGCACGTGTGTATGTTTGGCACTGGTTTAGGGCCAGTTGGTGTAACGGTTCAGGAGATCATGAAAGCCAGGCCCACCATCGGCATGACAGTGCTTTCAAAGTCAAAGCACAGTATGCAACAGTAACACCAAGCTAATGCTAACTTTCAACTCTCATGCACTGAGAGATGTGAAATGCTAGGAGCAGTTTGAGGAGACTTGGACCTTATGGTTACACAGATACCAGCCAAACAATGGCATACTTGTCTTCCTGTGGCTGCCCACCTGTTCTCTCCTCCCTCATTTCGGCTGTATCCAAGTATCAGAACAGGACCTCCTGTCCTTCATCGAACACTTTCTCTTTCCCCTGCCAACACTGTGCTTCTTTCTTTCTTTTTCTCTTTCTTTGCCATCTCCCATGGGCAGGGATAGGATATTTAACAGGACAAAGGAAATGGTGACCGGGACTGAGAAAGAGGAGAAACAGCTGGACTGCCATGGACTAGAGATCATGTTGCATGTGTTGACTTACAACACCGTCTGCAACTCTTTCTCTCTGTCCTCATTTTTTTCTTTTACTGTCTCCTCACCCTTCCCTGTCTTTTGACATTTTCACCCCCTTTCAGTTCCTCTTGTGCCTTGGTGTCTCCTCTCACTACTGCTATTGCTACCACTACTTTCTCCAAATTCTGTTTAATGCTCATGCAATTTCATATATAACACCCCTCTGCCGCGTACTCTCTTTCTGCTGTTTCTTGTTTGTCTCTGCCTGTTCCCACTCGACTATGTGGTCAGAGCCCCTGCAGTGGATTATCAGTCAGTTGACTCACAGAGGGCAGCCAAAGCCTGCAGTACAAACATGAGGCAATATCCAAATGATTGGCTGGTTGGTTTTGGGTGGTGGAAAAAAGCGTCCATATCAGCCGGAGCCAGGCTCGGGTCCACAGGTCTGCCCATAGACCACATTAGCCAGTAACACTGACACACCGCAGTGCTTCTGTTTGTTTGCAGCAGCTGGCTTTGGTGTAGTACAATCCAAAATGAAATGAATTATCAAATAAATACAGAGGCTGTTATCGGTTGTTTTCACATAAGTTTATTATGCATGTGGGTGGCAAGAGGAGTTTGTACTGCTGAGCCATCACTGAGTCCAGCACATCTTGTTCTTGCTCAACTTTTGAGTTCTCACTTCCTGCATCAACAGACAAATTACTGCAATTTTAGCAAATTGTTGTCACACAAGGCAGTTCCCTGCTGTAGCTCTGTCCTTTGTGTAGATAAGATGGTCGTATTTTTATTTTATAGCTCACATATGTGACAACTTATTACCTAAACCAGGGAGGTTATATTTTTGCCCTTGTCTGTTTGTTGGTTTGTTTCTGTATTTGTCAGCAGGATTACACAAAAAGTACTAAACCGATTTGCACCAAATATGGTAGATGGATGGGACATGAGCCGGGGAAGAACCCAGTAAGTTTAGGTGCAGATCCAGTTAAAGGGGCAGATCCAGAGCATTTTTCGCCTTGGTGGAGGTATGCGCTCTACTGAGTGCCATTCTAGTTTGCAAAATGTTATGGATGAAGCAACCAGTTGGTGTGATTTATTATAACAGAGGGTGGTGAGCATATGGGTGCTAGTATGCTAAATGTATATAATGCCTTTTTAATCTGGGGAACACATTGTACCCAGTCTACAGGGACTTTTGAGCCCATCTGCCTACACTTGTGTATGTCTGAAAGCTAAGCTAGAGTGTTACCTCCAAGTTTTCCCTCCATGTGTCTCCTGCCTCACCTGCCACCTCAGCCTGCGGTTCACAGCTCATTATAGAGACACAGCATTGGCTTCTCTGCCCCACAGCTACCTTTCTGCTGAGAGTTGAAGTCATGGAAAATTCTGGAGCATTGCTGATGATAGGCAGCTACCACATCTCCTGCCCGTCAACTTCACTAACTTCTCTTCCACATTCCTCAGCTCACACTTCTTTAGTACTTCTCACCTCTTCCAGGATTTGACACCCACCCGCCGCCCCCACCTTCCCCTTGTCCTTTCTCTTCTTCCCTCACTCTACCTCTTCCTGCCACATACCTGCATGGACAAGCTTTTGCCTGCTCCTGCAAACCCCTCTCAAACACCCCTTTTACATTCCCCACCATAAATGTCAAAATTCGCCTAAGGGCCCTCAACCCAACCAGGGTATATGAGCAATTCTAACTTAGGCATTATAAAAGCACACTTTTCTTAAATGACATTTTGTGACATACAGAGTCAGAGGACATTCTCTGAGAAAAACTCATGTGACTCATATTGTAACAACAAAAAAACGTCTGGAAATGTAAATTGAATATCTTACTCGTGCTCTAAGTCATCTGTGCCTTTGCTTAAAAAAAAAACAACCTCTTTTATGAACAGGCCTGTGATTTTGGACATAGTGTTATGAATAATAAATGAGTGATGCTGATGGGAGGTCCAGCTACACAGCACTGCCGCCTTTGAGTTCATCTAATTGAAACAAGTTCAATAGTGTCATGTCTGCTTTTATCTTCAGCTTGCTTCTGTCTCTCTCCCCCTCTCTCTCTCTGTACCTCTATCCCCCACTCTTGTAATGAAAAGCACAGGATGACAGCTATGAAAATATTCATATGATCACAGATGTCCAGTAATAAATGGGATGCATTTCATTTCCTCTTAATTCTTCCCCATTTCATTTTCTATTTCCATCAGGCTGCTTTTGTTAAATTGTAGTGAAATGTTGTTAATGCTTTTCCCTTCTTACGTCACTACCAAAAATAGCTAAAATTGTGGAGAATACTTGTCGTAGTTTTATCTTGCTCTCTACCATCTGTCTGACCCCACCCTTCTTTCCTCACCTCTGAGGCATGCTCCACCTCCCCCTTGTTTACCCACCCATCCATGCTCTCTCCCCCATCTCTCCCTCGCTCTACCTTCATATGTATTAACGTCCTTACATTATTACCAGATGCTTGAAGAAGAAGGAGGAGGATGAGATGGTGCCAGGGTAGCAGAGGTGCTGATAGTTTAGCTTCAGCACCCTTACAAACTTCCAGAAACCTCCTCTTCACACATATATGCACATGGCTATGCACACACACACACACACACATATGCAGCCATCCTGCTTTGCTTCCCTTATGATGTTTTATTTCTTCCATTATCCTAAACAATCAGCACTTTCAACGCCTACCTGGACCATGAAGCTCCTGTAAACACCTACAACAGGAATCATCTGCTTGGACCGAATCCAGGGTTTCCATACAGGCTAAAGCTTGGTGAACAATGCTCAACTGTATTTTAATTGTTAGTCTAAGCTTAATTGTATGTTACAGTGCTGGTGTTTACACCTGCCAACATTCTGTGTTTATATAATATGTAAATTTACACAAGGACACTGAGAAAAATTCTAGCATAGTACACTGCACAGGATTCTTAGGGCAAAAATCAAACACTGACGCTGCTGATGTTACTGGAACTGGTTCTCTAGGACACGCATTATTAATTAAAAGAGGGGAACAAATCACTCTCCATACTGTCTGCCTCTGTGGTATGCAGCGGGCATGATTAAAGTGATACAGGGACACCCTGACACACTCCTTTCTTCTGCTTCATTGTTCCTTTGATCTTGGTATGCTAGCGATTAACATTGCATCTTCATGCCAGTTTTGCCACACTGGTTTTGTGTGTGATTTTTTCCTCCCTGTCTTCCTGTCAGTGTCAGTCAGCCTTGTAATCTCTGCTTGTCAGGTTCCACCTTTGTGTCATCTTTTGAGTTACTGTGACTTCATACAGCGATTGTTTTCCTTGATATGGTATCTTGACTGGGCATGTGATTTGAGTGTTTGCATACGAATGGAGGCACAGATGTGCAGTTCTCATCAAAGAGTCTGTGCATGAAAATGTGAGATAAAGGAAGGAGATCTTTTTTTAAATGGGTGTGTCCTAATGGAAGAAAACCTGTCAACATTATTTACAGCTGCAACTAATCGGTGGGTTACCTTTTGATTCATTTTCAATATGTGAAAAAATAATGAAACAGCGGATCACAAGTATTTAGAGCCAAAGGTGACATCATCAGATTGCTTTTTTGGTCCAACTCACAGTTCAAAACCCAAATGTATTCTATTAACAATGGAGAAAACCAGAAAATCCTCACAATTTTGCTGATGAATTACTTATACAGGTAATCAATTATCAAAATTGCTGAGTTTGATATTTATTTTAATTGTCTAAAAAAACCCTCAACCTTTCACTACTAAAATTAATAGCTACTCTAGTCACCTTTAACCTTTTCTGAACTGGCTCTTCTTATAGAGATGAGTCTCATGTTCTTAATGTCACACTCTTGCCTTGTTAACTAGGCGTGACCTTGGTTTTCAGCAGCCAGTGAAAGCAGGATGCGTCAGTAACCTATAATGGAGAGGCGACAGTATTGATGAAATGTCAGTGGGAAACACAGACTCTAAAGAAGTGTAAATTTGCTCTATTTAAATTAGAATGAATGATTGTCTTTCTATTTCAGAGTGTGTGGGTGCAATAGGATGTATAACCCACAGGGTCACAGGCCCATCTGGTGTGAGATCTCAGGCCAACAGCATTAACCTTCAGTGTATGATCTTTGGTATGTACACTACTAAGGAGAAAAAGAGCTGATGGCATTTCTTCCTGAAAACCATGCATAGGCACTGTGTGAGCAGAGGAAGTTGTGGCATTGAATGGGTCAATTGGCTTTTGCATCCATAGAGAATATGGCTGAGAAATTTTGCAACCATGTTACTCTGTCTAAGCCCCCCACCCAACTTGTCTCTTTTTCCTTCCACTGTTTTTGTGTGTTTTTGACTTTGCTGTCACTCCCATCAAACCCTCTGAACCTCACCCGAACCCCCTCTCCCTCTACACAACATCCTCAGCCCCACGGTGTCTCTATCTTCCATCTCCCTGAGTTGCAGGTCTGTGCAGGTTGACTCATGTTGTTTTGTCTCTCTCAAGTTTCACACATTCCAGATACTATCACCAGGCTCCAGTTAGCTTAGCTGATAGTCATCTAGACAGGGCGGTCAATCACTTAGCAGACAATGACGGACGTCGCCCTCTGTTTCAAGCCCGATGCCTAAAGATGAAAAGCCTGCGCCAGGCGTGGCCTTAACAGGATAATATGTATGTCACTTTGGACAATCATGCAGTTATCTTATCAGACAGCTTTGTTCTCCTGTTAGTTACGTTTTCTTTTTTGCTTTGCAGACTCACAACACAAGCATCCCTGGAATCAGTCAAAATGAGATTGAATGTTGAATATTTAAATCTTAGCTTCATTTCCCTAATTATTTCATCTGTTGTCTCCCATTTCTTTTCTAATCACATCATCATCCAAGCTATGAATAATAATTTAATGAAGCATTAATGAATGTGAAAAATGTACCGGGTAGCAGATTGGAATTTTATGAGGACTGGAATAAAGCACCTTGTGAAAGTCTCTAGTGAGACTTGATGTGTAAATGAGTAAGACATTTTTGGTTTCTTAGTCAGAAAAATGTCCAATTTAGGAGAAGTGGCATCATAAAAAAAAAAAAAAAAAAAAATCAGAGCTTGGAATTGAAATTATTCATGGTTGACATCTCCTTCTGTTTCATTCTGTCATTTTCATTTTCAAGCTCTCTCTTAACAACCTTCATTTTATCAGGTAACTGGTAACAGTGCTCTCATTGTTTATTTCTGTGTCTTTGCGTACTTGTGCGTATCTGTCCACCTCTAATCCAGCCTTGGGCAACTTCTGTCCCCTGCAGGCTCAATGTCAGCAGCCTGACTTTGATGTCAAGCCACAATTTATTCGTCTGTCTCTGTGGACTCCCCTGCTGTCCACATAATGTCAGGCAATCAATAATAATGTGACCTACCTATCTACCTCGCCTGCCCACTGCTTTAGTTATTCACCCCCTGGCCTGCACTGTTCCAATCTCTGACCTGCCCCAGCCCCTGAAGAAAAACCCCTCTCGAGCCCCGTCCTTCCTACTTTCACCAATAATGCCTGTCTAGCTATGACAATAACCTCTATGTCTGTTACCGTGGTAACATACCCCCCCCACCACCACCAAAAAAAAAAAGAAAAGACAAACCACTCCTGCTCCTCTTGTTTAAAAAAATAGACTGTTCCCTATGGAAACAGATCAAGAGAGGGGATGGCTGAAGATGGATAGAGGGATGCATAAAGAAAGAGAGGATGGATCAGCTGTTTGTTCATGAATATGTTAAATGCGCCCTCCCTTCTCCGCTCTCCCTTTAAACCCCCACTGTATTTTTGTAGAGGTAATAGAGAATGGGAGAAGACAGGTGTGCCATTATGGTGCAGATTAGCGAGGAATGCTGGAAGGTTAACACAGACGGGAGTTGGCCAACTGGAATGTGTATTTGTGCTTGCGAGCTCATATTCCCCCGAGTTTACGTTAAAATATGTGTGCATAATACGTGATCTGCATGTCAGTTATGATATGTGTGTTTGCTCTGTCCATATGCTGAATGATATTTAAAATATTCACCCTGGGTGTGTAAAGTGTGAGTGTGCATACCACAGCTTTTTCCGTCTCCTTGCCCTACCCATGTATGGATGAGTGTTAGCCCCTCACTATCTCCTTGCCTCCATCTTATCTGCTGGCCTGTCTTGAAGTGTTGGTCCAGAAAATAGAAACTACTTTGTGGGAATGCATTCTCTTTTTCTTTCCCCTGTGTAAAATATGCACCTCTCATGCAACAAAATACCATGATGTAGAATGCTTTTAACTCTATACTAAAAGGACATTTTATCTTTTTAATAATAAGCTATCTGCATGAGAACACTGTTGGCATCGGTTTGAGACAGAAAGATATTTGAGGAAGCTGTCTGCATAGAAATGAGTGTGCAGCTATTGTATCTATAGCTATAAATACACTGCAGTTAGCAATGCGTGCACACTGGCATCTATTTTTTTCTGTGAATTCTCCTTTCTGCTAGCATCTTACAGTATGGTTGTTAGTGGGTCTCTCCAGTACCCAGCCTCTCAGCCAGTCTTACACCAGCCAGGCAGCCAGCCATGTGGTCCCTCTCCACTCTAATTAAACTCACTGTGGTTCCAAACTCCAACCAGAAAGACACAATCTCAATGCCAGACTCTGGCATTGAGACTGCTGCCAAAGCTTGTATGTTTGTGTGTGTGTCAGAGAGAGAAAAATTGAGAGGGAGAGAGGGCTCATAACCATATTTACCTCTCATTTTCTTCTGTCAAGACGAAGCACAGAGAAGTCTGCCAAGGCACAAGACGAGCAGCGGGTGAAAACAAATAGAAATGTGGAAGAGGAGACAAAGAAGGATCTACAGTAGACAGCATATTCAAATGGGTGCCTGATTAAGGGGAAGGGGGAGTTTAGTGGATTTAGAAATCAAGAAAACGAAGGCAAGGAATGCAGGAGAATAGTAATTAACTCTGAATTATTCTATCTTTGTGGGATCAGGGGGATTAATATGGGCTTTGGTTTGGATTCTGCACCTTTCACTCAGTTTCAGCATGGGAGTCTAGTTCCTGTATGTAATCATGTGTTTGTGTTTGTGTGCGTGTATATGTGTGTATGTCAGCATGTGCCTCGCTGTTCTCCAGAAGGCCCCATGTGTCTGTGCCAGTGGGCTTGTGACCATATCTGCCAGCCAGCCAGCCAGCGATTGTGTGTGTATTGATGTGTGACTTTGTACCCCCCACTTACTGAAGTTCATCCAAGCATTATAAGTTAATCCGCCATAATAGGCAAAAAGAAGAGGGGGGGAGTGGTAGGTAGGGGAGAAGGAACGGGTGCTGGGAGGTAGCGCATCAAAAGGCAGTGAGTGTGTGTTTCTGTGTGTGTGTGTGTGCGCGTGTGTATTTCATTTTGCTGTGTGTGAGGTATGCCAGGCAGGAGACTACAGATTTAGGGCTAGACAGACCGTTCTAAATCTCCGGCTTAGACGCTGTTTTGGGACAGCAAGTGTTGATAGCCCAGTCAGGCACACAGCTCATGGCATTCAGATGAAATCATGGCTTTAGCTGTCCCACTATCGTAACTATAAATCTACCCAAATACAATAAGAAAACACTAATGTAAGAGCAAGACAGGGTGCAAACATGTTTTTTCATGATTGAATCGCTGATGGAGGGAGTGTGAAGAGGTGAGAAAGATAATCTGGTGTTTTAGGTGATATATGGAGGTCAGTGGTAGCAATGAATTAGGCCTGGTTATGGAACGACCAGAAGACATGTGATGAGGCTTTTGGTGGGGTTAGTTTGTCAGGCTGAAAGTCATATATTACCAGTACTCAATGAAAAAGAAAAAGTGTTCACCTTTTTGCTGGGATTTCCCATATCTCGCAACCACCCACTGAGTGTTGCCACTGTCAACACTGTATAAGTCGGTTTGTCCATGACGGGAGGGGTGAGGGGGAGGGAGAGAAGGGAGGGAACAGGGCTGAAGGGCAGGTGCAAGGGTAATTTTGTGATGGCTGAGAAGTGGAGGAGGGCTTTACCCAGCCTGTCTGGAGGCAGTGACCCGTATGGTATACACCCTGTCCCTCTATCTCTTGATTACTCCCTGTCCTGTATCTCTTAAGTATGCCATTTTTTTTCCACTGTGGCCCTGTTTAAATTCAAGATTTGCCTGCTCCTGTTAGCATGCACTTGAATGTTTTCAGGAACGCACACAGAAAGAGTCACGCTCCTTTTCCCAGCATTCATTTCCACACTTTCTGCCCTTTCCTTTCTCCTTTGCTCTATCTGTATCTCTGCCAGTGTGTTTACCCTTTCCTCTCTATCCCTCTATCTGTCCCTCACACACAGGCTTTACCAGCCTGCTGAGCATGATGGCCTGGTTTAAAAAAAATGGAGCAATGGATGGATAAGAAAACAGCAAGGGGATAATGGATGTAGAGAAAGGAAAGAAAAGAGGAATGAATCAACGCGTACTCCAGTGGCCTGTTATCTCATTACAGCGGTACCGGCTTGTCACGCCCGGCTGACTGGCCCCCTAAGGAGTGCCCTCGTCCCCTTATAAGACCCCTTTATTCAGCGAGCGCTCTCGTATTTCAGCTTGGGCACAAAGAAGGGCAATTCTCTCTGGTTTCTGAGCTGTCCACACCAGATTTGTGTATCCTAACTCAGCCAAGGCACACATTCAAACATATAACAAGGGCATGGGCACATACACAGAAGCCTTGTTAGTCGCTAGTTATGAAATGATGCTTTCGGATAATGGAGGCTAATAGGGAGAGTGGCTATCCATTTGTTCCACCATTTTCTCCCTATTCCAGCCCTTTTGTATAGTCCCATGTGGGTATTAGAAGAGGGCTTCAAGAGGGAACTGCTGTCAGCTGAAGTAGTGGAAATGATGTTCCTCTCTGGCTTTTCTCCCTCCTCTGCCAAAATGAAGTCTCATTAGAAGTGAAGGGAGGGCTGTTTCTAAATGAGATGGGCAGAGTGCTACTCAGCACTCCTACAGAGAGAGAACAAGAGAGCGCAGGAAAAAGACAGTGAAAGAGGAGCATCAGAGAGATAATGCATACAGAGTGATTCTGCTAACGTCAAGCAAGAACATTGTCACTATTTTAATTAATGCATCAGATAGAGACAAATGTGGGAAAAGTCAGACTTAGTTCACACTAAGCAAGCTAAATGTAAATGTATAAATCCATGCTAACTTTTTGTGGTCATTTTTTTGATCACAGCCAACATCTGGTAAAGAGCGGGACAGTTAGTCTGAACCTCCGTTCTGTGCTCTGGTGACCACCATGACCACATGTTATTTTAGTTTTAATACAGCCAAACTCAAAAGTTGGCTCACATTTTCGGATTCATCCACCCTGGAGGGCATTTCTGAAAAACAGCATTTTGCTGTGGATGGAATACAAAATTGGTGAGAAAAAGATGTGTTTTCAAATTAAGAAGGTTTAGGATGGATGTGGTCTAAAGCTAGAAATCAAATAGTAATATTATCTTCACAGGGAACAAGATGTGGAAGCAAGCTACAGTAGCATCTCAGTGTTATTTGCACATAGGTCCTCTGTTTCCTCTCATTGTTTACTTCACCTTGTGCACTGTGTGTCTAACCCATCCACCCAGGAACAGTCCCTTTTTCAGGCCAACAAAACACCTGGGTGCTACAAATCAGCATGACATGACTGCTGGGGGAAAAAGGTGGCAGCAGGAAGCACAGTGTTTAAAGAATTGAGCTGTTGAGATATGAAGGCCAGGCAGGTGTGTTTGTGCGTGTGTTTCACTGTTTGTGAATGTAACACTAATCACACTGTAAATAGGCTACTGTAAATAGAACTCGAGACATTCATCCCTATACTCATCAGTATTAAAATACACATGGGTTGGCAGGACAGCATGTGAAAGCCTGCAGCTTTACTGTGTGTGTGTGTGTGTGTGTGTGTGTGTGGTGTCTACTAGGCTCCAGAGCAGAAATCGGAAACCCACAGAGAGACATGTTGGCCTGCTTTCACCTTTTCCTCACCTTACAACTTATCTCAAATCTTTTTCCTCCTCTGGAACTAAAGTGTCTGGGTTTCTGTTATTAATCTTAATCAAACACACCTGAAGTTAGTATATTGTTAAAGACACGCACACATATGCAAAAACACTGCAATGGACAAGCTCCAGTGGGCTTTTTATTACAGTTAATGGTCGTAAGAGCTACCTTACACTGAGTATTTAACTGCGCAGTATGCTAGGAAATGACTTGCAGAATGAATTGATTCAAGGATAGAGGGAGAGGGGAAGTGAGAGCGATGGCAGACACAGCAGCACTTTGTCCTAACCCTTTTAGTAAGATTAGCTGTAGTCTTAATTTCTCTCCCCTTATTTATACTCTGAGTCAGCCTTTCTCCTCACCCTCTCTCCCCTTCCTCTGACAATCCATCTTGACTGTCAAAGACAGAGGTGTCAATAAGTTTTCATTTTGAAAATATAAAACAATTAGTAATGGCAGTAAAGCGGGAGTGACGCAGATTACTTGTCATGGAAAATAAAATATCTCTGAGTCAAGTCTAAGACAAGTTCTGTGTCCAATATCACAAAAACTGCTACAGGAGTTAATGCACATTCTTGTCTAACCTCTGCTAAACAATATCCACTGAGACAACAGCAGTGACCCTGTTCCACACTGCTTTGTTGTCTGTAATCCAATTTAAGGGTCATTTGTTAGCACAAGCCTATGCACATAGCCATCGTAGACTGTGGCATAGCCCTTAATCCAGAAGCATAAATTGGCCTCAACAAAAGATACTTTTGGTTGGGAAATATTGGAGCCAGCATGTTTGGAGCTTGACTCTTTCCAGGAACCAAAAGTTAGGACACATTGAACTCTGTTGCTTAAATTTTCTATTTTCTTTTCACCCAGCATTGTATTATAAGTTCCAATTCTAAATATCCTTTTGTTGAAATCTAGTTCAACATGTAGAACCATAACCACGAACACAACCTTTAGACAAGTCTAGTTTTCCCCCACTTCCTTGTCAAACCCTTCAGCTTTCCAGGGATGCCCCTGCCTTTATGGGCTCTTGATAGGAATTCATAATCTCTACCGCCTCACTCATCATTGAATGCACCTCATTACGATACCCCATTATGGACGCCAACATTAGCAGCAACATATGCAAGCAGATTGCCTCTGCCAAACACTGCATATCATTCTGGCCCATTAAAGAAAGTCATTTACCTTGATAAATAGGTAGAGGCTGGGGGGAATTGAAAACACACGGGGGACCTTCTCCTTCCCTCACTTCATCATTCACCTGCTCATTTGCTCCAATTTTAACTCCTCTATCTATGAGAGCTTTTGTGCAAAGTTATTTTTCTCTGGTTTTATGCTCATGCTTGCATTTGCATCAGTCCTCCACTGTACCTGCTTGTTCTCTTTCTTGAGCCCTTCTAGCTTTCTCAACTCGTCCAAAATTTGCCTTGCACTATCCCAGTATTCATTTCCCTCCATTCCAGCCTCCTCTCTTCCCCCGTTTCTAAATTTTATTTTTCACCAGGGGCTGTGTTTCAAGGAAGGAGGGAAAAGCAAGAAAGACTGGGAGAGAGGGGGAAGAAAAGGACAGGGTGTGTTAATTGGTGTGCCTGAGGCGAGAGGGATGGAAGGAAGAGGGAGAAGAGGGAAAGGAGGCCTAGATTTGGGGCCCCGAAACATTAAATATTAACACCTTTTCTCATCTCTGCCCCTTTAGTGACATCCACTGATTGGGTTTTTTCACAGTCGATCAGGACTATCTCTCTCTCTCACCAAATTGAGTTCCTGCCGAAAATGAAAGGCAGTCAGGAGGAAACATATTGTGGTAATTGGTGGACCCTCTCTGTTTTTTGCCCTTTGATTCAAAAAGTAATGAAATTCTACTTACTTTTTGTACCATCTTTCATGCCATTCACTGCTGTGGACTTGCTTTTTTTCATTTGTTACCACCACTGTATTAAGATCCAAATGTGAGCTCTAATAGGAACAAGACACTGGCTATTGTCGTGCTAACTCACTGTTAATGGATTCACATATAATGGCCCCAGATTGTGTCAGCTGAAAGATGTTAGCTTTATAAATGGTTCAGATATTCTGTGTGAGAGATGAGTTCAATTTTACTCTGCTAACTCGAATGGAGAAGGACACCCAGAGAATCCTTAGGTTTATCAGTGAGACAATATATCAAAGCTACTTTTGCAGAAGCACTTACACAGCACTAAAACTCACAAGTCTCATGTATTCATAGCTCTATTTATAATCTCTTTATAAGACAGCTTTGTTTTATTTTTTCAAACTGTAGAATTTCTGCAGAATGGGGCAGAAGACTGCAATGTCAGCTCCGCAAATTCATATTCTGCTCGTGCACTCCGTCTCCGTTTTTCTTTGTTTTTTCACCTCCTTGTTCCTACCATCTATCCTTGTCCTCATTTTCTCCTCCTGAATCACTGGCTCATGTTCGAAGAGGACAAACACACCCACTCTCATCCTGGCACTCGCACACACACAAACACACTCACTGACCACACAGCTCTGAACTCTCGTGTGTGAATAGGGTTGACTTCTCACCCCGTTGCTGGGACAACAGGACCGGCGATGAGGAATCTCCCAGTAGACAAAAGAGTGTGTGAGGGGCCGACCTTGTAGCCCACTTCACACTGTTTGTCTTGAGCCCCTAAACTGCCATGAGATGACACAACACACACACTAGTAAAGCTGTGATTTATCTGCACACACTGTGACGTTACCTCTCTGCCCTCCACTCTAACACAACACACATTTTCATACACAAAGAAGCACACACATGCAGCTTGGCTGGGAGACATAATTTGCCGAGTCATTGAACTTTGCGATGACTTGGGGCTCTGCATTTTATTGGATTGAGTAGGATGCACAGATGCTAATATTGCTGGGTTTATAGCAGTGGAGAAGACTGATGCATATCCAGACTGATTGCTAATGGCCTTATGTTGGACTCAGCTGTATTACATCAACGTCAAGTCCCTGGGAACATCAAACCTCTTCTAAACTCATGTTCTTATTCTCTCCTCCTGACTCTGTCCTGTCTCTCCTTACTCATATTAAGTGAAGTTCAACTTACTAATCACATCAGCTTCCTTCAAGGCTAGCTGTACACATCAGACACGAGAGAGGAATCAGATTTCAAGCAAGAGGGTTGACAACAGAACCATAAAACTGGAGCCTGACGGAAGAGACAAATGGAGCTAATACAAAATGTTAAAGGACAGAGAACAGAACAATAAAAGGTTACAGGATTCGTATCTAACATCTACTAAAATCTATTTTTACAGTCTCTCCTTTGCCCCATTTCCTCTCTCTTCTCAATAACAGACACATAGTAGTTGGTAGTTTTAGTGCCAATAAATAAACAAAGTGGTAAAACACATTCTCATCTGTTAGACTCTACAACCAGCTGGGACTTGAATGTTTGTGTGAGTGTGTCTACGTGTTGCCGAAGGGTCCCAGGTGTGAATTTTACCTCCGCTCAGGTGGTACGTTGATACAGGCCCAGACAGGAAGACAGACAGGCCCCTCCATATCCTGTAATTGTGGTTTAAGGGCTTAGCATGTGGCATCTACACAGCCAGGATCTGACTATCTTACCATTAATGAAGACCCCCCTGCTTGCGAACACATACAGATAACACACATAACCCTCATAAAAGACACAGGCATTAAAAACAAGCAATGAAATACGATCACCAAAGATTTTATTGTGTTTGACTGCAATTTGACGCTCAGATATCATCTTTGAAGCACAATAGACACCGGCTATCGACTTGGAGTTATAACTGCAGAAGCTTTTGACTGGCTTCTGAACAGTCCTCGCAGATTTACAAGGCTCTTTTCTGATTCCCTGATTGCTCTAATTGGTACTGTAGGGTTGGGCAAAAAAATCCTCGGGGGTTTGTGAAGTTAATTACAGTCAAACCCTGACTGTTTGACTGTTTGTTAATTAGGAGTTCTTGAAAACTCTTTAAGAGTTTCTTTTAACTTGAAACTTGTATTTGGTGAAGTTGCAGTAACAGAACAACGGCCTCTGACCTAGAATTTATTTACTGCTTTACTTTATAAGGAAAATAAAACAAATATTCAGGAATTTGTGTTGCGAACAGTTTTACAGGGACTCTTATGGCACTAGTACAAAGGCACTTGAAATACATTATATGTCCCACTTAGGGAACTGTCCTTGTCATGGAACATCATAAGCAAATGAAGTCACGATATTAAATACAAAAGGCCCATACAAAGAGCAGACAGCATCCACTGTGCCAGCACAAACACCCATGTGTGTAGAAGGATCTGAGAATCCATTTTGATCATTCGCACTGGTTTGGGCATTTTGGAAAGAGTGAAGTCATGACATAATCAGCTTCTCTGCTGAATCAGAACATGGTATTTAGTATTCTTTGAATTCTTCAGAACATATATATACATTTTCATAGCTGATGTATTAACATGTATACAGAGGTACACCATGTGCTGTACAGGATCAGACTTTCAGTGCAACATGATATTAGATGTTTCATCAGGCTGCTAATGAAGCAGCCCATAATATAGTGAGAATTAATCTTTTCATGTCCTTTGCAACTGGACATGGTTGCTATTTAGTATTAAACAATGAATGTTTACCAATTTCAACAGGAAAAAAACTGCAGAAAAACATAGCAACTGTTCTCTACTTCTGCATTGCCTTTTCCTTTTCCTGTTCCTTATTTTTCTTCATGCTCCTCTTTCTGGTCATTTCTCTCTGTGAAATCCTACCTTATGAATATAGTAAATGACAGTAGAATTCTAATTAGCATCATGCTTCCCCCTCAAAGGTCAACACTTAGCAGGACACCAGCAGACATTTCAGTACTCTGTCTGCTATGCATGGCTCCAGTATGGATTCATTTACCATTAGAAGTTTCCACGGAGACATACAATGAGTGTACGCTGTATCTGTTTCTGTCTGGTTCTCTCTATGAGTATGTTTTTATTTATTGTCTCCATGGTTGCTGCAAGTTTTACATCTACAACTGCTTGGGTCTGTATATTCTTGCCATTTGGGAAACTTCCTCTCTGCTCTTGTCTATCATTTCCGTAGTTCTGTGTCTCACTGTGCCTGTCTTTCTCACTCTTTCCCTTGCCCTCTCTGTGGCCTTCATTGTTGGTGAGTGTGTGTGAGTGCATGTGTGTTTTGCAGCAGCTGCTGTTTCTGCACTGCACCTGTTCTTGTCTCATCAGTCAGGCACTGACGGACTCCATGCCTTACAAGGACCCACCCTGACACGGGCGGTCTGACCCAGCCTGCCCTTTACCACATGAACACACACACATCATACTGTGATGCTATGAGTGAGAACAGCAAATAAAGTGACACTCTTCCTCTTGCTTCACAAGACCAAACCTTTTTTTCTGTCTCTGCAGTGTCTAACCACAATGGTATTATTTGCAAATGGAACAACATAGAGTTGTTTCAACCACATTAGCAAACACCATTTTTTATCTGAGCAATCACAGTAGTACCTTTTTGTGTTTATTTTTACTGCTGGTCCTCTTGAGTAAATTTCTTTGCTGCATCAAGTTTTTCTGCCAAAAATGAATCTCTCTGAACAAACTGAATTTCCTGACGGGTGCAGATTGTTCCCTTCTAGCAGTGCAGGCAGACTAATGTGGCTGCTGAGCAAATATGAATGGCCAGTAAACATTAGATTTGAGTCAGATCCAGTCTGGAACATTAACAGGCCATTATCAGTGTTAGGGAGCTGAGGGAACTCTGCCACACCCTGCTGCCACAACTGTACTCGCATACACAGACCCCCTGGCTCAGGATGATGATGATGATGATGACTGCCAGTCAGTCAGTCACATTGTGTCTGTGGTGTTAGTAGGCATTACAACATATGGTGGGAGTGAAGCCACATTTATGTTTATACTTTAGTTAGTTCTGTTGTAGGAATCGATTTATATTTCCATGATGGACTTCATCTGTTACTACTGTCACAGCAACATTTGCAGTTTCATAACACTTTCACTTTGTGATATAGCGAGCAGAAGCTTCCCAAGATCTGCCCACCAGTACTGAAAAGCAGACAATTAATGAGTCGTTCTTTGGGAAGAACATAAGCAGCCCAAGCCGACGAATTACAGTTCCAAGTCTCTGCACTATATCTGCATAGATGCTCTAGCCCTGATGTAGGGTTAGATTTTTGAGATGTATACTAGGTGTGTGTTAGGTTGGGCTTCAACTAACATATTGATTATTTTTTAATCCTTTTTTGCCCAACCAGCAGTCCAAACCCATGGAGTCTCAGTTCACTGTACAAATCTTCACATTTGAGAAGCTTGAAACATCAAAATGATGTTTCAAGCTTCTCAACTGACTTAAACCCTGACCGACTTAAACTAATCTTTACAGCTCACAAGCCTACATCTTAGCTAGTGTACTGTACCATGCATTTAGTCTCAGTGGTTACACCATAATCACAGATTGTTCAAGAATAAATTCAGCTTGAGATGTCAACAGTGGTGATTAAAACAGAAAATGCAACAATAAGGAGAATGAGAAATAAATGTAAACATATTGAAAAATGTGTTGATCAGTGGGAAGTGATGGATAAAAGTGGAAGTTATTATTAAATTCTAACAACCTCGTGTTGTAGGTGACTCAGTCCTCGTGACATTGAGGCTGTGTCTTCTGCAGCAGGACACTGTTTGCTTTGCCAACAGCTAAACAAACTAATCCTGTTAGAGGCCAGGCAGGGATGTTTTGGACCACACACACATACACAGGTACACACACACTCAGTGACATTCCTCAGCCTGCAGGTACCACGTTGCACTTCATAGATCAAGTCTTCTGTAAATTCCTCACCACAGTCTTGGCACTGGTGTAGATCTGACTGTAATCTAACACGCTTCTCCAGAACCCCTAGTACCACCATCCAGGTGTATACAGTAGACTGCGCTACATGGAAAATCCATCAATTGGCTGCCAAGTGCTGCTTGGTTTAGCAGGGAGACAAGCAGGTGCTATTGGCGAAAAGAGGTTCATGGTGGCTTCCTAAAGATTCTCAAGTTGGGTGACACTCATGTAGGTAAGGCTGGGTTTGCACAAACAATGTCTTTTGTTTCCTCTTTTCCTCTTACTCTCCCATTGTCTGTCCTGTCTTATTTTCTTTGTGCCTTTATTTTACCATTTGCTCTTCCTTTCTCTTCTCTTTTTTTCAAACACACACATGCGCAGACAAGACACAAGCAAGTTTGTGTGCTGGGTATTAAAAAATGCTCTTTGAGAATGAGGAATAAAAAGAGGCGAGTCAGAGAAAGAAAGAGGCTCCTAGTTTGATGTCCAGAATACGACAGTAGGTGAGGGGAGAACAAGAGAGAAAGGAAAAGAGGACAGGAGTGAGAGGATCCAGCTGGTTCTTTTCATAATGAGGGGCACCAGCTTGTGTGTGTCAGTGTGTGTTTGTGTGTGTGTATGAAAGAGAAAGAGATTCAGGCAGAGTCAAAGAAAAAAGCAAAAGGAGACAGACACAGAGAGTATTAAAGATGGTTTCACATTAACTTTTCAGTAGATGTGGGACTGACACGACTCTGTGGGTCTCTTCCACTCTGCCATGCTGCTTTGACTGCAGACTTGGATTTTTTTTTTCCACACACACTGTACTTAACTGTAGCTTTTTGGGGTGTTTCGGTCGCTCATAAATATCACATACATTATATATATACTATTTGTGTGTGTGTGTGTGTGTGTGCGCGTGTGTGTGTGTACAGGTCACAGACTGACCGTCTCGTTCCCATCTGTCTTTCTAACCAGTCACGCACCCCATCACACACCACCTCACACACACTTTCCCTCACGTTGGCTAAATCCGATTAGCTGGCCTGCGTCAGCTAACGAGACCCCCATGTAGCTAGCACCCTCCCACCACCCTCGTCCAACAGCCCCCACCACTCTCTTTCTTTCTCTTCCTCTCACACACACACACACACGCTGCTCTTGGCTCAGATTGGACAGAGGACACCCTAATTATGTTTTAAATGCCTGTCTCTGTCAGTCCAGCTGCCTTGTGTGTAAAACACAGAGCAGCGGCCTGATTGATCACTGTGGACCAAAACATACTGCAAATGACACCAAAAGATTTGTGAGAAAGAGAGAAAATGATGTAACACACAGTAAAATCAAATGAGAGATAAGGAGGGGCAGAGGAAGAGGCTAGAAGAGAAAGATGTGGTTCAGATGGACTATGTTGATATACACTTTCACACCACCATACAAGAATGACACACTCATTTATCTGTTTTTTTCACAGTAATTGAATGTAATCACTATTGTGACTTGCACAGCTAAAAGTAGACAGCAGATGAAAACATAAATGCTCACCTGAACTACAAATAAACATGACTTCATCAGCTGCTTTGAGTTTACTTATATTTCAGTTTTTCATGTCTAACGTATAACCAGGCCAAGAGTCTACAGCCACTGTAGCAGCTCTGTAAGCCTGAACATTTTAGCATGTTAGCATGCTAACATTTTCTAATTAGCACCAAACACTATTAACTTAAGGCTTATAGGAATTTTTCCTGTCACTTAGTTTTGCTCAGTCTAGTGTATAAACCACTCATTTTGATTTTTGCTGACATCCCTTTCAAAGTAAGTTTACCAAAAGACCAAAAAGCTTTAATTAGACATGTCTTGCATGCCACAAACATTTTATAAGCGTACTCTGAAGATTCACAGTTTACATGTGCTTTTCAAAAGCCAAATAACCTAAACCTAACCATAAGATTTGGGGTCTCTATGCGTGTGCCAGTTAGTCACTTGATTTAATGTGGTATGTGTGTGTATTTTTCCTATGCACCACTTAACAGTACTCTCAAATCCTGAGTGCTGCCTAAAAGCGCAGCACTTGGTTTACTCACACATTCTTGTGCTTTTGCTTGTCTGGCTCGCTGTTTGTGTTGGCGCAAAAACAGAGGAGGATTTTCTTTTGGGCTACATCCCTCATACAAACTTGGAACATGAGACTCGGTTTGTATAACTAATGTTGGTTCACTTGAGAGCTACTGCTGAGCTGGTAGAACAAAATATTTAAAGAGGGAGGGATGCTGGATAAGGATGGCCAAAAAAAGGAGTACATAAGGAAAATGAGAGGCAGGATAAAAATAGAGTCAAGGGAAGGGGAAAAATTAAATGAAGAGGAAGGTAAAGAATACAACAGCGGAGACATGAGATCTTTTCATCAAATGTCAACGCCTGACTGACCCTTGACCTCCGTGCGGTTTGTGGGTCATGGTGAATCACAGCATCTGCCCCTGATGGAATGTCTCTCACTAACACACACACACAATACTAAGCAACCACAGTGTGTACTTTTGACAGCTCTCCCTGTTATCTCCTCTATACCTACTCTCTGGCTTCTTTTTCCTCATACTATGCTCCCTCTCTTCCTCACAGTATAGTGATAACAAGGTGGCCATTCCTCATCGCCTCTCATCTCCCTTTAGACGTTTTGAGCAAACACTCTTTCATCTCCCCTGTCTGCATTTCTCTGCCCTGTTATTAAAACTAGCCTGTCAGACGACTATGATTCCCAGAAGTCCACCCTCCCCACTCTTGGCAGTTTCTTACAAGAAGTAAATTATTCAAGTGTAGAGTTTGTTGTCTAGAAATTGATGACATGATTAATTTATGACACGATACAGGGTATGGTGCATGGGTTGTTCATTAGCAACATATATGTGCAACATTATGAATGTTAATTTGAGTGTGAATCTCTGGCTTTTTAACGATACTTAAACGTCATAGAGTTGTTGTTACTTCAGCATTTTTAGTTAATTTTTCTGTGAAAGCACTGTATTTCTTTACAGGCAGATCAGTTAATACTAAGTATGCCTGGAAAGCACTATGCGTCATAAAAATGCATAGCAAGTTGGAAACACTATGAAATACGACTTTCATGTGTTGATGACTTGATTTAGTTGAATTAATTTGGCAGCTTAACCCCAGTCACTTTGTCCTTTCTTTGCTGGTGTCCTTTGTGTCCACACATCAGAGACGCACCGTCCTTCTGTGTAAAACACACAAGGCTCCCTTGCTCCCTTGCTTTCATGTATTGCTGTACCTTTAGATTTATGACAGTGTATGTGCTGCAGTGACTTCATTAGCAGAAGTGGAACTCCTTTCCTTCTTCCAGCTCTCCATCCTTCCCTTCCCTATTTCTCGACTCTCCTCCAATACAATCCTCTGGTCACGTTGTTTCTCCATAGCTAGTTGTACAGAGAGTTTAGAGAGCTATAGTGTTCCCTGTCCCCCCATGAACTAGTTTGGGTTCATCTTGTGCTCTAGCTGCATACTCTCCCATTGAGATCTAGGACACTGTGTGCATCCTAATATCTCTATTCAATAGAGAACACTGACAGTGTGAGTCACAAGGGCCTTCTAGCCTGCCCCAGGATCCCTTAACAGTTGTTACTGCTATTCATACATCTTTCAGGGAATACGGATACTTGTAGCTTGCTACCTTTGCAGAGAACAGCAGCTGTAGTCTGTTTGGATTCATAGCATTTACAAAAGCTTCCAATGAGTACTGACAAAAAAATGTGTAAATGTCCTTGTGTATAGAAACTTCACAAACCACTCATGCAGCAGAATCCACTTTTCTGCCCCTGATCTAAATGTCCAGTATGCGCCAAACAAACCTGGTTATGCTAACAAATCGCTAGAAAATGATACATGCAGCACTTTAAAGCAATGCATAGGCCGTAACACAACATGAAAGTAGTGTATTTAGCTGTTTTGCCATGTATTCAGACTATACTTAGTTATTATGCTGCAGGAGTGGTGGTGAAAAGTTGTGAAAGTTTTGATTCATTTCTGCTTTTTGTGCTTTGACTTTCTACTGTCATTGGAAATGTTGCAATTGCTGTCAATCCAATGTAATAAATTTCAGGTGGAGTATTCCTTTAATATACTAGGATTACATGTATTTTCTACTGAGAATAATGATTCTTTCCTGTAGAGGATTTATGTGTTTCTGTGTCATGGGTGAGGTACAGTAAAAGCCTGTATATGTGTGGTCCATCTCTCTGACACTGCCCTGGTGTCAGTTGTCACCTCTGAAGCCTTACAACTGGGTATCTGTTTACTGTATTTTGTGTGTGTGTGTGTGTGTGTGTGTGTGTGTGTGTGTGTGTGTGTGTGTGTGTGTATGTGTATGCGTGGGCGTACATTGCATGAGTGAATGTGTGCACATGTATTTCCAGCGAGGGAAGTGGTATGCCCAAAAAGCATGGGGTAATCACAGGCTCCAGCATCTTGTTGCTGCTGTGTATGTGCTGTGTGCACAACAAGTGATGAGTGTGAACTGCCCAAGGCGTTGCAGGAAACGGCGTGCTCCTGTGCTGATAAAGTCCCTCATGGACGCCATGCAGCTGTCCCCGGTTCTCGTAACAGTGTCTGAACACTCGGAAGCCCCGAGGGTATTAAACAAACGCACAGGCTTTCAATCTAATAACGTGGAGTCACTGTGGTTTTATTATTTGTCTTTCCTTCTTCCTTCTGTGTCTCCTCATTTATTCCTATCCTTCTTCGAGAGGTAAAATACAGTACTGAGATTTACCTTCATCACAAACTTGAATGAATCATGATACACTTTACTAATGCAATTCATGTCATAAGGCAGTAGTGTCAATTAAACCACTAGAAGTCAGAAGGTTTTGTAATTAAGCATTTGCCTACATTTTTTATCTGTTGCTGTATGCCACTATGCATATGAGACACACCCAACCATCAAATGGCCCTAACCAAGAGATTTTTGCCATTTTGTCACATTAAAGTTTTCCTTGTCTGAATGGATGATGATGAAGCATTTCCTATGCTTAAATAAATGTGTGATTGGGGCTATATAAATAAAAGTGACTTGACTTGATTTAAATACTCCTAAAATCTGTTTTGTCCACAAGTCTGTCTGGTCTGAAGTCCTTCATTAAATTTTGTCCTCTCTGTCTTTGTGTTTTTCACTCTACAGTTTGCAGTGAGGCTGTGACTGTGACAGTGGCTCCAAAAGTAGAGGTGTTGAAAGGAGAGACTGCCAAACTGCCCTGCAAATATACTGTCTCACCATCATCAAGCAACGTTATTGTAGAGTGGTACATTGTAAGTAATTTCCAAAGATTACTTTTCTTCCAAATTCAAATATTAATAGACAGGAAAAAAGTTTGTGTTGGAAGTTTTCCATGTCCGAGTCACAAAAAAGGAAGGCACTTTTAAAAGTAGTATTTTTAGATTTGATTTAATGTTTTGCGTTCCATAATTTTTTCTCACCTATTTCTGTTTCATTGTGTTTTTTTTCCTAAATCCGTTTATCCTCATCTTTCTCTCATTCTCTTTCTACAACTTCTTCTCTGTGTCTGACCATTCAGGAGGAGCAAGGAACCAGGAAGCGCGTGGCTTTCCACTCCCAGGGTGGTGCGGGACAAAGCGACGACGGCACCCCCATGAGCGGCCGGGTCACTTTGGGAGAGGACTTCACCTTGACCATCTCTTCCGTTCTACCCTCCGATGAGCTTGTCTACATCTGCCAGGTCACTGCTGGCCTCACTGGGGTCGCAGATGCCTCCACTATGCTTAAAGTCTTCTGTGAGTCAGCCAGTGCACTTTGGCCTTTTATATGACCTCACATGACCTTTGCAAAAAGCCCCCCCATTCACACTGGAATTTATGACTTGGTTTGTCACTGCCTCTAAAGGTTTATGGCTTTGATCAGATCTGCATGTGTGTTCATGTTCATACATACTTTGATTGCAATGAGGTGGCTTAATTGTACCTAATGCATGTAATGCATTTGCTGATTGCATTTCGCACATGCTCAAAGTAACTCTATGCAAAACAATTTTATAGAAATATAGTATCATTTTTCACAGTTGTCTAAAATAGAGCAGAAATCAGCTAACAGTTTTTTCATCATGTTAAGGATTGTGCAGAGCTTTTCCAATGCTCTGGGTTATCAGTTTCCTTTGATAAGTACCCTAGAGGTCAATTAACCACAATCTAATCACTCTTGACACAATTGATGAATAGTTCAATCACACCTGTCATGTCTCATATATCTCTCCCTAATAACAGTCCATATTTATCACCAAGGCTCTGAGGGCTGACCCCAGTGCAGCTTGCTGTGTCCTTGCCCCTCCCATAGCAATCCCTAAACAGACATCAATCATACTTTTAGCATTTAGCAGTTGCACCAAAATGAATAGGATTCATTTGCATTTTGGATTGGACTGATCAATCACCCTAAAGAAGGAGAATTTCTGTTATGAGAAACGAAACAATGACAAAACAGCTCTTTTCTTTGTTTAAGCAGCTACTCGAAAAAGAGCTTATAAGTTGCCCATTAATGTTTATGCACTCAGAGACACTGAAGTTTAAAGCAGTCTCATAAAATAAGGCCAGTCGGTGTTTGACAATACCTCAATAAAGTGCTATTTGACAAAGGCCTTTTTAGATGCACTTAATGCCTACAGTTGTGACAAAACAGCATGTCTCACAAAACAGCAATTATTCTTTGTCCACATTTGAACACTTGACTCACTCGGGGATGAATTATAGTGTGTCTGTCCTGCCTTAACTTAATAGGACTGAGTTATGAGGTCTCCTGAGGGTTGAGCTACAGCAGTGATAGCCTGGTTTCTCTCATACTGGGGGCTTACAGTACAGAGTAAACAGTGTGTCTGCTGAGCAAAAGCACACTTTAACAGAATAAAAACAATCCTACTTCCAGTCCCCTGAGTGTCCTCTACTGTCTGACCCTGTTATCTTTTAAAACTCTTTATTTAGGGAAAAAATTATTTAGGTTGAATGTAAGAGAGTGTAAGAGAGAGTTTTTGTCATGTTCAGAGTGTCCAGGGTGAAGAAACCCACTTTTGAATGTTAACAAGTTCTCACTGTGTATCTAAATGACTGTGCTTAGAAATGGCAACCTGCACTGCACAGTATGTAGAAAGGGAATGGATTTAAAAATGCAACTGCAGTTTTGGGAGCAGTGTAAAAAATGAAAGCAAAACAAAGAATTCATTGAGTGAGACAGAGAGTGAAATACCCATCTAATCTTTATTTTTATAAGAAGTCGACAGCTGCAGGCAGTGATAAGATGACCTTGTATATGGACAAGTGAGCTAGGGAATAAAGCAGAGAAATAAGAGGGAACCTGTGGTTGTGTGTGTGTAAGCCAGGGAAGGGGGAGTGTTTTTTTACTTATCAGCTCATGTGAACCCGGTCACAGCCGAATAATGTGTGGCAGGTTATTTACTGCTCGACTTAATTAACAAGGTCAGCAGGCATGTGGGTGGAACTGCACTCATGGAAGTGCAGTGTTTGTCTGTGTGTGCCTGTATTTCAGGGCTAATGTTAAAGGTTTTCCTTCTCGTGAATCATTATGACATGATAATGATCTCTCTCCTCCCTTTTTCTGACTCAGTTGCTCCAGAGAAGCCAGAAATCAAAAGACCATCAAGTCAGGCCATTTCTGTGGGAGCGTCTACAAGCTCTGAGGTGTGTGTGCAGTCAGTGTGTGTTTGCACATTCCCTGATTTTGCATAAACAACAAAGATACACATTTTCTGTCACTAATCTTTTGTACATGTGTATCAGATTGGTACCTGTGTGACGATGAATGGACATCCCCAGCCAAGAATTATCTGGTTCAAAGATGACCAGCCCCTGCCTGAAGTTAAGGACTCAAAGGAAAGTATGTGTGCTCTGGCTCATAAACAAAAATATAGTCCAATCCCTATGCCATACAGAGTAGAGGAAAATCTGTGTGCTTTCTGCAGTCATTCAGTCAGTTGATCATTTGAAGTTATTCGCCTTAACAAATACTTTTCCTTCCTCCGTCCCTCCTCTCTGTCAGAGACCTACATGATTCCCTCGGTAGTGAAGGAGGCTTCTGGTCTCTACACTATCAAGACCACCCTGTACATGCTGCCCACCAAGGCCGACAAGGACTCTAAGTTCCACTGCACTGTGGAGTACAGCATGCCAGGAGACCAGATCAAACAGAAGTTGTCTGACAGCATCGCCCTCAACCTCAACTGTAAGATTACATCCAGCTAATCTATGAGGAGGGTCTTCAACCAGGTCTTCCTCAGTTCCCATTGGGTTCTGTGGAGGCAAATTAGTAAATCTGAATTAGCAATAACAAATCAGACCAGTTTGCCACCCCACTGCTGAACAGAAGTGAAGGTAATCAGTAGATCTAAGTTTGAAAAGAAAAGAATAATGAAACAAATAATGAGAATAACTGTTGGTTGCAGCCCTATAGTAAAATTATATGTCGCCAAAAACAGCGATAATTTTCTGGGCCCATTTCTTTGGTGCATGACTTTCCTCCTGCTAAACACCACAGTTAACACAGCTATAGTGAAATTTGACTGTCAGCTAAAGAAGAGTGATGATTAAAGGAAAGAGGAGAGACCAGGAAAGTAAACCATCCTTTCTGGTACACATTGCTCATCTCTGATTAATGATATACAGTGTAACAGCATAAATGTATCCAGAGAAGGAAGAAATTTTCAGCTGTTCCATGTTTGTTCCTGTCCCTCTAGATCCATCTGAGACAGCAACCTTTTCCCTCCTCAACGCCGGTCAAGTTAAAGAGGGTGATACTGTCGATATGAAGTGTGAGACTGATGGACACCCTCAGCCTGAGTTTGAGTTCACTAAAGATGTATGTGTGCATACAGTAAACATTTCATAGAGAAAGAGAATAATGTTTATTGTTTTTCTGCTTAGAGCAACTATGTGCCCCAACCTTTAAAAAAAAAAAGAGCTATTTTTTCTTACTTGCACTCAGTCTTTACCTGTGTCTCTCTCTACCAATCCCTGTTTTTCCACCTCTAGGGAAATGACATCTTTGGTCAGGGTGGTCTGCTGACGCTGAAATCTGTAAAACGCACAGACGCCGGTGTGTACACGTGCAAAGCCATAGATTTTGATAACTTGGAAGCTGACCTGAGTGGAACAATCAACCTCACCGTCCACTGTGAGTGAGCCAAATACAGACACAGAAACACAGACCGCTGCAGAATAAAGTAAAAACGGATAAAGAACAACTTGCCTCCTGTTTGTGCAGTTTCGCTCTGGCAGCA
Organism: Toxotes lorentzi; assembly: GCA_037833715.1. Lineage (NCBI taxonomy): Eukaryota > Metazoa > Chordata > Actinopteri > Toxotidae > Toxotes > Toxotes lorentzi. The sequence continues at coordinate 7,636,086 of JBBMJY010000025.1, forward strand.
GAGCCATTTGTTAAATCATAGAATTAAAAGGGTTAGAACAGAATGAGCTTTAATGAAATCCTTTCAGCCGGCCGATATCCAATTCAATTTTTCACAGTTCATCTGGTACTTTAATGTTATCCCAACCACACTACCTAATTTGATCTTATCACACACATTAAGCAGAGATAGCCTTGAAATAGCATGGAAGAGGCTTAACTTGGGCTTCAAAATGGGCTTAACTTCAGAGTAAGTGTATTAGCTTTGTACTTGTACAAAAAAATTTAATATTCTGCGTAGTATGGTCGTATTAAGAGCCTTATTACATGGTTGTTTAAGCGATGAGAAGCTTTTTGATTTTAAGTGGCACTTCTTTAACCCCTAAGGATGTATACAAGGCCTCAGGTTTTGTGTGTCTTCATCCCTCTTTCTCAATTGCTTTTCATGCTGTCTGTGTCAGACATTGACCCAGTGAACGTGATCCCTGTCAAACCTCAAGTCGTCATGCTTGGAGACAAGGTGGAATGGCAGTGTAAGACCAAGGCCTCTACTGTGCATACCATTCATTGGAAAAAGGTGTGCTGCATCACTTTCTCAACCTTCTTTCTCTTTTCCTGTCACTCTTCATGGAAAAGTGGTATATTTCTAAAAATACAGAACCTTTTCTGCATTAGTTCGCAAATTTTGTTCAGACCATTCCTAGACAACAGTTTTTAAATCACAAACCTATCGTTTGTTATTCTTTATCATTCTTCTTTCTTTATCCTTCTCTTCATTATTAACAGTATTTGCTAGATGTTGAACAAGAATTCAGTCCGTCCTGGGGCTCTCTATTTGAACATTTTTGGAATCAGCTTTAGCTTTGGTTTGGCTTTTTCACAGCCAGGGTTTTTTTTTTTTTTACAGTGTCTTACAGAACTAACTTTGCAGCTGCCACTCAGCACTGGGGCCTGTAGGTTAAGCAGGGCTCTATTTAAAGACAGTTGTGGCCCTGCTACACTGGCTGTATTGTGTTGTGTCCAGTGGCAGCAACTGGAGAGTACACACTAGTGTTTCTTCCTACTTTGTGAATGAGAAAAAAGCTACACAAAAACATGCTGTATGTTTCTAATGACATTTTAGGGAATTCAGCTTATAACTGTAAATCCTAAGAATGGTTTACTTGGTCTAAAATAAGTTAGGCCTTAATCCATGTAGGAGACATGCAAGAGCAGAATACGTCATGTAAATTTTCAGTTCAGGGTTTCAAAGGCTGTTCAAGTTTGGTCTTTCTGTAATGGCAATGCCTGGTTTTGGTAACAGAAATGAAAACTATTTGGATATTTGGTCATAGTTTATGACAACAAGAAGCACTCCTTATGTCTCTTTTCTGTGACAAACAATCCACATCACGTCCTTTTCTAAATGTATTTCCTACAAACATACCAGAACAGAGCATTTGTTAAATAATGCAATTTATTCGAAGCAACTTGTTGCATTCTTTTACTGAAAAAACACAATTCAGTTTTATACCATTGGTATTTTGGTGTTCATCCCTGCTCCTCCATTTATTATGTGGAGAGTGTTCCTCCAGTGTCAAGCTTGTTGTTGTATCCTGTCTATCTATTGTTGTGTCTCCTGGGTATGATGGAAACTCACCAAACCACTAGTTTTCTGGGCAGAGAACATGTTTGTTCTTAGAAGGAAGGATTCCTATGAGAAGAAGTTGAGAAGAATTGCAAGAGACAGGTTTATCATGGAGGACTTTCATTTGTTATCACTGCACTGTGGACAAGTGTGCGTGAAGGCTTTTCTTCTGCTTTCCCGGCATAGCAGCCTGCCTACAAACTAGATACTCACTATGCTGTTCTACTCTCATATTCACATACCGAGAATAAAAAGAAAAAATAGAGGGATAATAGTGTCAGTCCAGCTGGTTTTATTTTTGTTTGGTGTTGTTTTTTGCTCCAGGGCTCTCAGGTTCTCTCTCAGGACGGCATTCTGTCACTACACGACGTTTCCTATGATAAAGCTGGAGAGTATGTGTGTGTTGGAGCCGTGCCATCTGTGCCAGGACTGACAGCCCAGGCCAGAGTCAACCTCACTGTCAAAGGTAACACGCTTGCATAAATAAACATATACAGACAGTCACATTCAGTGGCTCACATGCACACCTCAAGAAAGCCAATAAAACTGTGTTTGGGCAAGATTAAGTAAAGATTTTAATCATATCAGTATTGTGTCATAGAAACACACAGCTCAGCTAGCCACTGACAGTAACTTTTTAAGCAGAATATGGCCTGCTGATGAGCATTTTACTCATCGTAAGCAGAGATCATTTTGTTTCTAACTTATCCACAACCGTATACATGCACAGTACAATGACAGTTATTGTTGTTAGGGTGTGCAGGGTATTGTTTTAGTCAGAGGAAGGATGTTATGTAGTTGGTGGAAGCAGCTTAAAGATAATGTCACTTCCTAGTCTTTTGATTATGTTTTGGAATGGGATGTAACTACATCAGTGAGCGACTGGGTGTGTTTAAGGTTTTACTGAACTGTTTTAAAAAAAACCTGTTTCAATTGTTCACCCACCGCTTTCTCACCCCATCTCCAGGAAAGCCAATGATTGAGGCTCCCGTTGCTGGAGAGGTGGGGGGAGAAGGAGACATGGTGACTCTGAAGTGCTCGGCCTACGGCTTCCCTGCCCCTCAGTTCACCTGGAAGCCCTCAGGAAAAGAGGTACAAATGCAAAAACAAAGCCAAGACCAGCAGAGACAAAAATATATTTTTCCTAGTGTGCAATTTACAGGATGCTCTTAGTAAACACAAGTCATTGGTACTTTCCTGGAAGGAATTGTATATGTAAAACTAGCAAAGGAGGTGAGGGTGTATTTAAAATAAAAAGCACTATTACAGTTAGGGTTTTCATTTGGGTCAAGATGTGAAGTTTCAAGCATGATTTATTTTTCATAACATCTTAAGATCTACTCCTTGGAAGACTGGAATGTTAAACTTCAAAAGCAACAGAAAAAGGGAGAGAGAAACAGCTTGCGGGGCTATGGAAAATAACATTTTATTATATAATATTTCATATTGATGTGATATAGTTGAAAAGAAAATCCCATACAAAGCAGCTTTAAAGGAATTTTCAGAGAGAATACAGTTTCATAAATAAAATATTATATAAAGTGATAAAATGAGATTTAAAAAAATCAATGATCCTTCTGAGGTAAGTGGTGATATATGTATAATCAAAGATGAGAGAAATTTCAACTTGCGAAGAGCAGATCTTCTTGTATGAGTGGGAATAAAACCTCACTAAAGTGTGCACTGTGACAGTAACAGGCCTTATGAAAGACAGAAGTAGAGCAAAATGTAACAGGAAATTATGCCACGAAATTAAAAAATCATGTTAAAATTCGGGTTTGTTCTCTTCCCTACTTCCTTTGCTCCTGCCAGTCGGTATCAGTGGAAGCTAACAAGGTGGTGAGCACAGTGACCCTACGAGCCACAGCTGAGGTCATGAAGGACGGGGTGACCTGCGAGGTCTCCAACGAGCACGGAACTGATATCAAGACCTTCCCAGTATCTCTCAAAAGAGGTCAGTGTTGGCAGAAGATGACGGCAGCAGTGATGCCACTACATCTCCTTCGTCTTCATATTTTCTCTAGCACAGGCTTTTGATGATTGAGCTATGATATCAACTTCTTATCTCTAACTAAATTATCAAATAGCTGGGTCAGCTGGGTTAGCATAATCTGATATTTCTGGTTGCTTTAGGCTGGATGGTGCTACAGATGTTTCCTAGCAGCCAATTTATACTTTAGTCATTAATAGCTAAAAGGTTTTAATTGTGCAGTGATCAGATTTAGCAAATTACGTTTCTAAGATCTAAGCTTGTTGCTCAGATCTAAGAAACAACTTTACATATGAAAGTTAGTAATAAATTTACGAATCACTGTTGCAACTCACTGCTGCTTTCTGTTGTTCCTTTCCCAGCACTATCACGTGCAGCCTAAACCCTTTCTGTTTTTTCATTTTTTTCTTTTGCAGCAATTGACAACTCGGCCGACAGAGGTAGAGCCTTCTCCTTCCTCCTCCTCCTCTCCTCCCTCCTTCTCTCAGGACTCTTTGTTGTACAGACCCTGTAATTTAGAAATCCACCCTCCACCCATCTCCCTTGTCCCAGCCCTTCCATTACACACACACACACACACACACACACATGCACACATACACTTACATACACACGCACACATGCACACACATACACAGACACACACACACACGCATTCACACATGCAGACACACACACCTCCCTGTGCTGTACTGTAATCTTGTATATTTGCCCTCTTGCTACCGAACACTGTGGATATTGTATATTGTTCTTCTTCTTCTTCTTCTTCTTCGTCACCTTTGTATGATGTCTGTCCTATATTTTGTGGATGCTACTACAACTTTTTGTGGCCCCTTGGGGACAATAAAGGATTCTATTCTATTCTATTCCTTCCTTTCCTCTCTTTGTTTCTTCACTGTGTGTCCTTTGTGGTCTCTTCTTTCCGACTGCCTTCTGGTTTCTCACTTTTCCCTTTCGTCACTTCCTCTCACTGGGGAGCTGAGTGTATAACCTTAGCTTTTGTGCATATGCTCTTAGTGGTGTGTGTGTGTTGTGCTTGTTGCTTTGCTATGCTATGGGACTGAGAAACTTTCTTTCTCCCAAAGTGCTGCTCTCTGGAAACCCTGTGCTTAAGTCAGGTCTGTATCGCTAACCCTACTGACATGTATATGGTGTTCGTGTAGAACTGTAAGTCACTGTGTGTGTATTGATGTCTGTATGCACACAAAGGTTAGTATTTGTATTTGTGTTTACAAGAGCTAATGAGTTTGTGTATTCAAACTTGTGTTACTGTAGTTGTGAGGAGAGACGTTTAACAATTGTTTTCCTTTTCAATTAATCAGCTGATTATTTCCTCATTTAATTAACAATGAAAATGACATGACAGTGGAAAACAACAAATCATAACAGTTGAGAAAATGAAACAAGGGAGTGTTTGCTATTTCTGATTGAAAAATTACTTCAATCAGTTGACTGATTTTTTTGGGCTAAATCAACTAATCGTTTCAACTCTAGAGGAGAGTTGCCCATGCTATGTATATAGACTTTACCCCCCAACTACAGCTATATAAAACCAGTTCTGCAGTAGTATCACACTGTGGCTCACCATGCCTTAATGATTTTCTAAAACTAAAATAACGTCATTGGTTTGGGTCAATGGCCCAACCTGAGGTCAGTTTAACCACCAAGAGAGGCAGAGGTACTGTTGCTGTGGTTAGTGTTGGTTGAATACACCTTGTGCACTGCTTAGAAACAGTTTAGAATGGTTTCACTGTTTACCTACCTTTAACTGTCTGAGGTTCAGTTTTACGTTATGAACAGATTGACGCTTTCCTGGGGTCTTGTCATCACTGTGAGGTTGCCAGGCAACCAGCTGCGACTCCAGGAAGTCGCTCCTCCCAGCCAGGAAATAGTCCATCACATAACGCCATGTAGAACTATTGAATAAATGAGATATAATGTGTTGCAAGTGCAAGAAAGAAACTTAAGTGTATTTTCCCAAAATGTCAGACTTTCTGTTCTTTCAAGAACCATAGTATAAATTAGTATTGAGACTGACCTTTAAAACTCAACTCTGAACTGTTAAATTTATAGTAATGTTATAGCTTATATAGAAAAATATCAATTTTGAGACAACTACTGTGGAGTCATATCCTCACAAGTATAGTAATACAAGTGTAGTGGATGGGTGAGTATGTTCAGTGTTTTCTGGCTCCAGTCAGCTGTCTAGTATTATCTGTGAGGCTACCGGCCCTGTTTTTGGGTCCATCACATTTCAGTGATTGCATTCAAAAGTTAAAGTTCAAAAGACTAATGCCACATCCTATTCCCCTCCCCCAATCCTTTTCCTCTCCACTCATCCACCCACCCATCTATCTATCCATTGTCTTCACCTGAACCCCATCCATCCCCATCCTCTCCCGTCACCTCATCTCTCCTTCCCTTGATGCCCCAAATGAAATTATCCTCCTCCCTCTCCCTCCTTCTTTTCTACCCCACAAATCAAACACCCCGTCTGCCTACACCCCCCATAATGTCCCTTTCCCTATTACTCCCCCCTCAAAATCAAAAACTCCCCTTTTCCTCCACCCTCTTCCAACCTCCTCCACCGTGATCGATCCCTCACTTTCTCTCCACGCCTCCCTCCCACCTCTATCCTCCCTCCACTGTCCCACCTTCCCTCCACCCCACCATTTGCCCCTCTACCCCCCTTCCATGTGTCCCTTCCATTACGACACTGTAGCTGACAAGCAGCAGGGAGGCTCCAGCGGGGTGGTGATAGCCGTGGTGGTGTGCGTTCTGCTGCTCCTGCTGCTGGTGGCCATCATCTACTTCCTGAGCAAGAAGAGGAAGCTGCCCTGCAGCAAGAAGGACAAGAAGGAAGTGTGAGTAGAGAGGTGGGGAGGGAAAGACTGATAAAAAGGGTTTATGTTGGTAGTGGTTATGTCAGATGATTCAGTAAGAACTAAAAGTGAACTGTATTGTGGTGCTTGTTCTCACTGAGCTCTTTGAAGCTGTGAAAAGGATGGCAAAGAGTTGTTCCGGGCTCTACAATTAAGACAGTGAAACAAAACAATGTTCCAGCATCTATATGGTTTTCTACAAAATAAAAAAAAATGTAATAACTTTATGTCAGTGGTCTTAATTGCTCCATTACTTTACATTGTGCTAAGCAAAATACTGGGTTTCCCCATCTTTCAAAAAAGCCGTGTTTTAGCAGTAAATCATTATTCTACTAGTACTGCAGGTATACATTTGCACAATGTGTGTAAAGTATTATGATTGATTTGTGTATGCACTCTTAATAATGCTTAGCCATTCCATAAATTGCTGAGCATAAAAATAGCATTTTGTTCAGCATGAAGAAGAAGCATCCTCTGACTTTGTCTGAACTTGATCCATCATGACAATAAACTCAAAATCTGAGTTTCCATTTTATCATTTTTGTGCCTGATTTCAGTGAGTTCCAATCAGTATGCGGAATCAGTATGAACCAGCATGAAAATATGGAAGTCTGTACTAGAAAATAATCCTCAAAAAGATAGCGCCTTAGAAGTTTGTTCTCACATGTCTTTTTAGTCAGGATGTTTTAATTAGCTGGACAAGCAGTTTTATCTAGTCTTAGATTTGAGACAGTTAAGCTTGTGTTTAAAAAATCATTAAGCTTGTGTTTAAAAAGAACAAAGCTAACAAAAGAAGTCAAGAACACTGTGTAGAAGTCAAACCAGTGGTCAGCAGCCTTCCATCATTTGTAGATCTGTTAGTTGTACAAGGGAAATACTGTTCAACACATCTCACCGACTCCTTCTTTTGCATTTGTCATTTTTTTCTGCTTCTTCTACAGGGCCAGTGGAGAAGTGAACAACGACATTGTAGTGGAGATGAAGACAGACAAGGCCAACGAAGAGGCCGGTCTCCTCAACAAGAGACCGTCCACAGAACAGGTCAGGCCAATGGACACAGGATGGGCCTAAGGGCTCAAGGGTCATGTGTCTGAATTTTGGTAACAGTGGTTTAACAGCGAGCTCCAGCTAATGATTATCATATGGCAAACAGTTAATTTATTAGTTAGTTAGTTAATTTCAGTTTAGGGTGGTTTACCTTTTTCTGCATAAATGAATATGATTCATGATGCTACAGATCATTGGTGTGCATGGACAGGTCAAGGACATTTCATCGAGTGCGGAAAAAGGTCATGGGTAGTTAAATATTCTTAAACAGAGAACATTCCGATTATTTGGAGGTCTATAGTTCAGTACCAACTTAAAAGCAGAATATTAGTTGGCTGTCTTTGGATTTATTTATATATAATCACAAGGCTGAGAATGGTCATGTAGACAGAAACTTACCTGTAAAGATTGTTCAATGCAATTGCCATCCATTTGACATGAACACAAGCTTCACAGTCAACACAAATATCTTCAGGAACATCAGTCAAGCTGACTGAGTATCTAAAGTCAGTTTTTAGATCAAAGAGAGCCGGTTTGAGAAAGCTGTCCCCGCAGCTCAGATGACGCAGGGTGGCAGCTGTGCAGAGTTATCTGAAAATGTCATCACAAATGTAAAACATTTCATCAGGAAATTTATGGTAGTGGCATATTTGACGTGAATGAGAAAGCCAGTTTAAGCGAGCCTTGTTTTATGGGATTTTTGAAACTACTGACAGAAAACTGGGTGACATTTCAGCATTACAGGGAGATTGCAGACACATTTTACTTTGCTTTTGATATGGATATAACAAGAAGATGCGAAAGTCTGTCTCTCCAAATGCTATCAAGTGATGTTTCTTTCTTGAAACACCATCAAAATAAATAAATAAATAAATCGCCCTGTAAGCTGTCTTTTAAAAGGTGGCAGCCAAGCCACAGATTTAATTTTATTCTGAAATAGCATCTTGACTTGTATTAACTACATTTAACAACAGATTCTTTCTAGAAGAATGTTCTGTCTCCCCTCGTTCCCTGTCAGCTCTCAACTGTCAGGTGAAATACCCTAATGTAGTAATATTGAACATTGATGAGCATATGAAGTAAAATATAACAAGAAGCTGTGAATGAGCACTTCGTGTGTTAAACGAGGAAAACTCAAACAGCACATTTAAGCACTTCACAGAGTCCTAAAAACGTTCCGATTATTTATTGTAATGTTACTGTAATTATTCTGATGCACCTGCAATCTAAATGCAGAAGTTTACCTGAAGTTAATTACCACCACTGATGAGCTGTTGAATGAGCTGTGAATGAATATGCGGAGGGAATATTTAATTATGAAAGGAGAGAACAGTTTGCTTTGGGGCATATTTTTAAACAAGCTGTTTACAAGGAAAACATTGGAAAGTCATAAATACAGTGTTTCTTATCATGAAAAGCAGAAATTAATGATTGCACTTACATTGTCATTTTGTGTTTGTTTCCCTGACAGTGATGAACACAGTTGAGGAAAGCAGGCAACAGAGAGATGAAGGGAAGGAGGACAACTGTCATGAAGTCAACAGGGCTAATTTTTATTTGCTACACTAGAGGGGCACTGAGGGGCGCAACAATAGGTGGAGCATGGAAATGGGTTTGGTTTGGGGAGGCACACCATTTTTGGCTTTGGTTATGCTTGTTTTATAACCTGGAGTAGTAGACCTGTTGGGTGGAACCCCCCCACCCCTTTTTTTTTTTTTTTAAAGATTGAATTGCTTAAAGTCCATCCATCTGTGCGACTGCAGGTTAAAAACCATGTGCAAAATCGTAATGTGACTCATCATCAATCAATCACTGGATTATCATGGTTTCTTTTGATTCTAACTCCTTATTCACCAATCGGTCACATCTTTGGTTGACTCCACTGCAGAGTACAGCTGGACAGTGAGGCATGGCTCACACAATCCAAACACAGTGGCAGACTCTTTCTTATCTACCCCAAGTGAAACACAAAATGCCATTAAGCCAGCGTGTATTTTTTCGGGATTGTGTGTTTACATGCGAGTGTAACACTGAACATCTATTCTGTCTAGATGTCTGCACTTAAATTCTCTGCTCTCTGCTGGGTATGTTGGGCAAAATTATCACAGGCTTTCATTCTGTTTTATTCACTTCAGTAAGTAGTGTTATTTATGCTCACAACACTTAATCCCTCAGCACACTGTTTGGCGCACATGGCTGAAACATTTCTGCTCAAAGAAACTCTGTGTTTGCTTTAGTGCTGTTTGTTTAATTGCATTTGTGCCACCTGTGAATGTTTATATATTTCCTTTCCAATATCCCTAATTAGCTGTCAGTGGAAACAGCCTAGGCATTTAATAACGCCAATCCTTTCTCTAGAATTCTCGCCTTTTTAAATCCAGCTAAAAAGTCACAGAACAAGCAAGCTATTAGGTTGTACAAATTTGTTCTTGCCAATTCCAGCATACTTGTATATTATGTTAGTACACGAATTATTCACTTGTTTTCCTTTGCTCGCCTGTTTTCTCTGTAAATTCAAACACTGATTACCCTGTCTATCAACCAGGAGGTATACTGTGCATGATGTGGAGCTCAAAGTTGCTGTGGTTACTATGCCGCTGGCCTGGGACCGTAATTACTATCATTTCTTACCAAGTCTTTCACAGCCTTTCAGTCCTCAACTCTGTGATGAAATCATTCTTGCAAGCACAGCACACAGCGGTTCTACTCAGAAAGCCCAGTTATCATCAACGTTCACTGTAAAATTGGTGGAATTTGGTGAAATGGCTGACAGTCTCACACTGCAGCCTGCTGTGCTGCTGACAACAAAACACAAGTCTGAGGGGCTACGGTTCAGTAGTCACAGATTCACCTGTTAGAAGAAGTCACTGGCACAGGTTCACTCTAGTCTAAAACGAGCTGGAAGGGAAGGGAAGGTGTAGGAGGGAACGGGATTATGTGATGTTTCTTTTATTTTTACCCAGTGAAAGCATTTTTGAGTGTCACAACAGGAATGTTTCTGTGTTTAGGTTTGTAATACTGGCATTGCTGTTTCTCCCCTACACTGTCAGCAGGCCAGAGAGGTTTGATAGCGGGTTGACGTGCCCTTTTACTTTGTTGTACACTGGAACCAATGGCCTTGATTTTGAAAAAGGTCACCTTAAACCACTATCTGCGCCCACAAGGCTCCTTTTTATTTTCCAATCACTTTCTACTGATCTTGCCATATTGACTGTTAGCAAACCTGTGATGGCAGGTGAAGACAGGTGAACTTGGAGATTTGTTTTTTGACTTAAATGTTTTATATAAAAATATTGTGGTATACAAGTTGTTGTTTTTTTTTTTTTTAGAAAGGGGATTCTTAATTTTGCAACTACTGAGTTTTAATTTTCCCATGATTTTCCACTTGTTGCGAAAAGAGAGAAAATGATTTTTTTTTATTTAGGATTCATTTTTATGAGATATTCTCAGTCTCCGTGCTTTACTTCTCTCTCTGTACTGTATACTGTATATTTTGTGGTACACTGTTGTGACTTCTGTGGTGTGTTGATGTATCGTTTTATTATGTTCCAGCTGTGTAGATTTCTAATGAAAAAAAAAAATTCAACAAAACCAATCATACCCCTTTATTTTGTGTGTTTTTGTTCCCATCTTTGCAACAGCCAGTTTACAAAAATGCTGTTTTGGAATTTCTTTGGCGATATCACTGTTATTTGTTAAGGCATTAGTATCCTTATAAAGATAAACAAAGTTGCATAGGAGCAAGAAAGGATGTTTGGCCATATGATAATGCGACTGAAACACATTCACTATTGAAAATGATCTCTATAATCATCAAAGTCCTATCAGAAATGATATCAGATTGCTTTTGATGTAATTCGTCCTTATTTTTCTTACACCTCCTGGAAGATGACATCTAAATTGATTACTGGCTTGCACAAAGTGGAACCTCTTTGATATAAACAGCATTATGTAAATTTCTCCTCACATTGATTGATCCTATGATTTGTTGTGACAGAACAGAAAAATCAAGGAAGTTCATGTTTTGCATCAATAAGTGCATAAAGGGTGGGCTCGCTGCCGACTTCATGATGCAGCGTTCTGTCTACCCACTTTCATGTTTAGAAATGAGTTGAAATGAAGCCATCAATCATCAGCGAATTTCTGTGCAGCTTTGTGCGCAGGTCAGTAACAGTTACTAGGATGGCTGAAAATTCATATTTCAAAACCAAATATTAATGAAGAAATGGGATGAAAGAATTCCTCTTAAAATCAGATTCACTTTCTGCTTGTCCTCCCTCTAACACTAAGCTTACGTAACCATGTGCTTTAACCTTGCACCACTTTGTGGCAATTTTGCCCAACACCATGCATCTACACAGGATCTCTGGTTATGGGCCAATCAGAGCCATTGTCCTGGCACACGCCCTGCTCTGCTGGTTTTCCATTAGGAAATTAGAAGTCTCTCATCAATGTGACCTGGAGAAATTGATCTGTGCTCAGAATACAAAGCAGCAAAGAGAGCAGAGTAAGAGCATGGGTGCTTAGAGGGAATTTATGGAGAACACAAATAATAGTGTCCGTGTCACCCCCTGCTTATGTGATGGAGGAGAGGATACATGTCAGCATCTTCAGGGGCATCACACTGTAAAACCTGCAATGAAACCTTCCAACATCTGCTGTTTCAGATGCTTTTCCACACAGGAAAAAAATCTCTTGCATACACATAATTCTTATATAAGGAATTCTTACATAAAGAATATCTCTAGAATTAATATTCTTAATTTAAATTTTAAAAAAGCAGCACTTTTAAATGTTAGGAGATTTTTGATTAGAAGTAGTTTATTGAAAAAGAGACCATATAATCATGGCCGAACAGCAGCCACTGTGGCCACAAGGAAAATAATGGGACAATACCAGCAAACAGGGAACATTCCTCAAAGGTTCCCTGAAGGTTATTTTTGTAGAACCTTTTGAAAACCTGAAGGTCACATTTTTGCAACCTTTGAAGAATGTGTCAGGAATGAACCGCTTTCCTGAATTACTGTAGGGGAATGTTTGATACAGGGTTCCAGTGAACTATCCCACACCCTTCATGCAATATTCTCAGAACGTTCCATGAAAAGAAAATGTTTGTTTTTGCTCATTTAATTTACCTAAATTTCCTAAGAGATTCCTGAAGATTGTCTCAGGCCAGGTGTCATAAAGACATGATCATCCAGATGCTGTGTTTGTTTCCCCTGTGTGTTGCTGTAACACTTGAAGTGGAGAAGATTCATTAAGTTAGTAGCAACTAGTTAGTAGCAACTACCACAGCTACAGGTCATTAACAGCAAGTTAGCTAACATAAGCCACTGTAAGCTACTGGTTGCAACAGTCCAAGTACAGCTCCACAAAAAAACAAAACAACCTGTACTGAATAGAGAAAAAGTGCTTTTTATTGCTTATAAATTTGGTATTTTGTTTGAAAGGACTGGAGGATTTCCTCTTTTAAAAGTTACAAAGTCTCACATGAAGGACATGCTTTCTGTGATGTTGGTAATAGTGATGAATAAATGTATGAAATGTAATCATAAGCACAGCAAAACTTGGCTTTAAGTGGGTGATATGGATGAAGGGTATTTCGAGTAAGTGCGTGTTTGTGTATCTTGCTGGTTTTTTTCAGTGTGAGATCCTCTTGTTTTTTTGTTTCACAAAGAAAAAGAGAGGATCAGTGCTTTTCAGTCTTGCTAACAATGAAGGGGATTACTGTCATTCCACCCAGTGTCCTTCCCTTCCTCCCTCCTCCTCCTTCCCTCTACTCACTGTGAGTTTTCCTGCTGCCTCCACTGGGTTTAGTTACAGTAGCTTTAAACTGATTTAGCCGTTTAAACTGTCAGCCTATTGAGGGATGACAGCCACTGTCTGTCCCCTCTGCCTGCTCGACCCGGATCTGATGGCTACTCAGTAGCACTTGGCTCAGGTTCAGCTCAATTTGCACACAGACACAAACAAAAATAGGTACACTAGTATTTATGCAGTGCTGTTGAGATAGATCCAGGTTAAACAAGGCTCTGGCGACATCCTCATTTACAATATGAGCTTCGTCATCCTGCACACATCAGTTTGCACATGTGACCCCAAGAACAATGAGGCAGGAAGATCTGCATGGATGTAGAGATTAATCAAGGACACTCTGAGGCGAAAGAGGAAGAGAAGGAAGAAGATAACTGATAGAAAGAATTTTAAAGGCAGAAAGGAAAAAGTCAGAGGGAGTGAGCTGAAAACTGATTCGAAGGCAGGATGGGCAGGGGAGCAAACTGAAGGAGGAGGCGATGTGGTAGGAGCGTTTACTGTCAGGATGAGGGGAAATGAAAGTAGTGATTGGTGACGAAGGACGAAACAAAAGATGCCTTGTTAAGGTGTCATAAATCTGCATTGGCTCTGGGAGAAATATGGGCTCCAGAGAAACAAAGCAGCAGTTCGAAATAGAGAGGAAGGGAGGGAAAGAGGGAAGGTGCACTGCAGAGAGGTGGACAGAGATAAAGCATGAAAGAGAGCTTGTGTGATAAATGTGTTTATCTCTCTGTCCTAGGGTTTAATATCCTGTGTGGCCTGAATGTGTTTACTGTTTGGCTGTGATTATGAGGGACAGAACAGAGAGATGGTACTTGTGTACCCAGTGCGTATGTGTGTCTGTGTATGCGCTACCTGTCTGAGCGTGCATTTATTTGCTGTATTTCTGATATCTATCTCGCAGCATGGAAGATCTGTTCCATTGATTGAATCTGTGAGTGTGCTATTAAGCCGAGTGGTGCCCAATCCCCCGCTGCCCTAGCTTCAGCGAGTGTGTGAGTGCGTGTCACTCAGGAGTGCCAGCCACCTGTGGCATGTTTGGTTATTAAGGCCCAGCTGGGTGTGCTTTAATTTTAATTGGTTAGGCTACTTTTTGTTGTGTCTGTGGAAAATACAACAGAGGGAGATGGAATTTCCAGCAGGGTTTATAAGCTAAGGAGTGTTGAAAAAAACAACAATTATACATAACTCTGATGTGTAGAAAAAATGTAATGAGATTCAGAACTGTGTCTATGTGCTTCGCTCCCTCTGAGTTCATCTAAGTCAATGGAATGATGTGGCGTGTGAATCTATCCGCAAGGTTCAAAGGTCACTTAAATTTTCCATGACAGGCTGAGGTCAACTTCAAGATTCAGCTAAAAACACAAGGTCAGGACTATTTTAATCCAGAACCATCTAAACACTTTGTCCAAATTACACCCTTCAACTCTACTGGGAAAATAGAAAGAAAAAAAAGTAAAGAAGCATTTGCTTGACGTTTTTCGAGGAACAAAGTATTGAATTAAAGTGCATGTTTAGTCATTTGAAATTGCACTCTTCAAGCACTGTGGTTTCAGATAGGCTCAATAAAGTGAAACCAGGATGTCAGCACAATATAGTTTTTAAAAAAGAGTTAGAGCTAAAGGTTTGCGTGAATGTACAAATATGTAATATGCTTTGTGAGCCGATTTGACTCTCATCTTTTTGCTCATTGTGGTCATTTTCATTGTCAGAAAAGTAATACCAGCCACCTGTGAAACTATATATTCTAATTCATTCAAAGATAATTTCTTATAATTTAAGTGGACCACCCCCAAAAGCTTGGTGTGTGTTAAAGGGTTTAAAGACACGGCTTATTTTTCAAAGAACAAAACATTGTGAGAACCAGACTGTTGATTGTATCAGCTTCATTGTAAAATCTTGTGATAACCTGCAACAAGGACTGTTCACAGACATACTGGATTATGATAGAAAACTGCATGGTGGAAACTCATATTCGTGTTTATCTTTGCACACAGTCACGTACCATGAAACACTGGATTTAAAGTAATGCCAAAGGCGAAAAAAATCCCCCGAGGGCCCAGTAAAGACAGAGAGAACGAGGGAGGGAGGGAGGGAGGATCACAGAAGAAAGTCAGTGTTAAAAGAAGAGGAAAGACGGAGAAGGGCCCGGAGGAGCTGAAGAGCAGCTGTTGAGTGTGACTCCGCAGAGAACTTCTTTACATGTACAGGCCCCTCCCTCTGGCTACTATTACAGCACAGCAGCTGTCTGGAGGAAAAGACACACACACACACTTGATGATTTACACTCAGAAATGCAGTATCCACACATCAACACACTTCGAAACTAAAGTTACACACACTCATTACTCCTATCTTGCACATGCACTTGTGTGCATGCATGTGTTAAACCAAGGTTCCAGAAATGGCGTACATACCTAGAAGCAAGTTGAGTTGTGTAGGGTAATGAAAGGGTAGCACATTCTTTGCACTTGACCTTGTTGCTCAACTCACACTGTAGAAAATACACCTTAAAACACACACAATACCTGCCTGAGGCCAAACACACACACACACACACACACACACCCACACAGCCAAGAAAAACAGTGGTTGCATTTACACCATCCAATAGAATGCCACCTTATGTTGCTCCTTCTCTCTCTCTCTTCCTCTCTCTCTCTCTTCTTTTGATTTCCATCTCCCATGAATATATGCACACACACACAGTGAAAAGTATTTGTTTCCCCTGTGTGTTGTAACAGTAATAGCAGTGACAGTGAGAGCGACTTAGGGCATCCCAAGAGTACACCAGATAATTACTATCATATGCTCCACTGACTTACTAATGGAGCTTTGCCATTATATCCTATCCTTTCTTCCTTTTTTTTTTTAAACTCACATCTCTCCAGCTGTCGGAATAAACAGAATCCCGTGTGTGTGTTGCTTGTTAAAGGAGGGCAAGAGTGTTTAGAGCACCCTGGATAGGCCTTATCTTCTTTTTTTTCCTCATTTAAACCCTATTTTCCATTTTCAATCTCCCCCTTTCACCTCAGCATCTATTTTATACCTCTCATCCACTCCTATGACCTTCTCTACTTCCTTTACCTTAATAGAAAAAACTATGAGCTATCTGGTGATGAGAGCGCCCTGCTTATTACAGAGCCAGGGGACCTTATCAAGCTACTCCATGCAGTAATAGGAAACACGACAGAGCGTTTATTCGCTGACAGCTGCTGTGGTAGTGTGTCTACCTGTGTCAAGGTTTCCCTTCTCCTGCATTGCCCCTGTGTGTGTGTGTGTGTGTGTGTGTGTGTGTGTGTGTGTGTGTGTGTGTGTAAGGAGCCCTGGTATTTCTCTCAGCTGCATCCTTATCAGCTTATCAGACCTGTCCACTATATTTGATGCAGGATCAGAGGACATAGCTCTACATAACGTCTCACACACCCAGGATAGAAAAAGAAGTCACAGTGTGAGAGAGTGTGTATAAGAGTGTTTGAGATGTTTTGCAGATGCACAGCTAGTGTTAGTGTAAATTATTTACTTCCAAAACCCTCAGTGTCTCCTCCCTCCTCCTTGCACTGCCTGGTTGTGTCTGTCTCTAACCATACTGCTATTTCCATACAACTACAAAATAAATGTACAGTTTCCTTCCTCCTTCCAAATTGATCTGAACCTCTGGTCACAACCTGTACTGTTTGAAAAGCTGCTTCTTTTCTGAGCTGCACTGTAAGGATCAGTACAGGAGGGGGTGAGAGGGGCTAGCATTCCTTACTAATTGTATGAGTTCTTTGGCCCTCCCTCCCCTCAGTGTGTTTTCCTTCTTGGTGCAGAATAGTTTGGCAATTGTTGGCAAGACATGCATTTTGAAGTCTGCCTTTGCCACAAAGGGTCAGTTCCCGGGTTAGTTTTCTCTGTCTTCAAATATAAAAATATTTAAATCAAAATAATAATCTGTGATATGCACACTCATAAATCAATATTAGTTTTGCTATATTTGCTCCTTTGGCAAAAGACGGAGCATAATATTGATTCAATCTATGTCCAGGTCATAAAAGGTTTTACATTTGCTGGTTTAGCCCTCAGGGGAAGGGGTCTTTCCAAGTACAAATCCATTGCTGTGCAAGAAATCTTGTGGCAACAGCAGTTTGTTTGAAATAAACAGAAGAAGGAGTTGGGTAATAGCAGTGATAGCTGTAGCTGCTTCTGTGTATAAAGCGCAAATTACCGATATGCGATCTTCACTTAGGTGCTGTTCAGCCTCAGATAATGATGTCTGAAAATACACTTAGGTGCTGAAGTTTTAAAGCTGAATCCATCTGAACCATTAGAAAATAAGGTAAGGTTTTAGTTGCTCAAATACTTGATGCGCTTTCATTCTGCTTATTAGTCAAGGTTACATCATGACGAGCTTTTTCCCCAGTTTGTTTTCAAGAGCAAAAGGCAGCCAAGTCTACATGATATCTGTAGATATGTTTGTTTCATTTTAGGCAGAGGACTGGATTTATTGTTGGAAAAACTAAGTAATAACAAAACTTAGAACATCAATTCAAACTTAAGATTCTTACCCAGTTTAAATTGGTGAAACCTGTTCTATCCAATTATGTGTGAGACTTATGTGTGTGGTAATTCTGTGTTCCAATTAAATGATTTACTCCCCAAACCCTCAGCCTTTTCTCCCCTTTTTCGCACTGACAAGTTTAGCCTGTTCTTTGAATTTAATTACATATCTTTGGAATGAAAGCAAAAGGCTGACATCAAAACCTAAAATATAATTAAAGTTGGATCTATCACTGGGTTTTTGAAGAAATCTATTGCTAAGTGCACAGGTTGGTTCCTGTGTAGTTGTTTAGTTTAATAGTTAAGTGGCCATTTTTATTCTTTGAAAAAAGAAACATGCTTAAATATTCTGCCAGGTGTGAATATTGTTGAATAATTTATTGTTTATGTTTCTCAGGCATGGAGCAGGAAAATTCAGCTGCAGCAGGACCTCTGAGATGAAATTAACTACGATTCACCTTTTTGTTAGCTCTGAGAAAAGTAACACTGTCTGTGGCATTTTCAGGATTTTGTGGATGACATTTTTCTGCAGGCGGGGAGTTTCCAGGTTCATAGTGATATATGAGTCGACTTCTGTCCTGTGTGTGACAGACCTATCAATGAGTCCCAGCTTAGCTCAAGGGAGTTTGTCAGGCTTACCTGGTGCTAGCAATGGGACATCTCTCTCTGCTTGGGGTCGTGTGTGTGGACAGAGTGTGTGTAAGAGTTAACATGTACGTTCCATATTGTCTGTTCACCGCGGCGGGCAGCTCTTAACAGCATTACACACCGTGTATCTGTCTGTGTAGGATCATAGCATGTCATTTTTCTGCCTCCCTGAAGTAAAGTGTGCCCCCAAGTAAAGCTTTCTAACTCCATTCTTCACAGACATGCACTCATTTTCGCACACACACGCTTACTCACAGGAAACAACATGTTCTGGTATGTAACAGGAGTTTGAACCAATCCTTAGGGATTACAGGCCTTCCAGAGAAAGAAAGATATATTGGAAAAATGACAGAGGGAGAGGGAGGGATGAAGCAATGTGTATCCATAGCAACGGCACCAGTCCATGGTGTTTTTAGAGAAGTGTGTGATGATTGTAAAGGAAGGCAAATGGATTCCCTGTGGGGTTTACCTCTTTGTAGCTGTGCCCCCTTTTTTAGAAAACCATTACTGAAAATGCATGTGTGCCTGTGCTTGAGTGTGCGTGTGTGTGCGTGTGTGTGTTTGTTTGATCTTTCTCAACAACGCCATCAATACTAATGCATTATCAGAGTACGCATGTGTGTGATCTCCTCCTTCCAGGTTTGA
Source organism: Toxotes lorentzi (assembly GCA_037833715.1). Classification (NCBI taxonomy): domain Eukaryota; kingdom Metazoa; phylum Chordata; class Actinopteri; family Toxotidae; genus Toxotes; species Toxotes lorentzi. Next base: position 7,655,256 of record JBBMJY010000025.1, read on the forward strand.
TACATCCAAACATTTCGAGTTCAGTCGATGCTGTTCCATTACTGTATGTGTGTAATTGCGGCCATGTACACACACAAACACGCCAACATGGCTGGTTATTGCTAACTTTGTTCTCTGTGTCCCCTCTGAATCTGAAGTAGAGAGGAGTTTTTATGCTGCAAAAAATACATTCACTTCTAGGGCATGATTTGCACAAAATGCAGTATGTGAATTGAAATTTTTTATACATTTCTTTTCACCCTCCATCCTGGATTGATCAGGTTTTCCCCAGGTTATAATTTTGATTATTTTAGGAAAAGCTGGTCCTCCTTGACTTCTTTTCAGGAACAAATTAATACTAATAATAATGCTAACCAGACAAATCATAGAGGGACAGTGGCTCCCTGTGCAACGTTGTGTTTTTGTTCTCATTAGTGTTTGTCTGTGTTGTTGGCTTGTATGCTCTTAATACTCATAATTAACATGAACGTGAATGTTAAGAAATTCTTGTGAATTTGTTTGTATTTGCTATGTTTTGGGTTATGTTGCACTGGATTTTATTTTATAGAAAAATCAGACCCTTATTGAAAAAAAAAAAAAAAAACACATTCACAAATATATGTTACTGTGTTCAATAGCGAAGCTACAGCATGAACAGTGTCCCCATTGTTGTGTCCACCTCCTGTATGTGTGCAGTCATGTCATGGCAATACACTTTATACCATTGCCTGTCCACCAAAGTGCACATGCTCATTTAAATTCACAGCAATTTCCAATATGAATTCATAATGCCACCCCCACATCTATCTCTTTCTTTCTCTCAAACACGCACACAGCCTCAAAGGTTTTGTGTGTTAGGGCTGGATTGTGCAGCAGGCATGAGCAAACTCAGTGCTCCACTATAATGTTAACAATGATGGAGGGAGTGGGAGAAAAGCAAAGTAGAACAAAGTGAGGGATGGTGCCTGAATGTGTGTGTAGGTTGAACTCGGATAGCCACAATATTCACTATCCCATCAGCTTCCACTTTACCACCATGCATATACACTCTCTCTCTCCTAAACTCATGTATTAACAAAACATGATTTTAATCACTTATTCGCTTACTCACCGCCTCTCAGGCACATCCCACACCTTTACACACACCATGTCCAACGCATACATGCACAAACACACATACTGCTGCCTCTCAGTGTGCTCTTGAAGCTATTAGGCTAGTATCATTAAAGCTCTTCAGACTAATTATCTCCCCTGATGAGCCACAGGTCTCAATGGGACGATGGGGAGAGATCCGGCATGATTGACTTGGCCTGTGCTATTCTCAATAAGCCATTAGCACACACAGACACACATATGCCCAGGCCTCTGCTAATGTAAGTCAGCTTCCCATGTTCATTTACATCTTTGTGAAAAGACCTGTCAGTTATTAGGAAGAAAAAGTGTATGATGGAGGGATGGAGTGTGAGAGCGTGTGTGCGGTGTGCACTTTCTCTGTTCGCAAATGTGCGTTTGAGTGCGTGTTCGTCACTTTTCCTCTCTCGTGAGCCAGGTGCCACAGGGGAATGCTGGGAATGTAAACCACTGATGAGTGATGGTGACAGTTTTCTGGAGAAACTGAGCAATGGAGGGAGATGGAAGAAGGGAGGGAGATGCCTTACATTTACTATACAGATATTGTACCAACCACTGATAAGCACTGTCACACCGCAGGAAAAGGATTTCTCCCTATGGATCATCGTTCATTTTAATTCCCTCATTAATCAGTTTATGGCATGGTGTTTGGGCAATTGTGGATGACATTTGTTTTCAGTGTGGGCTGGGCATTTATGCCTGAGTTATGAAAGCCAAAAGAGACAAAAGGAGAAAGGGAGGACATTTAGAAATTGGTAAATAATTTACAGTATCTCAAGAACAGGGAGTATAAGAAGGAAAAGAGCAATGGTTGACCATTAATAAATACAAGTATATTATGGCTAACTGGGTTGAGAGAGGGATTCCACAGTCTATGAGTCAGAGATATCCATAATATGTGTGCATGTTTGTCTGAAGGGTAGAAACAACAGAAATGGAAACAGAAACAGGGGAGATGAGGGCAGCTCGGTTGGAGTCAGACAGAGTGTCTAGAATTTATTTCAGGGCAAACAAATACCTCTCACCACCAAGGTCATCTTATCTTTACAACTTCTGATTGTGTTGGTTCGTTCAATTCTGAGTGGGAGCTTAGGAGGGTGTATCTGACCTCTGCAGACCAAAAACAAGGTGTCATTTTGAATGCAATCTGTGTTTCTAGACTCTTTTTATGTTGTGTTATGGTGTAGTAGATCAACCCTTTTAAATCTGTGAGGCTCAGTTTACCTACCCTTTTCAAAGTATTTATGACATTGGCTGATAGGTAGCAGCATGGTATTGGAATGGCAATGTTGGTCTGGCAGTTGACATTTTTGGTCCAGACTGAAATATCTCAATAACCGCTGGGTGGATTGCCATGAAATTTTGTACAGACATTCACAGTCCTTGGACAATGAAACCTACTGAGTTTGAGGATCACCTGAGTTTTCCTCTAGAACCACTATGGCAGTGACATTTTGTTTTGAGTGAAATGTAGTAAATGAATGTAAATGAATACAAAGAAGAAATGGGCTGTGATTTTTGTAGAAGCACATAAGATAAGTGATTTTAATTCTCAGAGATTTCAGATGGAAATTAGGGAGATGCAAAGCAGGCAGGTGAACCAGGGACCATGCCCTCCTCAGAGAGAGGTTGACCACAGACAACACTACAAGCCATAACAAACTTCAGATCATTTGGGATTCAGTATACAAAGAGACAAAAAAACATATTTCAGGTTTGCTGTATTGGGTATCTTACTGAAGGAGTAAATGAAGTATTTATTATATCTATTACAAAAGCTAACAAAACACAACACAGTAGCTGTTACATTAAACTGGTTTCAGTCAAATCCCCCAGAATTATAAACAATGGCCATCCAAATTGAAAGAAATAAACAAACACAAACAGCGGCTCCAAAAAACCCATGCCAATTAATATCACACTGCTTTCTAAAATGACATCCCAGTTACCAAAGTCAGCCCCTCAGTTTGCCTTCTGTCTCCCGCTGAGGTGGGAGAAGAGGGGGAGAGGGGGTGAGGAATGGGAGAGAAATGCTGAGAACAGATGGCGGAGTGGCCCCTATGTTCAGCTGCCTGGGTGATTATGGACACAGCTGTCAGTCACTTTGCATGTAAGTGTGTTTGTGTGTGCACATGTGTGTATTTGATTTTGTGTCTGCATGCAAAGTCTGTGCTTTGTGTGTGTGCTTTGTGTGTGTGTGTGTGTGTGTGTGTGTGTGTGTGCGTGCGTGTGTGTGTGTGTGTGTGTGTGTGTGTGTGTGTGTGT
>JBBMJY010000025.1:7658730-7696032 GCA_037833715.1 Toxotes lorentzi
TGTGTGTGTGTGTGTGTGTGTGTGTGTGTGTGTGTGTGCGTGTGTGTGTGTGTGTGTGCGTGTGTGTGTGTGTGTGTATCTAACTCACCCATGTGTTCCCCAGTTCCTTTGTACACAGTGTGTCTCGGTAATATTACGCTAGATCCATGTATTTACTACTAGAACATATTTTTGCAGACCTATTGATACCATGACAGAGCTCAGATCAGAGTTCACACAAAACCTTGAACAGAATGTAAAATTCATGTCACCTGTCCACACTGCAATGAGCAAAGGTTGTCTCTGTGTGTGTCTCTCTTCTCTCTTTGGGACTTTGGCCCAGTGTTCCTTTATAATTGGGTTTTACTCCCATCTAGTGGTGCTTCACATTATTGCTGCTCATCTTTTGTCGTGGCAGTATTTGGATAGTGCAAAATTCCCAGGCACACCTCATTACAAAGGTTCATTGTGTTTGACTTAATTTGATTTCACTGTTATGAATTTAATAAGAAACTGTAATGAACAGAAATTAAATGTTTGATTCCAAAATAACCTTTCAATTATTTGCAAAATGCCAACCATCCTTTTTAAAATATGAAAGTCAGCTTGGTTACTGACATTATTATCTGTCTTGACTCATTTTAAATTTGGCCTCTTTGGGGCAGCAGAACAAGCTGTGAACACAGTGAACACAACACTGACGATAATATTACAGTTTAAAATTTGCACAGAAAACTTGTTAGCAAACAGCATTAATTTTGGTCATGCTTCTGGCCACCTGACTAATACAAGTGCAATAGTCACTCTCTCTTAGCTCTGAGGGAAATATCTGGCTCTTTTGCTGCTAAATGGTCCTCCATGTTCACAGCCAGTTGCCAGCTTTGTTCTCTTGCTGGTGCTGGCCAAGTATGCTGTGGGTTTATCAGGGCTTTTTGCTGAAAACAGCAGCTTGCACAGAGCAAATCAAAACATTAAAACTGTGGATCGTGAAACCAAAAGTAGTGAATTTAAAAACACTAAAACGCTTCATTGAGCTGACGGTTACATCAGAATTGATCATTCTCTGGGGATCCTCACGATCACTCATGATTACAAGTGAATGGATGGATCCCGTTACTGGTAATCATTTGATCTATTCTATTGATTGGGGCAGCTTTAAGAACGAGTTTGAATATTGTCCTCAAAGAACTGACAGTCACAAGATTTTGCAGTTTTGGTGTAGAACAAACAAATATTTCCTGTCATGTTTAATTCACTATCAATGTCAAGTGGAATTATGATCTAGTGTGAAAAAAATCTGAACTATTTAGCAGCAGCTATTAGGCAGTTGTGGACATGGATTGTGGAGGTAAATGAGGATAAAGAATCACAGAGTAAAGGAGTCTCCAAAATCCATGAATAAAACATGAAGTGTTGCAACACATTTTTAGTCTATTTTAGCTGAGCATAGGATTTATGTCAGTTACTCTTATCTAGAGTATAACTTTCATTAAGTGCAATACTGTGTCTTGTTGAATTGACTGAAAGGGCAACCTCTGAACTGGGTTCAAGCACTAAACCTAGCCTGCAAAGTGGTTAGGAGCAATGTCTATAATAATGTTTACATTATATCTGTGAATAAACATGTATCTCTGCTCCCTCATTTCCCTGGGGTGGTTTCAGTTGGCAGAGTTGGTGCATAACGGTCCATAACAGTGTTGATCCAGTCATTGTACTTGCACAGCTTGGTGTAGACAGTGGGGTCAGCTGGGTTTCTGCAGCCATTTCCAAACCACTGCACACCCTGCAGCTGGCCATCACACACCATCACACTGCCACCATTATTCTGGAGAGAGCGGAGAGAATTAGAAACTCTGTTGTGGTTGTTTATGGAAATAGCAATGAGTTAAAATGAAGTGAAAATGGTATGATAGAGTAGGAGGCAGGGTGGAAAGATGAGGAAAAAGAAACACATTAGATTAAGCCTGCACAACAGAGACAAAAAATATAGCTCTGTAGTTTCTTTGAGATGTGTCCATACTCACCAGGCAGTTATCTGTGTTTGCTTGACCAGCACAGACCATGCCCGGGCTCCAGAACAGGAACTCAGGGAATGTGTTCATACAAGTCTGGTCATCCACAACAGGCACAGTTATACACTTCAGACTTTGAGGAGGCTCATCTGTTTCATAGAGGATGAAGGTGGGTTATTGCTCTGATTATTTCAAACTAAGTGCTTCAGATCATATACGTATCTCATTTGAATTTATGACATGAGTGCAGTTTTGTCCTTGTGACATATTCAGTACCATCACTCACTAACCTGCCACTCAATGTTTGACAAAAGCTTCCTTCCTTCCCTTCAGCACGTCTATGGATGTATTACCATTTTTATGCATTGCCACTACTTGCACTGGAGCATAAGGTCTAAACCTTGAGTAAATACTATTTTCAAGGTCTTCCTCTTTTAATTAGTCTTGATCACTGACTGGGCATTCTGACAGGCAATTAGAAACCACTCTGATTATAGAAAGCCATTTTTAGTCATAGTTAAAATAGCATGTTCATGCCTTGCTCGGGCTGCAGTGACCAGAATACTAATGAACATTTCAGCAAATACAAGATGAAGGCAGCATAACATAAAGACTGTAAACAGGAGGAAACCACTGGACTCTGCCCAAAGGTAAACAAAAAAATCCATCTGCCAGCACTAAAATCCACTACTAAAACACCATATCTTGTTTATTTAATCAGTATCTCTCATCTAACTCTCTGCAAGAAAACAAATGAGTGTATTTTCCCAAAATGTCAAACTGTTGCTTTAGTGTTACACACAAGCTATTTTTGATGAGATGGGTTTGTCTACATTAGAAACTCCAGGGGCCTTTAGCTGCCACTCATAGGAAAGCCGGAGTTCAAACCTTGTCAGACAGGGAATATTTGAGGACTGGATTAGGGAACACTACTTTATTGTGGAATCATATTAAATTGTAATGGGGCTACAAGTTAATGAGGTGTAAAAGTCACAGTTGCACCTTTAAATTCACTTACATTGATTGGGGATGGTGGAGCCCCAGCCGCTGACGTAGCAGGTCTCTCCAGGCTGTGGGCAGCGACTGGGCAGAGGGATTGGCCGGACGTATTGGTTGACGCTTGCTGGCCCGGCCAAACGGATCATCGTGAGGCTGTGGAGGGGTGAGCGGTAGGGGCTGTGACGGATCACGTCAGCAACATAAATGTGCTGCTCGGTGCCGTCCTCCACAGTCACATCATGTTCTCCAAGGGTGACGTACGATCTGCAAATATGGGGGAATAGAGGCTCTAATTTCTCAAGCTCAGGCCGACATTTCAGACCTCAGGGAGAAACAGGCCCATGACTGAGGAACAGTAAGCCTTAATCAGACATGAACAGCAGGTTAATGAATGTCGTTTTCTAAGTGAGAATATGAGTGGGATTTGCTGTGGTTCACTGGTAAAAAAAAAATCTTTCTTATAATGACTACCTAAGAACCACACAGTAATTACAGATCTAAGTACAAAGACACATCCTATGACCTACTGAATTACTTGTCTGCTGACACAAGACAGATCATAATGGTTTATTTTCCTAATAGAATAAGTTAAAATGTATTACAGACTGTGCAATGCTTCATGAATCACTTTTGAGAGGGAAACAAAAAAATACAGAACATTCTGCTTTTTATCTCTTCAGGAAAATTGTGCGAGACACTGGGGGAGCTGAAGGCTGAAGGTCATGCCGAAAAATGCTGCAGCAAATTTAAATAATACATAGTTGAATTTTATCAAAGCAGAATATATTAAGCACATCAGCCAGGTTTTTACCAAGCCCAAATATGATTTAACTGCTGATATTTTGTAGAAATGGGTTGTTCATTAAATTGAAGCACTGCCATTAGTATGAACACCCTGCTTACCCAAAACAAAAGCCACTTTTTATATTTAATGTTTTGTTTTGAAGGACTCTCAAAACTGTGACACAAATCTCTGTAGACATAACCAAAGATTCATTCAGCATTTCACCAGTCATTTTTCATTGTCATGAGTACGTACGTGTGTGCACACTCAAAGGAGGTTACTATCCACCATTCATTAATGAGAGCTCCACTGCAGGATACTGCTCCACCATGCAGATAGACCTGCCAGGGTCTGGAGTGAGGCTGGCACACCTTGTAGTCCTCCAGGGGAGACGCTCCTGTAACATAACAATGAAAACAAACAGGCTATTCTAATATTAATTTTGTTTATTTTAGGCACAACATAGTAAATACCTACCTGCAAGCCCCAAAGCAACCATCAGAAGGAGAAGATGCATTCTGTCGATCTGTTGTTTCTGCAGTGTTTATCTTTAGCTCCAATAATGTGTGTGGGAGGAAACGACTGCTTTATCACTTTTCAGCTTCATTTCCAGTTCATCCGTAACCTTTGTGACATGCTTATCAGAGAAATCTTCAGCACTTTCAAGTTCAATTAGCGTGACACACCTTGTTTCCTGTAACTTTTTGTTCCTTTCCGGATCATAACAAAGGCCCTAATTTATGGTATAAGATTTTTTGAGACATAATAGTTTGCAGTTTTTGGGTTTTGGTTAAGTTTACCTTGAGTTTACCAAGATAAACAAAAATCTGCTCACAGCTTCTTTAGGCTCAGTGAATTGTAATAGAACACTACAATGAACAATGGTGTCATAAATAAATGCACAAAGCTTTTGTAGCAGTAAGAGAAGTAGTGTTAAAAAAAGATAAGCCCACTGCTGTTATAAAGTTAATATTTTACCATGATGCAGTCTTTAAAGGCTTGTCTTAAAATATCACCGATTGCACAACTCTGAATGCCGTCTTGGAAAGCAAAATATTTTCTAATGAATATTATTTTCTTCCTCTTTGTATCTCTAAAAAGATCATTTAAAATATTTTTTGTCGGCTGATAAATAAATTCAGGTAGAGGTACCCTTCCAAAAAATGGTTAGCATTTCATAAGCTCAGTTTTTGTAACAAGATTCATTGATTAAAAAACAGATTGTGGTACTCTAGGTTAACTAGTTAAATGTTCACATGATGGCATGCTTTGTGGACACTTTTGATTAAAAGGACAATTTGACCCCAAACAACTTCAAAACTTCTGGAATAAGAGATGGTTAAAATCATACAGTTTGTAATTCTGCTGCCAATACATTGGTTAAGTTGTATAAAATGTTGAGTCATGTGCGTATATAACAATAGAAGATTTATTTAAAACAAGGGGTAAATCATATGTAAAATGAGAAAGGAGCAGTGGACCTTCAATCAGAGGAGTAGCAATTGTAGATATACTATTTGTCTTCTGCTAGACTGATAACTTCTTATAAGAGAGAAGGTTCTGTGGTGTAAAGCACCTTGGAGTATTGCGACCAGCAAATTATGACTGATGACGTCAAATTTAAGAAACATCTGTTCAATATATGACATCTGGGAGGAGAGAAATACCTAACAGCAGTCTGCCATCCATATTATCTGTCCCAGGAGAAATGTCTTCACGGAGTGATGACAACTGTAACAAACCCGAGTGAATGTTTCCAGTCTTTCATAATTATCTCTTAAGGAAAGATAAAGACAAAGACAGGTCACCATAAGCCAAACTAGATTTTAAATTCCTCAGCTCTAGTAATATAATGCTGATTAAAGCAATTGTTGGCTTCAGTTCACCAACACATACATTCATGCCCATGTCTGCACATGCTCACAGGGTCTAGGTGCAACAAAACTCACCCTCATAAGCATTAGAAGAGCATTAAAATGCAGAATTCTGAATAAACACGTAAATGCTGAGATTGGAATCCAATTAATAAAACCACATTTGTAAAAAATCAGGACAATCAGTCACTTTTCCTCCTCTCTCACAGAGTAATGTGAGAGAGAGGATTTTTTTTTTTCTGCAATTGCTGATGCTCACAGATTAAATCAGTTTAGTGTCACAGCCAGATATGATCACAGTGGGCAGCTGAGAGGAAACATTTGACACAAATGCTGATAGCAAATACTAAGTGTGATTCTTCTCAGATTAATTCAGTCTGAACAGACACAAGGGCCGATAGAGCTGCAGACCTGCATGTTACACTATCTGTAAATTATTTTTCTGCATGAGCAGAAGTACGCATAGAATTGGTCACAGTATTAGCAATAGTAATATTTTTTCAGAAGTATTATCATAGTCCTTAAAATACATACAAATGTGTAGTTTGTCCTGTGGCTCTCTGGTACAGTGTACATGTTTTGTAACAACTACACATGATGATACTTGAAAGCAAATTTATCTTGTTTGTTTGTGCTGGTTGTAGCTTCAGAAGAGGCCACATGTTGTAGATTTATGCATTAATTAAAAATCACAACACTCTTGCATCACTGCTTGTCAGAACCCACAAAACAAACTTCACAGTCTTTGTTGTTTATTCATCTCTGTCGGCTTCTCTGCTGTGCTCGCATTTTACATGTTGTTTCTTTTCATCCATTATTAATTGCAACAGAGGCCTCATTGCAGATTCACACAGACATAAACACGTCATCCTTTGCATCAGTAAGATAAAAGGAAACACACGTCTTACACAAACAGACAGGACAAATATGCACAACTTACCATATCAAACACTAAAATAAAGTCTAATTTATCAACCACACACACCATTTTTTGTATAAATATTTTATTTCAAGATAAGACACAAATATTTAATAAGTTTATTTAGAGGTGGAATGACAGTTAAGAGTCAACTGTGAGGAAACAAAAACCCCAGTAGATTATTACATTATTTGCGTTTTTTTCATGACAGGTTGTTTTCTAATTCTGAGGCCCATGGACAAATTCATTGGTTCATGAGAAGATGCTGTCTGCTTCTTTTATTGGGATTGTGTTGTTGTTCTTTTCAGTTTCCACTGTGCAAGCTGTTAGGGTTACAGTCCCTATTGGATGGTTATCATCATTTATCACCGGTACAGTGGCACCTCAAATAGCACCGGCTACATTATTTCTGAAGATGCTGTTTGAGGTTTTGGTGCTTGGATGAGGTGGCAAAGTTCAGAATGTCAAATGACACTTTAAAGCTTTAAAGTTTTTACGCTGTCAGAAAAGATTGTTGAGGTCCCTGGAAATCAGGTTTTGTTTACTGCTGGGCGTAAAAGATGTGGTACATCTGGTCCTGCATTATGCCAGCGTAGGTGCTTAACACTGTGGTAGTATCAGTGTAAAGATTCCTGCGGGCAACACAGAAAGAGACCAGGTTAAATATAAATTCACATGTTCTTTATAAATGAATCTGTATTAAAATGTCTTACTTTGCCTTCTCCTCCAGCTTCAGGCCCTTGATGCTTTCCAGGTAGTCACTGGCGGTGCTGACAGTACTGTCATAGAAAGACTTGACTTTATCTGTGATCTTGCTCAGAGTCCCTTCCTCCTCCTCCTCGGCTTGCCTCAGCACACGGAAGCTTTCGGCACCTGAAAAAAAAAGAAAGAAAACAAACAAACAAAAAAAAAACAAAGCAGATCAGACAGTTTTGTTTGTTTGTTTTTTTTTTCAGGAAAACAAGCGACATTTTTCATCACTGATTTATTCTGTTCTGAATTCAGTTTTATCATCTGAGAACACACTTACTGAGAGCAAAGAGGGCAACAAGCACAGTAATAACCAGCAGCTTATTCATAGTGTCACTCGTATCTGTGAAGGGAAAGAATGAAGAGACATTTAAAGCTCACCTCTTTTTATCCACTAGGGTGAGATATTGTCATAGGTTTCCCCACTCATGTATGAGGCCTCTGTTCTGATCTTTCTACTGTTCTTACATAAAACAAAGCATTTTCTTACTTTCAGTTCTGTTAAACATACAACTTAAGTAATTAATTAATTAATTAAGTCAGAAAATGTTCATTCTCTTTTAACTTTTCTTATAACTAGCACTACATTCATACATTTGCAGACTCCTACACTCTGTCCCATTCAGTAAATGAAGTAAAAGTGTCAGTACTCACTGTATTCCTCTGCTGAAATGACTGTGATGAAGAAAACAGAGTAAGAGGTATTACTTGCACAACCCGTTTATATAGGAGCGTAAATGTGTTGACTTGTTGCTCCCAGAGCCAAAGTGCACTCTGTGGGAGATAAACTCACACTGTTGTCCAGTGCGTGTCATATTGTGTCTTGATGAAACAGATGCTGTATCTGTCTGTGTAAATATTGGGATGGTGAGACAAACATCAAAAGAGGCTTTAAACATGATCAGTAGCCAATTTGGAATTTAATCTGGTTTGATTTTGTAAGCAGAGGGGCTGACACGTCACGTTGGTATATTTCCCACTAATTCTACGGTAATTCTGAACACACTGCAATCAATTATTTTCCATTGATTTAGTTAGTAGTTCATTAAGGCAGCACTGTCATACACCTTTCCCAGTTCACAACCTCCATAAAGAGTTACTTGCAACTTGCATAATGGAGGTGGTGCATTAATGCCCTATCACAATAGTCCCAAGTCCTATTAAGATGGTCCTAAGTCTAGAGTGTGTTGAACACGTTGTCGAAGCTGATTCAGGTTATGAAATATTTAGGCCAACTTGATTAGATTTATTTTGCCGCTGTTAAAAAGGGGGAGGCTTCTTCCACAGTTCCTGTAAAATATTCCTGAACTACTTCTACTTATCAGTGTGGAGAAACAACTGTTTCAGCACAGGGTTTTTTAAATTATATTTTTTCATTGAAAATATATGTAAATATGAATATTTCAACAGAAAATCACAGAGAAAATCATAACTGACTTAAGAACATATTTTTGGTCTATTTAACAGATGTTTATGAAGTTACCAGCTACTTGCATTATTCACTGTGCATGATAACAAAAGGTTCGATGTGATGTGTTTTTTAGAAGTCAGCAACATCTGCAACATCTTCCTAAGAGTCCTGAGTAAACATCCTAGCCAATCATGTGATCCAGCCTCACATGTTATGTTGCTTGTGACCCAAGAACTCAGGTCAGTCTGAGGACAGCTGTGGGCAGCAGAAGGATTCAAACAGTCAGAGAGCTTGAGGTTTTGATTAAATCCAGCTGATTTAGTGGTGCGATGACTCTTTGTTCGGGTATTACTGTGGCTGAAGGCAGTCATTAAATGGTGTAATGAAACCGTCAGTGCTTACAGCAACAATGGCACAATATTCTATCATGTCTTGAACACTATTATTACACAGTAGGGATGTTTTTATGTTTAATCGAAATGCTAAAAAACTTACAATTACCAGAATGTGTGAAATGAGGCAGAAATAAAATAATAATAATTGCACATCCTGCTGCTCTTGCACAACATGCCATCATTCAAAATGATCTCAGAGCCGGTCAACTGAAAACATCTATTCACAATAAATGAAAGAAATGCCTCAGTGAACTGTGTTTCATTGAGATCACTGTGACAACACTGAGAAGTTAAGCTGACCTCTGCAAATTCATTGCAAGTAAATAATACTTTTGGAGGACTAATCCATGTTTTGTTTTGTTTTTTCTTTGGTCAGTGAGACACGTTCATGTTTTTGGGACAGGAAATGCACAGACTGAGCCTGAGTTCAAAAAGTTGCCTTCAGAGTAAAGATGAAAAGATATACTTTTTTAAAAAATGAGACAGCTTCATGTCTAATCATTAGTGCCTGTGTTCACTAATTGAAGAGTTTTTGTCATTTCTTACTGTGTAAAGCATTCCTTTTAAATTACAGTTCATTCATTTGAACTGTAATTCAATTCATTAATGTGGCAACAAATTGAGATGTGAAGTTTCTTCAACTTAATTAAAATTTATGAGTATAATTATATAGATAAAGGTGATTAGTGGAGCCTGGAACAACATTTGTCATAAAATAATATGTTAGGATGACTGTGGCCACACACAATAAACGTCATGATGTTAAATCTGGAAGTAAACTTTCAATCCATTGATGAAGAAGCACATTTCAGATAGTTTCCAGTTCATTTTATTGAACACATTCACACATATACATACACAGTCACACGCAGACGTTGGTTAGTGTATCAAACACAAAATACTGTACATGCACAATTTGCGTAGGTGGTGTTTCCCTGCTCTTAACTCTGCATGATTTGGCAAAGACATTGATTTGAAAAGAGGCAAAGGATTGTATTTGCATTGTGCATTTCTCTTCTCAACCTAAGCTGTTGTAGTTTCTATGAGCTATCATCTATTACTGGTTGCTGACAGGTGATTTACTCCAGTTGGTCTTCTTTACTCAGCAGGCATGAATGTGTCCAGGTAGCCCTTGATGTGGTCGATGGCGGTGCTCAGTTCGTTGCCAACATGGGGGCGCATATAGTGTTCGTACAAACCCAGCAGGGATGTACGGGCTTTGTCCACCAGGGGGCCTGCCTCCTCACCCAGGCCACTGCACAAAACATGGAAGACAGTTTATTCAAAGAAATCTCCTTAGTAAAAAGATACATCACCTAGCTAAGTGTCCAGAGAAGCTTTATGTTTTTCTTGTATATTCAGTAGAAATTGTATATATATTTGTAATGGCCCATTTCACAGTAAATTTGTAGTTGAAGTGGACACATTTCTTAACACTGGTAGTTGAGAAAAAATTTCCCTCAAAGTGACAGTGAAACATCTACAGGGTCTCTGTGAATACTCACTGGGCAACCTTGACGAAGGCTTGGAACTCGGGCTTGGTCTGCAGTTCCTCAATGAAGTTCTTGGCATGCTGTGCGCGATCGTTTTCACTAACCCTCTCCACTAGAGGAGCAGCGGCTTGCTGCAACTTGCTGTAAGCATTCAGCAGCCTCTTGTAGAACACAGATTTCATTGAATCATACTTGTCAACAAGTTCCTGTGAAGGTGCAGGGATTTCACAGAGGCTCATTGAGACTGGAAAGAAATAAGCATGGTAAGATTATCATGTTAGAACCAATCTTATAAGGAGAACAGATTAGAGTAAGTCAAAAGATCATCATGAGATACTTGTAAGTGTAATGTAAAATCTTTCATTGGAGGAATTATCAAGGCAACTCAGCAGCTCAATGTCATTTAAAAATCAGTCTTTATCTTGCATGTCAACCACAGATAAAGCAGTGCCAGAGCCTTCCATGCAGTAGTGTCCTTTAAATTATTGCAACACATGAATACAATAAAAACATGTTAAATTGTTTTATCCTTTACACAACAAGGAAAAAATGAAAAGCATTTACATTTAAATCCCATTGCCTCAAATGGCTCTATGTGTTTTGCGCAATATTTTCTTCTCTTTTTTTTACAGCCAAAATGTAGTCTAGCTTTAGTTAAAAATCAAATTCAGACACTGCAGATATTCAGTTTGCATTGGTATGTTGCTTACCCTGCAGAGCGAGGATCAGTGCCAAGGCATATTTTGCATTCATCTCTGAAACAAAATGCAAAAAGAAAAAAAATTAAAATTGAGCTCTCCTTTTGGTGAATCAATATTCTTTTCTGTATTTGACATTTAAACCTTAGAAGATGATAAACAAGTTGATAAAACTGCAGAATGCAAAAATCAAATAACTAAATGCTTTATAAAACCGATGTTTTAGCGAAATCTGTTCAAAAGTGGCATCAGAAGAGAAGCTGCGAGGGCTGCTGCAGTGTGAAGAGTATTACCTGCTGCTGTGTTGAATGTACAGATCCAAGAAGTGACAGTCTTCTCTGAATGCAAGTTGTCTGTAACTCGGAACTCGCATCTGGACAGGATGATATAGGGGGGGACTGCAAACAAACGTCATCTGATGAGCATACACACACCGACACACTCACACACACACATGCATGCTCATGCCCACACACACACCCACACACACATGTTCACCTAAACAAAGTCCAGCTTACATGATACTCACTTTAAATACTGTATGTGGAAATATAGTGGTTGTGCAATGTTCCTTAAATGTAAGTTTATCTGTATACATATTGCAGTGCACTTGGAGACCTCCCGAGTCAAGTGTTTGCAGAAGTCATAATACATGGCCAAAAAAAAAAAAAAAAAACACTTAAAGCAGTTCATATGTTGCTGCCTGCTGCAATAAAAGATACTGTTGATTAGATTAACTCTTCCTAATCAGCATATCTTTGACAGCAAGTCAGAAACACTTTGTCGCGTCGGCTCAGAGTCAAATGGTCACCAGGCCGATCAACCAGGACCTGTCTAGACTCATTGTGCTGAACCCAGCGTAATGCGTGCTGGGATTTCTGCCTTCACCTTTCACCCTCATACCCTGAGACAGACTGCATGTCAGGTGATAAATTATCAGTATTATAATGTTTTAAAGGTTGTTTCTCTCTGTCTCTGTCTCTTTCTCTTGTACTCTTTTTCCATCTGCCCTTCCAAAGCATGATTTTAGTAAGACTCTCCAAACAATGCTTGTAAATTTTGTCATTAACATTAGTGAATTTACTGTTTGTTTGTTTTTACAATCATGTTCCTTACTCTCGTAAACTATTCCCCCTCATGATATTTACCTCTCTTTGCCTTGCTTACAGGACAAACAGAGGTAATCTGAGATGTTTTATTCTAAACTTGTTTGATTCTTTCTGTATTTGACACAGCAAGCAGAGCCCAATGGAACACTGAGACATGATCAGCTCAACATAGAGTAGTAAGAATTGTAGATAAGACATGTGACAAGAATATTCATTTATTGTCAGCTTTTATTTGGTTTTAACAGGGGTTGATCAGTTAAATGGCATGTAGTTATCAATGGTCGTCTGGATCTTATCCCACATGGAACTTTTGACATTAAAGGCCCATTCAGCATAGCTGTCAGTCACTGGTTGGATGTGGTCTTCGTAGTAGGTACCAACAAAGCCCAGCGCTATTCCCCCAATATCTTGGGCTTTTGCTTTTACATTCCTATGAGACACACAAGTACACAAATGAATAACAAGTTAATTTAACACAAACACAGTCTGTGTATACAGACAAACTATTATACTCTGATAACTAGCAATCATTTACAGATTCTGCTTGCATTAATGAGCTGTATACAGATTGTGTGCCATTTAACTGATCAGACTGAGAGACAGAGTGTATTCAGAAATACCTGGCCCTGTCCAGCAGCCTCTGCAGTATGCCTGGAGAGTCAGTTTGTCCCGGGATCGGTGTCTCAGCCAAAAGTGGCCCACATGCTGCAGAGGAGGATGCTTGTCAGTCAAGAAGGGCAAAGACGCAACTGGAAGAAAGCTTAGAAGTAAAGGAACTGAGACTGAAGATATAAAAAACATTTTAGCTCTACCTTGCATTAGTAAGATGAGACCAAAAACAAACACTTGTGTATGCATCTGCCACAAAGACGAGAGAAACATAACCATCAAATCTGTCCCTTCTCAACAATACAATTATCACAATATCAAATAAAATCACATGGGTCAAAACTAAATGTAACCATGTGTTCATTAAGATCAAAACAAACACATGCAAATGAGCAGCAATGGGTATTTTACCTTTTGACTCTGGGCAAGAGAAGTTGAATGAAACAAATGTTATCAAGCCATTTTATTTGTATTAGGTGACCGCAACAGTGTGTCCATTGGTCCTGATCGGATGACCGTTCAACCTGTTGTTTTCTTTTTGCTTCAACACACCGTTTTATTGACAGAAACTGAGAGACAGCAAAGCAACAGCCCTTTAGCTCTTTGAATAAAATTTCATGAACAAACACAAAGTGTGCATCTGCTTTCTCTCTTACTGTCTCTAAGACTGGTACAATGTTCTCATTAATAAAAAATCACTGACACAGAATATGCAAAGAGAAGTAGACTGACACACTTTTAAAGAGATTAGGTTTAGGTTTTCTTTCAAATTTTTCCCCATGGACAAAAGTTCTCCAGGTTTATGTGCAATTTGGTCTTCCTTCAAGTCACATGAGAGCTACAGCTGATTAGTTTCATCCACTGCAGATACTTATGTGATGGATGAGACTAAATACCTGTATTATAATATATAATATAATATGCTTTATTCCAATGTTAATGTTAGAATTCTAGTAAAGACGCAGAGCTTTTTAGATCTGCAGATCCTGAACTCTTGGCATGTTTTCAAGGTCAACATTAGCTGAGTTCAATAACTGTCCAAATGCCCTTTGGTTCAGATATCTCAGCCCATTTGGCAGATGATGACATGTATACAGGCCAGTCAAAGTCTCTGTTCTAGCAGGAGAGATAGGGGTTTTAGTGAAGACTCGGGGGAGGGGGGTCAAATAGATAAACATTTTCAGCCAAGCAAAGCAGTTCTGTGGGCAGAGTCCACCACAAAATCAATTTAATATTTTCACAATTGGAGCTCTGTGCTTGCTACATGTTCTGAATGAGAACAACTCAACACTAATGTTGAGATTAGAGTTCACAACTACGCCGCATTTCTAAACCTGATCTCACAGCTGTCTAAACAGATGGGATCAACATTTTTCCCTTTTTTTTTAGTTTGTGTGTTGCGTTTTGAACATCTGAACTGTGCTACAGAGTTAGCAGTGTGATGGCTGTGTGTATGTGTGCCCCTGACACGACCACAGCCTCCCATCATGCATCACAGAAGTTATAGTTCTTATAACATACATTCAATTGCCACTTTACAAGGTACACCAAGCTAAAACAACAGTGGTCTAACACAATAGTCCAGTGATAAATCCTGCCTTTGTGAAGTTTATAATGTTCAGTTTTTGTTTGAAATATTTTGGAGAGGTGTTGATTCAGCTTTATGCAGATAATGTAGTTTGAGCCACTGTATGTTGAATTGTATTGCATTATACAAAGAGGTGTTTCTGTTATTTAACCTATCCTAATTGATATTTATAGGGTAGACACAATATCAGAAACACCTGTGATTATAAAGCAATACAACAGCAACACAAACTGCAGCCTGATAGTAGCATTTATTACAGGACTGTTGTATTACACTGCATTAGGCCTATCTAGATGTACCCAATAAACTTTAACTTTACCCTGTATGCATTTGGTTCAGACAATTCAAATGTAACATTTATTATAAAAAACATTTAGATTAACACATTTAAGTATTAGGTTTTGCTTACAATACTTTTGTGTTACAGTTCACATCACAACATCAACAATCTCACAGTCATGTTACTTTTAGTTCAGCGACATCAGGAAGTAGATTTTCTCCCAGATTTAACAGTTGAAACACAAACTTTTCTGAAAGTTTGTCAAAAATAGCTGAATGGCTAACCAAGAAGACATGGTTTACTTTCTGTGACATCTTAAACTAATCAAAGTGAAAGTGATTTAAAGTCAATTTCAGCCTGCACAGCTGGTGCAATATGATCATAGTCTGTGCAGACTGTGACCTCTGTGCACCAGCTGCTGACCTCTGTCATTCTGTTCTCTTCACAGTAACAGATTTCAGTGAACTGGGGCAACTGGTGGATTATTAAACCAGCATAAACAGTGACTTTAGCCCAGGAGTTGTGAAATGCCAGAAAAGCAGCCATGTTGGCACTTGCCCTTTGGTACCAGCTATTGACACAAATAAGTTAGGTGCTGCTGGCTATTCTTCAATTAGGTGATCGGCTTTAGTGCCCATTCATATGATACTGACCCTGGTATAAACTGATTTTATGGTCAAGGTACATGAAATCCTTTTGATCAGTCTGTATCTGTTAAACTGCCACAAGCAAACTTGTTTTTCATTCAAAGACAGGAATCTGGACCTTACATGTTGTATGTTTTTGGACAAGGCAGTAAATTTAACATCTCATATTCCTGCTCTCAAATACTCTTTCAAATAAATAAAAATAAGGATGTTCATGGGTTGATTTTTCATTAATATGGAATTGTCCACAACCTGATTTTCTACAAACACGTCATGGGGTTTTGTGATGTGATGAAGCACAATTACATGCACCCAACTTTAATTCAACAATAGTACAACATGAGTGGACACATTGAAATGGTAGACTGTAATCCTGGAAACAGTGTATTTCTGAGTGAAGCTAAGCCCTTGTTTATTCTGTGTAGATCTGTCAACTTTCCAGCTCCAACAGGTTTTATTGATATATTGAAATGTATCTTGTAAATATTTATTTATTAATTTAAAAAAATAGGCATTGAGTACAGGAAAATGCAAAATGCAATAAATCTGTTAAAAATCTGTTATACAAATAAACAAATCTACCAACGGGCTGAGTTCATCTTACTTTGCTCTATGAAGAAAGAACAAGAAGAAAAGATATATAACTTGATTTGAAAATAATTAGATGATTAAAGTGAGTGGTTTGAATAAGGTATGGAGGCCATACTGTCATGACAAGAACTGTTCATTTATTCATGTCAAACATCTTTAACAGACTCTTCCACTTTAATTCATTACAGTAAAAAAAGTTCTTATTTCCTTTACATTGATAAATACTGATGCTAACACAGAATTTATATTTAAAAAAATATTTTAGATGTCTTAGTAGCACTTTTTCACGTTGTTTCTTCAAAAAGATTACTCAAATTATATGTATTTAAAAAATCTCTTTACAGAAATTCTCCAGCAGTGTGCCATGTGGTATATGACAGTCCCAACATGAGGGTCAGGGGGAAGAGGTGGACGCGGAGGGGTGACTGTAGCCTGGAGACACGAACCTATCTGCTCCTCTACTGAGTGTGTTCCCTTAGTTTGTTCCTTAACTTCTCAATCTGATCCTGGACCCAGCTTCTGTGGAGGACAGTAAGGAAAACGTATGTTACCCAGTGTCAAAGTGTAACACGTGAATATTTCTGTGAATCTATTTATTTCTTGTGGGTGCGTGCGCCTACTTGGAGTTGACTGCAACATCGCTGGTTTGGATCTTCTCAAGTGTTGTCTTAGCCCTCTCGGCCAGACCCCTGCCCATCGCTGATACCTGCTCGCCAAAGCTGGTCAGCTTGTCCATGATGGTTTCCTCCTGAGCCTCTGCAGGTGAGCGCAATGGACAGAAACCAGGAAAGTTACACAACATGAAAGAAGAAAAAGCGCGCCAGAGAAGTTATACTTAACACAATACATAACCGACCTGTGTATGCGACAAACGCCAGCATCAGCACGGCAACTGCAAGGTACAGTCTCATCTTGGCTGTGACTCTCTGAGGAGGAAGGACAGAGACTTGAGAGAGGTTGCTGTTTATTTGAGATCACCGTCGTTTTCAACACACAATGATCAGAAGGCAGAGACCGATAAAACACAAATTATTTGTCTTTCAAATAATAGCGCCCCCCTACGTCAGCACCACAGAGAAGGGACAGCTCCCTTTACGTCCAGTCCGTTAAAGAAAATGTAAAACATACCTGTTTCCCGTCTCAGAGGCGAAATAAATCGAGTGTGTTTGAGCGCCTATGTGTGAGATCCTCTTTATATGCCTGCTCGGTTCTGGCAGGGTGGCGCAAAACTCTACACTTCAAGTCAACATGTACACGTGGTAGTCTTGACGCACCACTGCCCCCTTTATTGATCAGTACCGATGTAGTTGATGCCGTTAATGGTCGAGATGCCGCTGAAACAACAACCCAGCACGGTCAAGTCAGGCACCTAACTGCATTATGCTGCAAGATTGTGTCACATGCACCACACCGCTAAGGGGAATCTAGATTGAGGTTGACACCCAGCACTGTGTACTGTACCTAATTATCTATTACATACCATTTAAAAAGAATAGGGTGTGAATAAAGAGGAGCAGATTAATATCAAAAATGTGTGATTGCACATTTAGTACGAAATAAAAAAAAATTAAAAAAATCAAAATGATATTCAACAGAATAGATTCATCAGCTCTGTGATTATGTCAAAGGATGTGCTTCTTTAAGGGATCAGAGTTTACCCCTCAGCTACAATGGTGTCAGTTGACAAAGTGAGAGGTGATGGAAGGAACATAGTTCAGAACTGATAACATTTTTACCAACAGACCTTCGCTATTTGGAAGCTCAGTTGAACCTTGTTGACCAAATACTGTCTCTGTGTCAAACAGCCATACCGATATTTTTAATGGTTTATCAAGGTTTTGATGTCAAGCCACACCCTGAATCAGATTCTGTTCAAGGTTACTACGTGTTAAAAGGGGAGTTTTTCCGTGCCACTGTTGCTCTTGCTCCCTTAAAGACTTTCCCTCCGGGATTAATAAAGTTACTCTGATCTGATCTGATTTTGAGGAAAATGTTGGGTCCCTGTAAATAAAATTACAAAGAATATGGTCTAGACCTTCTTTGTATGAAAAGGGCCCTGAGATAACTTCTGTCATGATTTGGTGCTATAGAAATGAAACAGATTTGAACTGAAGCAACTGGACTGAGGTGTTGAGACTGGGTCTGCTGCAGGATCAGATGTAACTTTCCTTGGTTTGACAGTAAGAATGAAAATTCAGGTTCGTGAACAAGTAGATTTTGTTTGAAATTACAGTTTTTACAGCTGTGTGGCTTAATCGACAGCAAAGCTTTATGTAAATGTTGAGGAGTGAAAAGTACAA
Source organism: Toxotes lorentzi (assembly GCA_037833715.1). NCBI lineage: Eukaryota > Metazoa > Chordata > Actinopteri > Toxotidae > Toxotes > Toxotes lorentzi. The sequence goes on from JBBMJY010000025.1 coordinate 7,677,169, forward strand.
CATTTCTCCCTGAAATTTAGTGGAGGAGAAGTATAAATTAGCCTAAAGTGGAAATGCAAAGTACAAGTACATCAAAATGCTACAACACAGTACTCCCACCTCTGTTCCTTTGTTGCATTTTTATAATATGTATTAAGTCCTTATTCTTACCAACTCTGCTGTTTAAATATTGTCCCTGACATCGCAAGATCCACATTTCTAAATTTTGCCGTATGTGTTCTGTCTATGGGGCACAAGTCGTTCACAGCTTGAAAACTGTAAACTGCTTTGATGCTGTGTCCTATTCTATTTTGATGTATTTTCCATTTGCTGCTCTACTTAGAATTTCATTGCTTCATTTGTCTCACTTATCCAGACCTTCCCTTTCTTAAAAGGGAAGTAAGTCAGGCAAAGCCATATGGGGTCCATCTTGCAAGTTAGAAAACAGTACAGTTGGATGAACTGTAGTAACCCCTCATCACAACTGTGACCTGAGTGAGAGCCAAGAAGTCTGCGTCTGATAGTTTAAAGGCTTCATTGCTACTTAACTCATCTGTTTTCACACCAAGCAGTCCTCAAAAGGCCAAATGCCCATTTGTTGCTGATGACTTGGTTTACAAGGTGCTATTGCTGTGATGAATGGCCTACAATTGCATTAAATGAGCCTTCACATGCCTCAACACTCACACATTACATCTGAAAGACCAAACCTCCATCTCTTTTGTCATGAAGTGACCAATGGGTTTATGTATGAGCTTGTGCTTGCGTGCATATAAGCTCCTCTTGAATAATTGTAGGAGGCATGGGGCGTGAAAGTGCACGTCTTGCGTGCTCCCAATTTGCAATAACAAGCTTACAAAAAGGCTGTTATTGTGTTTGGCCAAGGGCTCCTGTGGTGACTGATGTTATGTGCCGGGTTTGAATGGGAGGGAGAGGATGGAGAAAAGAGAGGGGGTTGTAATAGGAGGTAAAATCTCTGCAGGGTGTTTTTGTTTTTGGAGGGGTTACTAGCAGTCATGAGCTAGCTAGCACCTACTAATTTGCTGGGACTTTTTTGTTGCTGGGCAGTGCTCAGAGTGCAGACACCCTACAGGAGCAGACAGAGCAGAAGTGCTGAAAAGGCATGATGCTTGTGGTTTTCCTGTTTTTACCATCAATGTCTGATCCTTGCAGTAATGGACAGTTTAATGTAGGAGTTTCACTTGCGTGAGTTTCAAAATAAACATTGGTTCCTGAAAGGAGTGATATCATAGGGAACAAACACTTAGTCATAGTGTTACTAATTCTTTCACTTTACATGCAACAACCTTTAACACAGATAGAAATGGTAAACATGTTTTGTTATGATGCAATAAGTTTTTGTATGGATGAATAATTGCAGATCTTTCAGAGACATTCAGCAATTTAGTCTTCACATACATACATGTAAAAAAAGACATTTTTTCAAGGAATTTTTTTGAGTATTTTATTTTTTTTTTCATATCAAGTTGAGGCCACCTGGTTAGCTCAGTTGGTAGAGCACGAGACTCAGTCTCTCGGGGTTGTGAGTTTCAGCTCCACTCCGGGCGGCACCACCTCCCATGGGCCCACCACCTGTGGGAGGTACTGTAGGACTTGTGGAGTGGGCGGCAGTCCCACGACCTGGGCAGATATGCGGCACATGATGACATATCAAACTGAGTTGTCAGTTTGTGTGTCCTTCATGAATTCACATTTGGTATTTATATCTTCATGTGGTTTTGAAGTAATTATGAGCTGTGATTGAAATTATTAAAATGAATCTTTGATGATGTGTGTTCTGTTCTTGATGCTCACAGAATGTTTCCTCGTGAAGCAAATGTAGTTTACTTAATCTTTCAAAAAAGAAAACACAGCTGCATCTTCATGCAGCATGGAGGGGTCAGAGGAGAGGAGAAGAGATGAACAAGGGACAAATGGTGTCCTCTACTGGCCTCTGTTCCACACTTCAAAGGAAAAATCCTGCTGAGTTTGCTGAGCATAACTGATTGCAAGAGTGAGTTATCTGAGTTTAGGACAATCATGACCATCTTTTTCCCTGAGGCAGGTCCAGATGTGTTGCAGGCTGAAAATTCAGATCTTGGACTTACATCCTGTGCATTTAATGGCACTGAAACCACCAGAATAATAATGTTCCTGTTCGGGGTAGAAATGTTTCCTAATGCTTATGAGACTAAAAGAAAAATTTGATATATCCACACTCAAGGTTTTCTACATGTTTTATGAGCATTTAGCCTTCATTTCATAGCTGACAGAGTAAATGAGTTGAAAGGGTTATGACATGTTATGTAATACCATAAGAAAACATTGCAGTTTAATGACACTCATCTTTACTACCAAGCTACTAGGACATACATTCTTGCAAACATATATTGGTATGCATACGCAAATTCACTGATTCATGCCTTATAACTTTAACCGAACCCAGATAAAGGTACAAATGGTGTTATCATAAAGATAATTCAATCAGTGGCACAGAATGTTCCAAAATGCCTGCTGGGATCAAGAGAAAGGAATCTGGGAACAGGTCATAACAAGTCTGGAGTCGAAAAATAGTAGGCCGAGGGTTGTGTGTGTTGGGGGAGGTGGGGGGGTGACTGTGTGAGGATAGAAAATGGAGAAAGGTAGATGGTTGAGGTAGAGCACAGGTACAGGGAGGGAGTAAAGAATACCTTTTTTCACTTCAAAAATTATTGCTGTAGGAACAGTTCAGAAAAGAAGCAGAGCTGGGACTCTGTGTTCGTGTCTGTCTGGAGGTGGGTGAAAAAGAGTACAAAATGGTCAATAGTTTCAGTAAATGTCCTTATAAAAGTAGCCCATTTAGCCTTGTGCAACAGCTGCTAAATGCAGGAATGTGACAGGGAATTTTATGGCATTGCAACACAGGGGAAAGTTTATTAGAAGTTGCTCAGAATGGTAATCTCAATACATTTGGTAAAAGCCCTTAAAACTTTCTTTCTCTTAGAGATTATGTCTTTTTTATATTCAGAGTGCTAGAGCCTAAATGTGTGAATTTAGTGAATCACAGACAGCTTTGTGAAGGCTCCACTTGCTCCACAGAAAACCATATACCATATCGTATGATCAGAGAAACAGCAGAAACAGATCATCTTTTCTAGGTTCTTTATTCATTCAGTACTGTTCAGCGCACTGCGGCCACAGGCAGTACACTAATAGTGAGCAGCATGGTGGGCATATGACATGTGAAACACAAGGGACACTCTATACTCAGACTGAAGTACAGGTAGGCAGCGTTATATTTTACTCACTGATTGTCATATTTGCATCAAGTCATTTTACATTCCACTTTTCTGTGAAGCACAGCAACAAGAAATGCAGACAATACATCAGGGCACTTTAAGGGTACCTTAATCTTTTGATCATCACAATTCAGTGCATTTATTGAAATGAAAGACACATGTTTGGTCCATTTTTTGAGGGCTTGAATCTCTGCCTATGAGGCTCAAACTCAGCAGTTTTATATACAACCAAACAAAATGTAGGAAACGCAACACAAAATTGTGTGTGTGTGTGTGTGTGTGTGTTGGGGGGTGGACAGCTAGTTAACAGTTAATAAGTAGAAAAGTAAAGCATATTACAAATAATTGTCTCCTGTTTGTGTAATAAAGGCTGTTAACTATGGGGCTTGTGTTCAGTAAGAAAGGGAGTTGATAAGAGAAGGAGAGAGGGTGACTATGCAGAGGAAGGAACCCAAACAGACATTTATCTGCTGACTGTTCTGAAAAAGATGCACCTCATCCACCCCCCTTCCTCTTGTCATCCCACTTACCCTGAACACTAAAGCACCCAAAATTAAGATATCATCAGTAACTCTCAACTCCCCCGTTTCCCCTCTTTTCCAGGGTATGAAGAAATCAGTGGTTTACACATTTCTCCTTCTACTACCACTAACCATCTACAACCCTTAAAAAACTGTCAGTGTCTTTCTTTATGCAGTGGTAGACTCCTTGACCTTGTCCACCATGGTCTCAAACTGTTCGCGGATCTTGGTGGCATAGGGGGAGAACATCTCGGTCAGCTCGTCAATCTTGCCCTCCAAGGAGGTGCGCAGGTCCTGGGCGGTGGCTTCCAGCTGTGTCTTGAGGCCCTCAGCCTGGGTCTCCAACTGCTGGCCCAGACCCTCAGCCTGGCTCTTCAGAATAGAAGAGAGGTCACTCAGCTTCTTGGTGGCGGAGTCACTGGCCTGCACAACGTAGGGCTCAACCTGCTCCTTCATGGTGCCCAGGTTCTGGGAGGTGCGGGACTGGAACTCACCCAGGTAGGTGGCCACAGCACTGGTGGTGAAGGAGACATTTAGGTTTCATAATAACAAGGACAAGAAAAAAAGTTAAGTCTGAAAGCCTCCACCCCACTTACTTGCGGATCTCCTCAGTGTCCTTGTTCAGGCGCTTCTTTAGCTTGTTAGAGTAGGTGCTGAGGCGGTTGTGGACATCATCTGTGTTCTGCTCCATCATGGTCTTGAGCTCTCCCAGATACTCAGTGCTGCGCTCCTTGGCATCCAGCATGTCCTTCTGCAGTTTGTTGGCCAGAAGCTGCAGGTCCTGAGACAGCTGACCAGTGGAGGGGTCAGCGTAGGGACTCAGCTTGGTCTGGATGTCATCTCTGTAGGCTGACAGCTCTGTCATGGTGTCAGTGATCAGAGTGCTGGAAACAGAAGAACAATGTGGTTAGGATAAAAGATGTAAGGTTTGAGAAAAATGCATGAACTAGGAAGGGTAAGACAGAGATCTAGAAAACACAGGAGCAATTAGAGGTAAAGCAACAGAACCAAGGAAAGTAGTGAGTAAACTAATCACTGCCAATAGAAAAAGAGAAAGCAGGGGAATGGTAAATTTCTCAACTTACTCTAGCTCCCTGCTGAGCTGAGTGGCCTTAAGGTTCTGCAGGACTCCATCTGCTTTTTCATTCAGCCCAGAGATGTACTGCCAGAAACGCTCCACAGTGTCCTCCCAGGGGTTTGAGGTGGCATCAGCCTGGCGCACAGCACGGGCATTGCAGCCTATTATGGGAAAGCATGGATAAATGCATTAACACACATCCAAACAAACATGCTCTTGGTAGATCCTAAACTACCAGAACACTCACCAGTGATGACTGCCAGAGCAAGGATCAGAGCTACAGCCTTCATGGTTGTTAGACAGATAAACCTGTGAAATACAACAATATAATGCAAACAGACGTATTAGACTTTCACAGTAGAGCAAACTTGAATATTGGATTTTTAGCTACAATTTAAGCAAGGCACGTCTCTGCAAAACACAGTAAACCGTAAACAATTTTAACAAGGAAACACAAAGATGTAAATGAATGTAGTCATTCAGAATAAATATATATACTTTCACTAAAGTGAGACTTAAAATGAATTATTTCTAAGAGCTGGTATGAAATAAGGCACGCGGTCTCTCTGCATGCTGCGCGGTACTTTCACTCACCTGAGAGGTTGAGCTTCCTCCGTGCTCCCTGAACGGTGACTGAAGGCTTTTATAGAGTCCCAGGAGGCTGAGGCTGCTGCGCGTGTCGCCCGAGGTGGGGGAGTGAATGCTCGCGCGTGCACGCGTCCACGTGGTGGTGATGATTTGTCTGCACATAATCCTGTTTCCTTCCACACAACGCCCCACCAACACCGCGTCCTAAGTTCTCCGAAGTTTGCGTTGTTTTAGTGGGTGATTGAGCAACCGGGGTGCCACAAGAATAACGGGGTAAAGGTTTCACGTCCAGTGGCGTGATAATTTTTTTAATGTTTTATTTTTTCCACACAGTTGACAGCTCTTCAACAACAATGAACCTATCATGTCTTTCACGTGTTACTGCCAGAGGTACCTTTAGTGAAGAGGGTTTTTAGATACCTCTGTCCATTATGTGCTACTTTATTATTATACTCAGTGGTGGAAGCAGTATGCAGTCCTTTAACTTGAGTAAGAGTGGCCAAAAAATACCTTGTTAGAATGTAGGTAAAAGTTCTGCATTCTGCAAATAAATCTATGTATTTATGAACAGCAAAGTGTTCAGTGACAAAAGTAAAAGTGCAGAGGAATAGCCCCAATGTAATATTATTACACAGTATATTATATTACTGACTGATTACTGTGTAAAATGCTCAATTTTAGTGCTCAAATGTTTGCTTGCCAAACTCAATAAGCTTTTAAGCATGATGGCATTATTTTGAATGAACTACACTACAACATATTGTTACAGATTTGGCAATAAAAAGAATTTAAATTTAGAAAGTGAAATTTGTGCTTTTGATACTTAAGTATATTTTGCTGCCAGTTGTGTTTGTGTTACTGTAATGGCCTTTTACCTTTGTCATGGTGGTATTGGCATTTTTACTGAAGTAAGGAGGAGGTAACCGACCACAGCTTTGGAGGTTTTTCTCTGATCATTATCACCAAATGGTCTCATCTGGATAAAAATCCTCCTGGCGCCAGGATGTAATTTAAGCTGTTACATATGCATTTCTGAGTAAAGCTCTGCCACCAGTGGCCATTGACACCCCGGCTAGACTCAGCCCTCAACATTTAAGGCACTTTTGCATGACAATCCCACTCTAGTCCAAATGTTAAATGTAGCACATTTGATTTTTCTGTATTCAGATCTTATACCCCAAATTTCTATATAATGTACTTTTGTATTGTGCTGTTGCATGAAATAGCGCCATAAATTACCAGTAGATACCTGAACTACAAATAAAGTGTCAGCACTATAAGACGGGCTTGTTCAGGCTTGGGGACACTCTCACACGCAGCAAGCTCATTTTTCAAAAGAAGGAATATGGGTAATAGAATGCAGAGAAAGGAAACTATTTTATTACCTGTAAAAAAAACAAACTATGAGGACACTGAACAAAAGAAGTAAATTACACAGGAATCTGTCACAGAGGAAAGTTATTTACAAGAAATTTCCAGGATTTTGAAATTGGCATAGGAAAGGGGAAATTTGATGCAGAAAGAAAGTGTTTACTCCAGCCTATTGAGCAACAAATATTTGTTTAGTGTCAGAACATTGCTGTCATGAGCACTGGTACATATTATTATTGACTCACAGATTCGTACTTGACTTGTCCATCAAACATACCTCCATCTTGTTATGACTAAGATTTTAAAAAGGTTTTTGTTGGCAGGGAATCAATAACAGGCTTCCCTAATGTCAATAAAAGCTTCACTAAATGACAGAGTGCCAGACTCAAAAACAATAACTAACTTTACAAATCACAGATAAATGGATAGGCTATGCTCTACCAGCCATGACATAGTCTACTGTATTTATCACTCATGATAAAAGATTTATTTATTTATTTATTTTGCTGTGAAGTTCGACTCTGATTCCTTCACTGCCCATGTGTAACGGCCTTTGCCCTTTAGGACTCTTTGTTGGCAACCCAACAGATTTTGATTCTGTCATTGTTTTTGTTTTGTTTTGTTTTTTTACAGATATCCAACTTTATACAGGAACAAAGTTTAAATGGGTATGGCTCAGTCAGATAATTAGTGTGAGAACATGATAGCCCAAAGAGGTCAACTATGTGTTTAGTGATTAGGAGACTGTACCAGATTGTCCAGCCAGTTTGTAATGAATGAAAATGTTCTTTGCTCTCTTTAAAATGTGAGAACAATGAGATGAAACAGTTTAATAAACAGTTCCATTTAAAAGTCTGTATGTTTAGGTGTCACTTTTCTGTTAAAAACAAAAGACCTTTGACCTTGGTAATTCCGTGACAATAGTGTGTCACCTGAGGAGGTGTGTCATACACAGGAAGATACTGAATGTTCGGCTAGATAACAAGGCCAGTCCAGTTCAAACACACAAACAAGTCAAAATTAACAATTGTTCTCAGCAAAATGGTCCCACGCATTCATCAGGATCCCATCATGTTTCAAAGCAATATGTTAAATTTCCAGTGTGTGGATAGCAGATATTGATGAGATATATTATGTTTTTTGTCATGGACCAGAGTGACCAACCAGCACACATGTATCAAGAAAGACTATAAACTACACTGAGTGCTACACCCACAGTGCTATCAGGACAAAGACACAGAAGGCACACAGGGAAGTGAAACAGAGAGAATCAAGAACCATGAGGTAATACAGTATGTCTAACTTTGTTTTCTGCTTCTGCTTTTTGTCCACATCAACAGAGGCAATGTCCAGTGTCCATCAGGATAGAATGTGTGAGAGGGCATCTTTAAATGGTGTGAACAAAAGTAACCCCAGCCTGATGATGTTGTTCTCTGGAAGCTGGTTTGAAGAATTTAGTTTTTGATTGAATCTGGATGATCTAACTAGCCCCCACCTCTCCCCAAACACACACACAGAGCAGAAAAAACATCTGTTTAGCTGACTCAGTGGGATTACTGCAGTTAATGTCTGTGGGTTAATAGTTGTCAAACTGGGTGCTTAAGTTTAGGAATTGAGTGTTTTTCCTGTAGCATCTCTCCCATCATCTGGTTCTGAGTCAGAGTGGTATCAGCTGACGAAGCTGTGCCAACAGAGCCAAATGTCTGAGTAGGGCTGCTGAGTTTATAGCATTGTCTCTCTCTGTAATGGAGGGGTCACAGGTTTGGTGCACGCAGTGGTTAATGCTCAGGGCGAGGTGGAGTAAAGCCTGTTGTCTGGAGGAGTTCAAGCTGTGCAGAAACTTGGTTAGAATCATGCATGTTCATTTTATATCTCACTTTCATTTGTCTGAGTGTTCTATAAAATCAGTGTAAATTACATCTAATTAAAGGATTAGTTTGACATTTTGGGTGACATTTTAGATTTAGATGAGCAAATTAAGCTGGTTTCGCTTAGCCCAAAAACTGGATGGAGAATATCTAACTATTCCTTATCTTTTCTGACATCTGTGAACATTAGACGAAACTTGACTGATTCATGCAGGGAGTAAAGACCATTATGACTGCCTCAGTTATGTAACACATCAAAAACATGTAAAAGTTTTAAACCAAGACGCTGCAACAATCTTTGCTTCATCAACTGTATGTTTCAATAACTCAAGAAAAGCAATCTACAGTAAGTACATGGATTTCAGTGTAGGTCAGTGAGTGTTTCATTTTCCTTTTTTTTATTTTTCCTGTTCATTATCTGTCTGATAGTAAAATCTTATTTTTCCTTTCATTAAGCACATTATGACTTAGTTCATCTTGTTTTAACAGTTGTGGGTATAATAATGCTAACTCTTACCATAGAGAGAAAGTAATGGTAATCAAGTGAAACAAGAAAAGACAAACAAAATCCAGTGAAACCCAGAGCGCATTTACAGTATATGAATAGATCAGGAAAGGCATTAACACTTTTAACTTTAAAACATGCATAGTCAGAATATAAGCCTTTACGTAATCAGACAAAAGAAGAAATCCGAGCTGTGTGTGCTTGGAGGGTTAACGGTGTGCACAGCCTGTGACAGCTGGGGGTAGAACAGAGGAATGTTGTTTGCCACTGGGTAAGGCAGCGTGGGAGCAATCTGGCAGCAAGGATGGAGGCACAAAAGGAAAACTAAAAACAAGGTGAAAGCACGATGTGTTTGTGAACTTACAGACTTGCAGAGACAAACCTGGACATGCCCTGTCCAATACCCACGACTGAATCTTAACAGGGTGTGGCGGGGGAGAGATTTTGCAACTAGAGACTGAACAAACAAAAAGGGCTTCATTCCCCTTGGATTTATGTGTGGAGTTGATATAGAAAGTTCCTTGCTTTCTTATAAATGTCAAAAATGTAATCCTTTCATTAAAACTGGCTGGCCACTGTGTTGCCAATATAAGCACATGAACATATACAATGAAGAGACTCTATCTGTTCACCAGAGGCCACCCATTCTTTTCAGAAATTTGTTTCATCCAGTATTGTGTGACAGCCAAGTCCAAATACCTTTCTGCTCTTTCTGTTTTGATATGGGGAACGTCTGTTAAGCAATTATCACACTGAGGTAATGATTTGTGTTACTGCTCTTATTTATTTATTCTCCATTTTATTTTGAAAGATATACTGGCATTTCATCCCCAAGTTTACAAAAATTCTAAAACATTCTGACATCCTGAAACTTTATCACCACTTACTAATAATTTCATCATGACTTTGTAAATAACACCACAGACTCGTAAAGTTATGTTTTGCTTTCGCTTTATTTCCATAATATAGGGAGAGAACACTGTGTGGTCACAGATCAACAGTCAATATTCATAATTTATCAGTTTTTAACACTGTAAAAATATCTATAGACATATTCAAATTTCAAAACTGGTGAGCTTATGTCATCATATCGTTGAGGTGGAGACTGACTTAGTTGGTTCTGACAAAGGACTCATAGAGGGACAAGAGGCGAGCCTGGAGGTCCTGGGCGTATGGGTTCAGCTTTTCCCTCACCTCATCAACGTAGGGGGTGGCTATCTCTTTCACCTGCTGGGCTCTCTGAGTCAGCTCACTCTGGACCTTCTCAGTCACGGGGGCCACACGCTCCTTGAAGTCCTGCAGGTGCTGGTCCACCTTCTGCTTCAGGTCATCAGTGTAAGGCCCCAGCTGAGTCTGCAGTTCCCTCACATTCTGCTCCAGGTTGATCTTCAACTCCTCGGTCTTCTGCGTCAGGATGGTCCTCAGGGCGTCAGAGTCCAGGGAGTCTGCGTAGGGGGCCAGCTCCTGTTTGAGTTGCTCCACTCTCTGCTGGATCTGGGCCTTCATGTCCTCGGTGTAGGGCTCCAGTCTCTCCCTCACTGTGCTCAGTTCTTGGGTCAAACGCTCTCTCAGCACATCAGCCTCTGTGGTAACTTTAACAACCAGGTCCTGGGCTGCAGGGGGGAGCTGCTCCTGGAGGGTGACTGCATATGTGCTGGCGACGTCAGCACTTTCTGTCAGACGAGCACTAGACACGAAAGTGAACAATGAGATGAAGTTTAGTCTTAAGAAAACATTCTAGTTGGGAATATAAATGAGTTGCCAATATCATAAAGTTTTTTATACTATAAAGTACATATAAAGTTTTTTACACTACTAGTTTTTTACACTTTTTTACACATTTTGTAAGACCTACCTGACTTCCTGTCCAAACTGGGACTTCCTGATCATCTGGAGGGTGTCATCAGCTGTCTCGGTGGCTTTGCCAACATAGTCCCAGAAAGCATCAGTCAGCACTTCCAGCTGTGGCTTGGGTGCATCAGCATAGAAAAGGTTGGCGTGACAGCCTGTTGGATGGAGCCAAGATTAGTTTGAGAGAGATTAGTTTTGGCCATGCATGAGAACCTGCTGTGAGGTTTCTGAGTTGCTCAGTACATATTCACCCCTCACCAAGGCCTGCAGTTTTTTCATGTTGACCATACCAGTTGATATTTCTTTTTTATCCTCCAAAGTTTACAATAGAATAATGACATTTTGGCATCATACTCACCACTGAAAACGGCAAGGACGAGCACAACAAGGACCTTCATGGCTCTTAGACCTTATGACAAGAAAATAACCAGTAAGGCACCACAGCAAGCAGTAAACAACTAGACAGTCCCTCTTATTTCTCCTTCTTACCTGTATTTGCGAGTGTATCTGCAAGTCCACTTGGAAGCGCTTGTGTTCAGCTGTTGAGGTTCTGCAGCTTATATAGCAAGCCAGAAAGTAATGATCCCAAAGTCCAGTTGCTAGTGCCTTGCTGTCACAGTGCCTCACCCTCCTATCCTCACCCATACTGTTATCCCAATGCGCATACACCCCGAGTACATAACCCAGTTTCTCTAGCTTCATATATCAGTGATTGTCTGGCAGACATCAGGTTTTTTTTTTTTATTTGAAGCCATGATGCCTGCATTCTTTCTTGGGGGCCTTAGTTGTATGTGTGATTCGTCAGTGTTGGAGTGTGACAAAACCCATAAACGTAACCTTAAACATTTATGTAATCACTTAGCTGTCAGATTCTTTCAGCCATAGATAACTCTCTACCGAGACATACAAAACCTCTTTCTTTCATTTCTTTGATGTTTTGATTAGATGTATGGTAGGTGTTTTATTGCCTCAATTAGCTTGACATTTTGCCAGCTCACGTCAGGGTAATTTATGATTCTAGTTTCTGTATCATGCCAATGTTCAGCAAACACTATGTCACTCTGGCCAAAGGTTAGAAGACTCAGACACCGTCAGCTTCTGAAGGACAAAGTAGCTGCCGTTTCACACCAAACATACCATAATTCAGTTCATTTTTCATCAGAAAGTTGCATGGAGAGGGGGGATAAAAAAAATGTTCAGCTGAAACAAACACATTTTTCAGGAGATTATTATACCCACATTTTTGTGTCATATCAAATCTCCACAGATGACCATAAATCTGATTCTACCAGGATGTGCTGCATCAGATTTAGGTCTTTATTGTATTAATCCTTACTCTCATTTAGATTGAATTGAACTGTCCTTTTTAAACCATCAAATTTACAGTTTCAGTTTCTGCATAGCACAGAGTTTTGCACAGTTGAAACATATTCCTGTGGGACCTTTAATATTCCTGAGGGGCCTTTTCTGTGTCTGACATACTGTGATGTAGAAGAAAAATGTATTTTTGTGCAATGTACTCAGTCACTGTTTGTTGTGAGTATTTCAGAGAACTGCTCCCACTTTTGGTAATGCTTAAATGTTCTTATTCTTAAGGAAGATTTTGTTTTTTGAATATTGTTTAGAAAATTAAAAAAATAAAAAACCTGTGTCTGATTACTCTTTTCTTACAGCCCTTATGTATACCATGAAAGAGTAAATAAAATGAGATGGAATACTCATCTCCCCATCTACCTGTTACTTTGAAAATAACTTTTGCCTTCTGCAATGAGTTGCAATATTAAATCCTGAAACATAAACATGTCAGGGAAATACAGTGCTACTTTGACAGCCAGATGGGAAATATTGTACTTTTAAAGGGTTACACAAAAGTGACTCCATTACCGGCACAAATTATACCTGCTGGTCACTGTACAAAATCGATATTATATGTGATCATTTTGAGCCTTTATCGGTATAAAAATCAAGAAAACATTTGAGTGCCTCATGCTATTTTATTCACGTTGCCTGACCCTAATACAAAGTTCACTAGTGTAAGGATACCAAGGTTATCTGGAGTTATCTGCAGGCTGTTAGCGCTGAACTACGTGGCTAGTTAATCACTGTATCCTAAATGCTTTCTAGAGAGGGGTCAGAGGAGAACTACTGCAGTATGTGTTGTGGTGTGAGATTTTGTTGGCACAACTTTCCTAAAAGGCACATAAACACAATCTTTATACTATACTGAGGTTATCTGTCTGCATTGTAGCCTAGGTCATGTGATAGTAGCCAGGAAAAACAACAGAAATGGCCATTGTGACAACATGGCAGGGACTTCTGGACTTTGGGCTTTTGACTACAAGTGTCACCTGGCTTCAGTATATATACATGGAAGCACACTCACAAACACGCCAAGCCCTGAAAGATACACAAGTCAAAAGCAGGTGAGTATTATACCACATTACAAAACAAAACTTTAAGAGACAAATAGATGTATTTTGACATTTGCATTTGTAGATCTTTCTATTCACTTACTGTGTGTTTATTATTATTACTATTCATCGTAGTTTCTCAGTTTTTCATTTATTACATCCTCTTCCCTAACTGTGTGACATGCATCTGTAACAAAACAATTTCCCTTCAGAGATCATTAACGTTTTTCTGATTCTGATTATGTTTTTCAGCAAATTACAGCCATGAAGGTGTTTGTGGTACTAGCCATTGCAGTGCTGTCTGGTAAGTTGCAAGCTTTTGTTTTTGACTTAGTTAAGTGTCTTTTTGACATATCTAACTCAAATCTAACTTAGGCTGATGCTGCATTACTTGATGAGCAATCAGGATAAGCTGAATGGCTGAAAAATGACTTTGTCTACATCCAACAGGCTGTCACGCCAATCTCTTCTATGCTGATGCACCCAAGCCACAACTGGAAGTGCTGACTGATGCTTTCTGGGACTACATTGCCAAGGCCACCCAGACAGCTGATGACACTCTCCAGATGATCAGGAAGTCCCAGTTTGGACAGGAAGTCAAGTAAGTTGTATGACATACAGTACCATGATGACTGAGCCTACGAGTGACATGCGTTAGTATTACACAAACCTCTGATGGTCTAACAGTTTCTTTGCCTTCTTTGTTTCTAGTGCCCGTCTGGCAGACAGCGCTGACATCGCTGGCAAATACGCAGTCACCCTCCAGGAGCAACTTCCCCCTGCAGCCCAGGACCTGATGACCAAGATCACCGCAGAGGCTGACGTGCTGAGAAATGTGCTGACCCAGGAGCTTACTTCTGTCAGAGACAAGCTGGAGCCCTACACCGAGGATATGAAGGCCCAGATCCAGCAGAGAGTGGAGCAGCTCAAACAGGAGTTGGCCCCCTACGCAGACTCCCTGGACTCTGAGGCCTTGAGGACCACCCTGATGCAGAAGAGCGAGGAGCTGAAGACTAGCTTGGAACAGAGTGTGAAGGATCTGCAGGCTCAGTTGGGGCCCTACACTGATGACCTGAAGCAGAAGGTGGACCAGCACCTGCAGGACTTTCAAAATAGTGTGACCCCCATGACGGAGAAGGTCCAGGTCGAGCTAAGTCAGAGGGCCAACCTTGTGAAACAAGTGGTGGCCCCTTATGCTGAGGACCTGAGAGAAAAGTTGGACCCCTATGCCCAGGACCTCCAAGCTCAGCTCATGTCGCTCTACCAGTCCTTTGTCAAAGCCAATTAAGCCAACATCCTCCACAGTCAACCTGCTCCATCACTGACCAAAATGCCAGCTTTGTTTGGTCTACCTCTGTATGAAGCATGTTAGAATTTAAATAGCTGAATTGTACTGTAAACCAAATTAAGCTGGATGTACAGCCACAAAATAATATTTACTGCTAAGTGCAACATTTGCAAAGCAAACCTCTGCACTTGTCAGACATGTACATACTTAGTTTTTATTGTGTTTTGGAAGTTTTTCTAATTCCTGTAAGTTATGAAAAAATAAATAGATGACTCTAGAAAACAAGAATTGTCAGATCTTTGTTTCCTCTGCGGTCTTTTACAGACTATGTATCTAATCTGTAATCTAATCACAAACATTTCATTCAACATGTGTTTCTACAACTATTTTAGTTCTAAATGCACATGCTGTGTATTTACAAGCCACCCAGAAAGTACACTGACAAAGTATGATAATTACAAAAACACATAGGGGGACAAATATGGTCACAACCCACAGTGGTGCATGTGCAGTTTTTGTTTAGATTTTTTTCCCAGGAGGCAGCTCGTACTTTGATACCATCTGACATGTCTTAACATGTCCTGGCTCCTGTTACAGCGTCCTTTCCCGAGTTTTTCCAGAGGCAGGCTATTGTTCTTATTCTCGTACTTGTCATCGCTTGCCATGAAACTGCACCTTCCTTGTGTCAACACTAAAATCGAGAAATTGTTGTGAGAAACATGACCAACGTGATGTGAGAGAGGTCTAGACAAATCAGTTATGGGTTTATCCCATAAGGTTGCACATCAAATAAACTGATGTGTTCTTATTTGCTTCTAGTCACTTATGTGTTTGAATACCCCGGAATTCCTCCTGTTTAAAAAAAAAAAAAAAAAGCTTCTTATTGTTGTCAATACACATCACCACGCCTTATCTTTTTTATCCTGTCCCTATTGACATGCCAGCATCCAGCGTGGAGGGTCAGAGTCCAGTGACAATTGTACATACACAATCACATGAACACACAAACAGAGCAACTGCAAAAGCTAAATTGACAAATAGTGTCTGGGTCACTCTTGAAATATCTCACATGTAAAATCATTAATTACAAACTTGACCTTGTGGGTTTTATTTGTAGAGAACAGGACTGTGTTTTTATACAGAGAATAACTTTTGTTTTTGACTGATTCTTTGTAGAACAAAAATATTTTGTAAATATTGAAATTTTATTCGAGCATCTCAGTCATTGTTGCACTTGATTTAAGTTTGCACTTTTTTCTCAGCGGGAATTTAGTCTGCCCTTAATTTAATTACAGAATTTTAAAGTGCTATGTTCACTGAGGCGCAGACTGGTCAAACTACTGAAAATCTCTGTGAGACTTTACAAATGCTAATCTGATCTCACATTTTCATGTGCCAGCCTGTTTTACATCTGATTAGCACTTGTGTGGGCACCCAGGAGCACTAGTCACACTGCATAATCATTCAAAACAGCCAAAAGGCATTGTTAAGGCCTTTATCCCAACGGCCACCTTCTAATACTGGGGGCTAGACTGATGTTTGTCCCTTTCAAACTCTACGACACAGACGACTGAGAGGAGGGAGTTGTTGTTTGACACACAAGTTTCTTTGAACAGGACTCATCTTGCCTTACTCACCATGGTGACAGAGATTCAGCGTTGTTTTGATGTAGATAAGAAGTTGTTACTAGACTTTTGCTGCTAGTTTGATAAGCAAATCAGTGCCTGTGGACATGTGAAGATGGCTGTCTTGCGTCAGTGGGCCGTTGTAAATGCTCGCATGCTGTGTTGTTTGTTCCACCTTGTTGTCCTCTATGGTGCGGGCTGGTTTCAGAACAGGATGGTTATGAGAAGATGTACTTGAAAGGTTTAGCTACAGTTTAAATATGTTGAAAGTGTGCCAGAGATGTTTTCCTTTCACTGATTCCCTCAAAAATTTCCATCTTTGATCAACATCTGGAGTCAATCCAAACAACAATTGACAGCTATAAGCTTCAAAGAGGTATTTGCTGGAGACTGACTATATTGGGCCGCATGAGGGAAACTGAACTGTCCACTGAAAAACAAGGTTGAAAGTAGTGATGGCAAATAAATTTCAGTTTAAGCATTGTGTTTAAGTACAATTTTGAGGTACTTGCAGTTTACTTGAGTACTTTAATTTTATGCTACTTTGTGCTTCTACTACTTTTTGCATTAAGATTTTACATTGCATTGTCTTAGGTTAAACTACCCATAATTTTAAGAGGCCGTTAAAATGAGCTCTTCCTCAAACAGTTACAGCATCATGATAATGGTCCAGTAAGAATAAGAATAACACATGTAACACATGAGTACTTTTATTTCTAAGACTTTGTTATTCTTAAATACATTTTGTTCTCATTACTTTTAATTACTTAATGATCTCAGTAGGGGGCCTTTTACTTATGATGGAGTATTTTTCAGCAAATGGTCTGAACACTTCCTCTACCACAGATTGTAACATTAGTGATTTGATCCCGGCTGTGTCAAGCGCCCTTAAATGTCATGAAATGCACCATCCAACACCTGAAATGGGATATCAGTGTTCCCTGTGCCAATAGAAGAGGCTACACTGCCACCCAGTGACAGAGCAGTGTAAGAGCTCGAATGTAAATAAAACACGTTTGGAAGAGCAATGGAGACTGAATTGGTAAGTAGATGCTCAGTAATCTCGATTGTCCACGTTAACAAGTCACGTAACTTCAAATGTTGTTTTCATGGAAACCTTCTGTATTAATCCAATGACCATTCAAGATCACTCTAGCCACTTGCTGAAAATATATATATATTCTCTATATAATATATATAGGGAATTACACTACTGATTTGCTCAAAACTGGTTTTTGGTCTGTGGTTCTGCCCACTCTGAAAATAACGTATAAAAATCATACATGAGACCAGGAAAATAGACCAAATAATAAATAATATAATATAATTAATCCTTCGCTCTGGGCTGTTAATCTGCTAATCTTCTTCATTTGATGTCAACATTTATTGCTCAGTCAGAGGATCATGAAAAGAACAGATAAGATCTTTTTTTTGTGTTTTTGTTGCACCTTCCAATAGTACAATAACTCTTTGCCAGCTGGGATTTACTTATCTTTATACCAAAGAAAACTCTTTGCCTTAAACTAATGTAATTTTGGCATGAAGAGCACAGATATTACTTCAGAATGATATTAATTCATCATTGCACTGCTGACGACAGAGGGGAAACATTAAACTGAATCTATAAATGCTCTTAATTTTATGGTTGACTGTTTTTGTCTTGTCATACAGTGACAGCAGCAGCGCTTTGAGGCAGCAGGAGCAGCAGGACTGTCTGACAAAACACAAGGTACACTAAAGCATTGAATAGCATTGTTTAAAGCTAAAAACATCAATCTGCTTCATACCATGACTGATGTGGTCCTACATGAACACAAAATGTTACATGCTACAGTAAGTTAGAATTAGCATGTGGTGGCAAGGAGTGGAAAACTTTATAGAAATGCAAGCGCCTGGGTAATTTACAACAGAAAGCTGAAGGAGGGAGTATCAATGTGTTGCAATGGTAAATTGATTTTATCTCTATGAATATGGTTTTTACATATATGCCTATAGGAGGGGCTTCTGTCAGACCCCAAACAGCAAGGAAGTAAAGCCAGTGTAAACAAAACACAAAGGTTAAACTACTGTCCAACAGGATTTTTAATAAAATCTTAGCCTACAAGCCTTCTGTCAATCTGTAGTCAGCTGCAGGATGATGATTCTGTTGAAGGGCCAATGTCCACTGGTCAACCTAGCAGCACTGAAGTTTTGCCTAGTATCTATCTGGTGATTTGGTGTTTCGCTCTGTAACAACAAAACTGTAAGTCTCAACAGGTGTAAGTGTGCATGTGTCAATGTCTTTTGGTCTATACCTGCATGCAAGGAGCACATAGGCAGATTGTGTCTATTCTCGGTATGGACACAAATCATATCATCATTTCTTTGATAGTTTTACAGTCATAAATTAGGTCAGAGGTGTCCAAACTGATCCACAAAGGGCCATGTGGCTGCAGGTTTTTGTTCCAACCAAGCAGCAGCACACCAGACTTGACTCATTTAATCAACTGATCTCAGTCTTC
>JBBMJY010000025.1:7700558-7722126 GCA_037833715.1 Toxotes lorentzi
TCGGGAAAAATCAAGAGGTGAAAGAGAAGACCAAAGAACCATTGTTTGGAAGAAAAAAAAAGAAGGGAAACGGAACCCCCCCCCCCCCCCCCCCCCCCCTACCCCCTCCTCATCTTTTAAAATGTTTCTTAAATATTATTTACATCATGATCTTTAAAAGCAAAATTAGGCTAGAAGACTTATTTTGTTCATTAATCATTCTTAAGGCCCATTGTTTTTTTTAAGTACTACACTGTTTTACACTATCATAAGATTTTCACAGCGAGTTTTGCATTTTTGATTTTTTTTTCCCTTAAAATAAAAACACTGATAAAGCCCCATGTCATTGAACATTAAAACTCAAAATAAATAGTTTTGTCTATTTTAACTATACCTGGTATCAGTGAATGTAAAAACCAAAGAAAAAAAAACAGTGTACTGCTACAACACATCAGAGTGTCTCACTATGTGTCTGTCTGGTGTACAGGGTACAAGGGAAATTTTGAGAAATTATCTCCGAGTTCAAGTACAACATTTAATGCTCCATATGACTACTTATCAGTGATGCACTACGGCAAAAACTTCTTTTCTAAAAACTCTGGGAACACAATTGTCACTAAGCTACCCCAGTACCAGGACAAAATTGGCCAGCGAATGGAAATGAGCCCCATTGATGTGTATAAGCTGAATCGCCTTTATAACTGCAGTAAGTTGTGATTGCTCTCATGATGCTGAAAATTCTGCAATAATTCTAAATTACATAAGAGGACATGCTTGAACTGTGCTGTATCGTGATGTACTTTTCTGCTGTGTTACCACAGGTGCATCAGTTTCTTTTATGGAGTATTGCAACTTCTCCAGTGCAGATATCTGTGGGATGAACTACTGTAAAAAAGGTTCGGCCAAAGGCTGGAAGAGAATGAGCGTTGCTGTTGGTGGGCCTTTTACTGACCACACCAACCTGAACAAGATGGGGGGTAAAGCCTGACTATAAACAGTATTACAACTAACTAACTAACTTTCTAGATCTGTCCTAACAAACTAGACATTCTTAAGTTTAACAGTGGCTACGTAAAATTACTACCATCATGAGGGTTACAATAATAAATAACTGAAAAATGGTCAAACCTAAATACTTTCCAGGTCACTTCATGCATGCTGGCACAGCATCAGGTCAGGTGGGAGACTCAGCCTGGTTGGAGACCAAGAGGATGAGCCCAACTAGGGAGTGTCATGTCCAGTGTCTCCAGTTCTACTATTACCATAGTGGGAGCCAATCAGACCAGCTCAACATCTGGATCAGAGAGTTCCAGGATGAGAAGGGCTCCACAGGAAATCTCCGCCTCATGGGTCAGATCACTGGTGAGGAAAACGCACACGGACGTGAAATGTCTGTGGAAAAAAAGAACAAAAACATAATGATTCATGGTGATCCATAACTATCCAAGTTATAGATCACCATGAATGTCTGTCGCAAATTTAGTTTTATAAAGTTTTCAAGACAGTTTACTAAAAATCAAAAATATCAACATCATGGTAGGAAAAATCACAAGACCACCAAAGTCAGCAGTTCTCATCAGACCGACAGTTGACATTACTATCTTTAGAGACTTGCAGCTAGTGTAGCTACAGAAAATCAAAAGTAAGAAAAACATAAAACCAAAAACATTTTTCCCCTCCAGGTCGACCAACCTTTGCTTGGCAGTTTTACAAGGTTCCTCTGAATGCAGCCAAGACTTTCCAGGTTGTGTTTGAGGCGCGTAAAGGGGACGAAGACTCTTCAGGAGGCTTTTCCATTGATGACGTCAACCTATCTGAGTCTGAGTGTCCACATAATGTCTGGGAAATCAAGGACTTTGAGAAACTTTTGACAACCACTGACTACAACAGCTATCTGCTCAGCCCTAAAATGTATTCTTTAGCAGGTTATGCCTTCCAGGTGTTAATTGTTCTGCGAGAAACTTTTTTTGGAATTTATTTTGGTTTAGTGTCAGGTGACTATGATTCAGTGCTGCAATGGCCTTGCACGTGGAGACAGGTAACTTGCATCATGCTGGACAAGAACCCTCAAATTCAGCAACAGATGTCCAAACAGATCACCCTAACAACTGATCCATCATCCAGTGAGTCTATAAAAGAGATGTCTCCAAGCTACTGTGACTGATATGTTGATTTGTCAATACAACTACTTGTAATACTGTAACCACCAACATTTCTCTCTCTCTTTTTTTTTTTTTTTTTTGGAAGCTGCATTTGACAACCCTCGTAAAATGGGAAGACTAATTACAAGGAATGGAGAATCTACATATGTGAACCCATTCTATGGTGTGAAATCATTTCTCTCCTTGGAGCAAATTAGGAGCCAAGATTTCCTGAAGGGGGGCACTGCTGTCTTCCTATTTTCAGTGACAGGTGAGCTATTGTGTCTTGTCCTAATCAGATTTATGAGTTTTTAGCCAGTATTTATTAAAATTCATAGATTTCAGAGGTGTTCACCTTTATTTTAAAGCCATACCTATTGTCTCCAGATATTTCCAGTCTGAAACACAAAAGCTCTCTGCCTTGTCCAAAATTTCCACCAAGAAAATTTACAACCACCTATCCAAACAACTCTGACAAAGACCCATGTGGCTCAGGGTAAGTTCAAGAATTTTTTTTAATACGCAGTAAAATTCTGAGCTAAAGTGTTCTTTTTAATATCATGGCCTTTGCCAAGTAAATCTGAAATCTTCAGCTACTGAATCTGTATATTCACCTAACTCGCAAAGCATGTGTTTCTGATTATTTAGTTTGGACACAAAAGCTAAATCACGCAAAATCACAAGTCGACCGTATTCCCAAGAGGGCTAGTCGCAGAAGTCTTACTTTGCTCATATTGTGGAATTGTTCTGAATGTATTTTGCCAGCTTACGTTATTTTGGGGTTTTTTTTTTAGGAAATATCACAAAATGGAGATTCTTCCACACCTCATTCAACAGGACTCTTTGTTCTAATGTTTTCTGTAATTCAGCTAACTGCTTTATGTGACACTTCTTACATGGAATCAGTAAAACAACTAAATCATAATAAAGAGGTGTGTCATATCTTCAATGATTTGTGTGTGTACTGTTTGCTAGTCATAAGTGTGCTAGAATTTCCCCCTAATTCTAAATAATGGTTTAATTTATACTTTTTTTCGTTCTGGGCCCATTCTCAAATATTAGCAAGCTTACACGCTAAACTAGCATTGTCATTGTGAGCCAGCCCCACAGAGCTGTTAACATAGCTGTCAACACTTAATTAATCTGCAAGGGGTACCCAAAATGAACATTCATTCAGGTATCCTGTCAATAAATTTGATAAATGAAAAACTACAACGACAGGACTCAAGACTACAAAACTTGATTAATTTGTCCAGAGTGTTGGATTTACATTTTCTGTTAAGTTTAATTACACAATGAGCTATATAACAATTAAGCTAAGGGGGCTAATGCCCTACTGCTAGTGACAATAAATAATAATAATAAAAATATAATGATTATGTTTTTTATACCTGAATGATTATGTTTTTTTATACCTGAAAAAAATATAGAAAGTTGTCTGGAAGTACAGGTATTTCCTAGCATCTGTAGCGCACATTTCACAAATATCTGATAACAGGTTCAGGTAGTTGTCATGTTGCAGTACTTGTCATGTCACCCACTGTTTAGGTGTCTGAAGTTTTTCCAGGTGTTCAGACCAGTTTTGTAAGTAAGTACATTAATACTCTCCTGTTACAGCCAAAGCTGTACAGTTGAGGAATAGACAGTCAGGGTGGCAGAAGGTAAACATGAGTGACATTTTCTATCCTCTTTAAATGCAAATTAAACTGAATTCTCAAATTAATTTTAATGAAAATTAACTAAAATGTATTGTAGCCTTACTGCATTTCAATAATATATATATATATTTTTTTTTAATTTATTTATTTATTTATTTTTACATGGTTCTTCATAAGATCGGATTTAAGTTTGGTCCAAGACATACTACAAGAATGAAGACCTGCACTTTTCTTCTTTTGAGCTTGGCAGTTTTCTTGGCACTCTGCCAAAACCCAGTAAGAGTTTATTTATTGTTGTATGACTGCACACTTTTTTAAAGTATTTAAGTAGTAATATATGGATTTAATGTTGATGGAAATTTTGTGTTTACACTGTTGAAATACTACTAAATCATGAGCACAGAAATCAAACATTTAACTAATTTGACATTTCAAATCCTGGTCCATCTACAGAATGGACCGGAGATAGTGGGTAAGGTGTATTATTTATTTTATTTCACTAAATTAAGCTTAATCATTTTTCATTCAATTTAATTTTCATTCATTTTTATTTTTATTTGCTTATTTTTTTTTTTGTAGAAATTGGTGAAGACAAGGATATTCCACATATAAACAAGGGTAAAGTTAAACATCTTCATATCATTAAATGGACCCTGTGGTAAGATTTGTCAGCTTCATATTTGACCTTTGTTGTGGAAGCATAGGCACAGTAATTACGTGCCATTAACCACTAGTTATTGATTTCTTTGTTCCAAAAAAAAAACCTTACTTTTTGTGCTTTATCTTAGATTCATATGATGATATTATACCGGTAAGTTTATAATTTTTGTAGCTAAATTATTAAAAAAGGATAAATGTGTATGTATGAATTTTTGTGTCACCCAAAATATTTCTTACAAATCTTAGTCACCGAACATGCAAAGAAGTGCCATCATTGATGAGGACGCACTGTGGACATCCCCAGTCCCATATGTTTTGGGAAAAGACCTTGGTAAATATACATTTTTATGCATAAGCAGAATATGTGTATGTGACTGGAAAGACTACACCTATGGGATGTGCTCTCTGGGTGGCTGCACTGCTTAGGGAAGTTAGAGAAATATGTCACATGATTGTACACCAGGCAGTACAGTTCAATAAGAATCAATCAGTAGGAGGCTGTTTCCACAGAGGAGCCACATAGTAGATCTTAGGTCAACATAGTTTCTCACCACCCACTTGTGCAAAACAGTGACTCCACCTCTCCACCAGAGGGTCTGGGTTATCTACCCTCTGTCAGCTGCATTTACATCGTCTTTTCTTTGTTCTTCCCTATAACAACATTTTTTTGCCATGAACAATGGAAGAGATGAATGCTAAAGGTGTCATCCTGAGAGCCTTCGACCAGTTCAGGTTGAAGTCATGCATTGACTTCAAACCAAGAGACTCTGAGTTCTATTACATTTCTGTGGTTAAGTTAAACGGGTATGTATTTTTCTTTATTTTTTTTTGTTGCACAAAACAACTGTTGTTAAAGGTGCCATGTGGAGTATTCTTTTAAACAAAGTCTGTGTTCGAATTCACTGTCTGTGTTTGTATTCACTGTGTGAATCCTTGAGGTCTAGACCTCATAAACCATTAGAAAAATCTAAAACCTGCATTTTTTTACATCCATGTTTACTGGCAGACTTCGAGTCTTCTTCTTTAATGTTTTTGTTGGCACATTAGTGTGTTTATTGACATGTTACCATCACCAGCTTTGGCTAGAATGTGTATTGTATACACAAAATGAGGGCTCACACAAAAAAACATTGCTCCACACCTTTAACAGAGGTCAAAAAACTCCACAGGGAACCTTTAAATAGTCACCCTTGGGCTTGTTGAAATCTCAGTGAGTCCTTTCCCACCATTTTCTGACATTTTATAGAATAAACAATTCTTAAGAAATGTAAGTGACAGGTTAAAGATATGTAAAATAACTGTTGATTGCAACTCTAACTTCAAATATCAATTTGTAGATTCTAACTTCTGTAACAGTAAAATTAGACTTTGGTCACCCAGATTGCATAATGGTATCAATGTGACTTTTACTGAAGAGTCCTTCTTCTTTTCTGTTTCAGATGTTTTTCTCATATTGGGCGAATGCCCTTCTCTGGACAGAACCTCTCTATCGGCACATTCTGTGATGAGATTTCCACTGTTGAACATGAATTTCTCCACGCTCTTGGCTTCTTCCATGAACAGACCAGATATGATAGAGATGATTATGTGACAATTGCATTTGAAAACATCCAAGCAGGTTTTGATAAGACTTGTATTATAATATTTCTGTTATTATTTACATAAACATATCAGGACCTTATGAACTGTAAAATTAAAAGCTGTATAATTGAAAGTATTACAAATTAACCAATCAACTTATCAAATTATGTTAAAAGCTAATTTTGTCAAATTAATTATTTGTGGATTATTCTTTAACCATCTTTGCTGCTCTTGTGGTTTTTCAATACAGTAATTAATGGTTTGCTTTTATATGTGTCACCTAGGTTTCGAGCATAACTTTATTAAAGTTAGTAGCTATTACAGTACCACTCAGGGAGTCCCATACGACTACTGGTCAGTGATGCACTATGGCAAAACAGCATTCACCAATGGCAATGGGTATACAATTATCACCAAAGATACAAAATTCCAGAATGTGATTGGTCAAAGACTGGATATGTCTCCGAGTGATATTCTGGAGCTGAACCTCCGCTACAAATGCAGTAAGTGTCTGGAGTTTAAAGAGACCAATATCCAACTCGAAGTACAATATGTTTTGGGATTTATTTTTTTTCAGTGCTAGAGTATTTCTTGGTTATGTGCTACAGTAACTTCCTAGATGCTCCACTGGTTCCCTGGCGACTTGTCACAGCCAATAAATAGCCAGGACATTTCTGTAATGGTACTGACCATTTATAACAAAGTAAGATTTTGTGGAAAAAGCTCCTTCTTCTATAGGCAATTAAACAATGAAAATGATTTGCAGTTAATCTTGATTGTGATGACAATATAATATGCTCTATAAACATAAACAAACTGACATCCCCAAGTCAGTTAATGGTCGCAAATCCTGTGGGGTTTTTTTTTCACCTCTGCAGACTCCACAGTTGCATTTAAGATGTACTGCGGCTTTTCCAATGGGACCATGTGTCAAATGAACCGTTGTTCAAAGGGTGGCAGTGACTGGGAAATGGTAACACAGGTTTACAAGGGTCCTAGCTCTGACCACACCAGTCTACCCAGTGGCAGTAGTGGTCATGGTAAGATTTCAAAATCTTCATATTTAGACAGATTTTTTGAAAACCTCACCAAAAAGCTTAACCTTTCTTTAAAGTGGGACAACATACGAAAGTCTTGTAACATAAATCTTGTTGATATATCGTTATCTTAAACTATATGTGCCTTAAATGTAAATACATTTATTTTGGACAACAACTTTCTAGGTCAAGATGCAGGTTTCTTCATGCATGCTAGCACAGCATCAGGTAAGGAGGGAGACTCAGCCTGGCTGGAGACCCACAGGATGAGTCCCAATAGGGAGTGTCATGTCCAGTGTCTCCAGTTCTACTATTACCACAGTGGGAACGAGTCAGACGAACTCAACATCTGGATCAGAGAGTTTCAAGATAAACAGGATCTTAAAGGAACCCTCCACCTCATGGGACAGATCACTGGTAATGTCAGACTGTATGATTATCAGTATCATCTGCTCTACATGGTATTTAACACTCAGATGAACCATGAATGTGTGACATTTTCTTCCTCCAGGACCACCAACTTCTCACTGGCAGCTCCAGCATGTTTCTCTGAATGCCTCCAAAGACTTCCAGGTGGAGTTTGAGGTTCGCAAAGGAGCAGGAAGCTCTTCAGGCGGCTTCTCAATTGATGACATCAATCTGTCCGAGATCGAGTGTCCACATGTAACCTTGCAGATTAATGATTTTGAGAAGCTTGTGAACACTAGTGATCTGAAAATTATATACAGCCAGCGGCAGTACTCCAGTGAAGGCTATGCTTATCGGGTAGCATGGTACTGTTACCTGAACATTTTTGGACTGTTTGTGCAACTCTTATCTGGTGAATATGATGACCAGCTGGAATGGCCTTGCCAAGACAAGCAGCTGACTTTCCAATTGTTGGATCAGACACCCAGCATCCAGCTCCACATGTCAAAGCAAAGGAGTTTCACCACCAGCCCAGGTAAGTTTACCCTTTTTAACTAACTCTTCAATGATAAAGATTGAGTCACCACTTTAGCACACTGTATGCAACAGTACATTTTCTCTGGTTACATACCTTAAATGTTCTATATGCTCTCTGTAAACAGATCCCTCCTACTGGGGCAATCCTCGTGAGACTGGAACTTCATTCATAGATGAGAAGAATCAAACTGTCTTTGCCGGACCTCTGATCGGATTTAAATTAGGAATTTTGGAGGAAATTAAATCCAGAGACTTCCTCAAGGGAGGGAGCGCTGTTTATGTCTTCAGCTTCCAAGGCAAGCTGATAAAAATATTTTCACTGCTGAAGTGGATTGTAAAACTGAACAGTTTTGAAACATTAAAATCATTAAATCATCAAAAAAAAAATTCACCTTGGTAGAGGTTTTGTTGTATAATGTTATTGAAACTTTCTTTTTTTGCTAGATCTCACTCCTCTAGTAAATGGAAATGTTCTACCATGTCCTAAGGTGGCACCAGTGAAGATCGCACATGCGGCTAAAGATCTGGATAATGGCCCATGCTCATCGCGGTGAATTTGCAGCACTTTAAAATAATGTTTAAATAAAGATGTAGAATTTAGAACTGAAATTAGTTTTGAACATGCCTTTTAAATGATTTGCAATGCCTTTTACAGGATCTTAAACACCACCAGTCCACCTCCTCAAACAACAAATGACAACAGGTACCCAGATTTACTCACACATTTTACATTTGTTGAAATTTGTTAGTTATAAAAACAGCAACCATGTTAAACCTTTGATGTTGTAAAGGCTAATCAACTAGTTAAATAAGTGGGTCTCTAGATGAAATTAAGCAATAAAATGAAATAGAAATTTAAAGAAGACTACAATTAGGGAATAGAAATTTCACTAAAATGCATTCTTAGAAAGTAGGATTTTCAAATTCTAGCTTCACCAACCAATACACAGTAGACCTGTAAGGTCATAAGTCACGGTAATGTAGTTTTTGCTGCAGCTGCTAATAACTTGCCGACCACACAAAACTAACACTACTGAATGGATGTGTGGCAGGGAACAGTGGGCAACACTTCCCCCTCACTGCTCTTGAACGTAGCCCTTGCTGGCTCCTCCTTTCCCATCAGTCAGAGTAGAGCTGCAGCTGCTAATAACTTGCCGACCACACAAAACTAACTTTCCCCTATAAATCACAACAGGCCTAATAGCTAGGTGTGAACAGAACACCATGGAGTTCCTGGTCTAATCCATTCTTTTCTTTCCATTGTAGCATTTTTGGCTTCTCTCCTGCTATGGTGGCTTCTCCTGCCCTCACCCTCCTGCTAGCAATGATGTTTTTGACACCATGATCTGCATCTCTTCCCGTCCACAACTCATCTCACATGGATAGGACCAGCAAAGTTGCCAGTGGCTGAGTAATTCTGTAGCATAGTGTACTTCCAATATCATGGCTCCTCACTCTAGCCCGGTAAAATGTAAACTCTGTAATTCAGCCAGTGGCTATTTTTCGTTTTTTAAAAATGTAATAGTTCCTTCTAGTTTTAGTTTTAAGTTTGTAGTTCCTTCTTTTTCCAATTTATTTAGTGGAGCTGACTGCCAGTCTGTTTTTGTTGTCCAGTCTAATTAATAAGTGGCTAATTAAAAGAGATGGCTGCAGTGGGTACTGAACAGCTGGGAGATACTGATCAGGGATGCTGTTTGTTTGTGGGATTCCATAAAATACTTTATTTCTTTGAAGCCAATAAATGCATTCTTAGAACGTAGGATTTTCAAATTCTAGCTTCACCAGCCAATACACAGTAGACCTGTAAGGTCATAAGTCACAGTAATGTAGTTTTTGCTGCAGCTGCTAATAACTTGCCGACCACACAAAACTAACACTACTGAATGGATGCATGGCAGGGAACAGTGGGCAACACTTCCCCCTCACTGCTCTTGAACGTAGCCCTTGCTGGCTCCTCCTTTCCCATCAGTCAGAGGCAGTGACATTGAGAACACCTGTTAGCTTTGTGGCTTCTTCTTGCTCCTGCCATGTGCCATGGCCTCCTCATTCATGCTGCAGCTGTATACAGCCTGGCACTTTGCTTTAGCAACAAACTGCACTGTGATGGGATTGTTTTAATTTTTTTGCCAAGGTATTCCTGTGAGGCTTCTTGGTTGTAACCCTTCTCATGCCATGCTGGTCAGCAGTGCCTATACAACTGTTAAACTGTCTTGTTGTGTACAGACAGATTGGGGATCATTATAATAATACTGTATTATTTTGTAGGTCCTCACCTGTTGCTATTTTCCCTAGTTTTAGTTTTAAGTGCTTGCCATATTTTAAACTTGCTTCTTGTAACCATCTCAATATACTCAAGATACTATTTCGCATTTTAACCAACTAGTGTCTGTTGCTGATCCTGTTGACTTTGTTTGTAGTTCCTTCTTTTTCCAATTTATTTAGTGGAGCTGACTGCCAGTCTGCTGAGAAGGCTGAGGTTGAAAGCAAAGGGGCACATGAGTGGTTCACCTGTTTTCTGCATGACTGTGTTCAGGTTCCTGGGAGATACTGATCAGGGATGCAAATAGTGAGTATATGGCAGCACCCATGGACACACTATCGCAGCCTGTTGCCCCATTCACCAGCTTCAACTTACTTTGTTGTGGTTTGTTTCTTGTCAGTTTTTCTCCTCAATGTAAAATATTTTAATCAAATCTTTTCTTTTTGTCTGTGTTCCTTATTTAACTGTGGATTTAAGGTCATTGGCTGTACGTGTTTTTGAGTTGTGCTTTTTTTTTTTCCTGAATGTAATCACCCAGGTGGCATAGTTGGTCCCCTTTCTAATGCACCCAGTAATGATATAATATATTTTAGTTCTCTCCCATCTCACTCCCTCCACCACAGAAAAATGGGCAAAAGGTATATTCTTTTAGAACGTGCAGAAGTTAAAAGCTGTCAGACAGTGATACTAATTTATATATCACAGTCCTGCAGGCATGGCTGGACTAACCACCTGGGGGGGCTGGACTCACCATCTTGCTAAGTCTGTGAAAACTGGAAAGTTAGGCTGCCAGTTTAATAGGGTTTGTCAGATAATTAAGGAAATTAGCACCAGGTACCAGATTAATGGATAAACAGGGTTTTTTGCCTGCCACTTGGGGGCAGTAGAAACAAGCTGTAAACAAAATAATCAGTCACCTTTATCTTGAGTTGAAATGGTGAACTTGTTAATAACTGCTGCTTACCTATACATTCAAGAGATACAAAAATTAACATTAATTCAGAGTCATGTTTGGGTCTGGCTGATAAATACATTCAACTGTAAATAGACTTTTTGCTCTGGTTGTAGTTTCCACTAGTTCAAGAGAAATCTCTCTTTGGCAAATGCTGAATGTTCTTCTGCTAGTTGCTAGCTATTTAATGTTTGGTGTTGGGCAGGTAGCACTCAATGGGTGTGTCAGAGCTTTTTTTTTTCTTGCTGAAAACAGCTGCCTGCTGTCATCAAACTCTTTTCACCCTTTTCCCATAGCATTATAGCAGCTTCACACTGCAGTAATGTAAGGTCACGGCTTGCGGTATTTGCTGGGTTGAATTATACTGTATGGTGTTTTTGTGTGCTGGATATAAAGAAATTAACTTTTGAATCCAAGTATTGGCATCTGACAGTCTCAACAAATCACTGTTCCTTAGGTTACACTGTAAATTAAATTAGAGGTAAATTATATTTAACAGATAATAAAGTTGTCTCCACTTTGCACCCAGTTCTTCTATAAGTAACCACAACATCAGGTTTTACAAAAAGTTATCACATTTATTTTAATCCATCATACATGATCACCATATATTATAGGTCTAACCCACTTACTTTGATTTTCACATCACATGTTCTCATGCATCACCTGATGCCCTCTGATGTACATCTCTCTAGCCTCTGGGTATATTCCAATACACCATAAAGGAAAGACATTTGTGCTACAGTATGTAGGCATGGCTTGGCCAGTCCTGGCTCCTTGGTGGTTGTCTTTGTCTCTCTGTTTGCCCCAGAAATCACAGTTGTAAGAGAGTCTCTGAATCCAATTTCTAAAACTTAGTCCAGGTTCCTGTGTATCTCTGTGCCGGTCCAAGCTGTGTCCTGTGAGCTGGCTCCAGGCAGACACCACACCTCTAGCCAATGGTGACACCGAAGCCACACTGGAACTTGTTCTTGCGATGGTTGAGGAAAGCCCCTAGGGCCAGCGTGAGAGGAAGTGGCAACAGTTTCTTTTCAAGGGTTGCCCCTACCACCCAATTACTGTCAATGGTACCTAAGGAGAGAAAAGACAACAATCTATTTTGCTATATTCATGGTCACTTCTGTGGCTGTAGATGCATTTATACTGTATTTACCTTTAAAGAGCAGGTTTGCTTTGGGAAGGTCCAGCTGGTAACCAAAGGATGTTGTGGTGTCTTGCATCCTTGTGCTAGCTTCAAATTCAACTCCTATCTGCAACTACATTAGAAGACTAAGTTTAAGGACAGAGATTGTGTAGGGAAGGGCTTAGTAACACAAAGAGGGAATTTTATACTAAAAGAGTTTTACCTAATTTGCCTAACTTAGGCTGCTTAAGCCACACTATTACCCTCAGCTGAATCTTAGAATTTTTAGCACGCAATGCAGAGACTCTGGATTTTTACACACGTTCCCTAACGCTAGTTACCTGATCATTGGCTTTATGATAGTATGTAGCATGGGCTCCCGCACCTCCCAAAGTCAGTGTGGCGACGTAGTTGTTACCTGAGGAAAAAACATAGTCACACAGATAGCAAAACAATGAGAATGAAGTAGGCGCCAGTACACTTTCTGATCACATAGAAAACATTGACAATATTTTGGAAATTTGGTAAATTAAACATTAACAAATCAAGATTGCAAAACATGAATTTGAGAATTAAGTAGTTTTACAGTGCATAGTTCAATGGGTTCAGTGTGGATTTTACCTGTGTATCTACCCAAGAGGGAGGTGACAGCTCCTTCCTCCCCTGGTCTCCTGTGGTACACTAACTCACCACCAAGAGCCAGCGCTGGTGTGATAGACTGGAGATAGTGGGCCACCAAAATGCCTGAAGGAAAGTAGTAAAATAGCTTCCATTACATATGCATAATATATTCCCTTTTCATTCATATCTGTAGTATGGAATATGGTCTTCTCCTCTCTCAGGTTTTTAGCAGTTGTTTTCACCCTTTCAAATTCCTACTCAAATATCAAAATTGTAGATGTTTTAGCTCTAACTACATTAAACAAAAGTTTGAGGATTTTATTATCTGGCATACATTTCACATATAGTATGATAGTTTCCCATACAGTATATAGACTGACACATATATTAATAGATTAATGATGATTTCAACCATATCACTCTACAGCCATAAACAGTGCTCATATACTATTGTTCTCACTCCCCACAAAGCCCTTTGTTGAACATATTACAAATAACTAACATACACAACAAAATCTCCATTTTGTGAAAATAATCATACCAGATCCAACAAGTACATCTGGATTTCCAAGCGTCACAGCAGAGGTGAAGTCTTCACCACGGTACTCCATGTCACACTGCCAATTCACAAACTTATGCTGCTGAGTCTAAAAAACACAAAAAATAGAAAGATTTCAGAAGACCAAAATGACAATGTCAGTAAAACATAGCACACCAGAAACAGACTCTAGAAGACCACATCTGGAAAGCTGTTCCCTTCACAAGTCTACTTACCTGAATGGCTATTTTGGAGCGCACAGCAGTTGTGAGCTGGTGGATAACCTGGGCATTCAGACTGCCAGTATTGTCCATATCTCCAACCATGACTGGGAATGACTGGAGAGAAGAAAAGATACCATTTTCAGCTTTCAAGTTATGTGGCTGATATTTGAAACCTTGTAAAAGTATATTCTTTCCAAAGGTATTACAACTTGAAAAAGAATTTTTATTTTTCCAAAAATGCATAATAAAATATTGAAACAATGCGCTTTCAGATCATAAATGAACATAACTTTCATGTATGAATTAAACCTTGAGACCAAATGACTGTGCAAATAGAAGGAAATTAATTAATTTTTTCTATTTGTGGAGCAAATAAGAAACTAAAAAAAAAAATCAGACAGTATTCAGATTTCTATCATTAGCAAGAAGATTTACAAAACAAATTTCCAAATGTAAGCATTTATCAAAGGGTTTGTTGAGGTGATGGGAAATGATTATTACCTCTGCTGGTCCAGTCTGTTTACTGCCTACGTAGGTGGCACCAAATCGATAACCAGAATCACCCTGGGTACTGAGGGTAATCGTATGGCTGACCTGGAAGTGGTTACTCAGACCCTTGTTGACCACTAACCGCACCCCTTCCATCTGCAAAGGGAACACCTCTAAAACAGAAAAAATAAATAAATAAAAGGATCTATATAACTCAACATCAGACAATTATTTAAGCCCATTCTAATGGGACAATAACAATTATTACAATACCATGAATATTATTTAAAAGTTGAACAAATGTGAAAAAAACAATCTAAATTAGTCATAAATTACTAGATGCACATCTCACACAATTCAACGGCTGATTTTCTAACCTTTACATTTGCGGTGGCACTCCTCATATGTGCCTGGGTTTGGGAGTGGGGAATCTGCATCTGATGTCTGCTGGCCAGATCCAGATGTTGGGGGGACAGAAGACACTGAGGGCATAGTGAACCCTGGAGGGACTGACACCAAGCCTGGGACCCCTTGACCACCTCCAGCTGGAGCTGGATTGGGGGAGGCGGCAGCCAACACACTGCCCATACTCTGATGCTATAACAGACTAGGAAAGAGGCAGACAATGGATAAATAATTTATTTAATCTTTTATATCAGTGTAACTTAATCACACAGCTGCAACCTACTAATTGTTAAGGTAATCCATGAAAAGGTGTAAGTCAAAATTGAAAAAGTGTATTTTAACATGACTTGGCATGACATTAACCACGCGTCACGCAGTTTGTCCAATGCACTTGGGCACAGTTAGCACCAAAAACGTTTCAGCTACCATTAACTTGTCTAGCTATAGTGAGTGGTCTATCTTCCTATCCTGGCAGTAACAGTACAGCAGATTGGTTGTAGCTAAGGCCCAGTTTAGTCAAACACTCGACATATATAACAATGTTAGACCACACACAACACAACCTGGTAACCACAAGAAATATCGAAATGCAGCTTCTGGTTTTCAAAAGAGACCACATTAGGCGATAAGCCAGCTGCCGGCAAAACTACCAGGTAGAAGTATTTAACCTGAGAAGGCTAATGCAAGCTAGCACGGTTGGTTGGCTAGCTAGCTGGCTAGGTAGCCATGTGGAGTCGACCACGAGAACTGTCCGTCTACATACGTAAAACCTTAGTCAGGAATACAGCGGGTGGCGAGTTGACACTACCAACTACCGTCTACTTATCAAAAATATCCATGCAATTTTATGGTTAAGGCACTCACGTTAACGGCCTGGTGTCCAGGGTAGTTTAACACCGGCAAAGTTCACGACAACGTCTGTGACCGTAGTTAAAAGTGCCCTCCCACTTCCACTGTCTCGTACATTGATTGGCTAATGCACATATCATTTCAACCGCTATTGGCTAAAATTGAAGCTTGAACAGCCCACTCTTGGTGACGTACCACAGGGTTTATTCGCTTAATGTTCGTTTCATTCAATCTCCTACTGAATGACATTCCAAGGGTACGCCAGTTTTTGGAGCCGTACTGTAAGAGTACATTTACAAATTTATGCACACAAAACGACATATTTCAGAAAGAGCAAACGTATTAATGTGCTTCCTGCGAATTTTTTCAAAAACGAGAATCATGCTTCCCCACGATCAGTCTGTATGATATATGGTATAAATCATAAAATGCAATATTACATTTCATGCAAATAAGAACAGCAAGATTTTTGGTTTCAAACAGGATCTAGTCTCACGAAGCCATCATACTTAGTTAGCTGGAAATTCTGTGAAAAAAATGTCAATGACCCCCAAAACAGTCAGTCATAAGGAACTATGCTCGACAAGTACAAGGATTCCTGCAATAGATGACCCACACAGAGCCATGATCTCAACATCGAGTCGGTCTGGTCACATGAAGAGACAGAAGACACTAAGACGGCCTAAATCCACAGAACTGTGGAAAGTCCTCCAAGATGCTTGGAACAGCCTACTTGCCAAGTACCTTGAAAAACTGTGCAAAAATGTACCAACAAGAACTGGTGTTGTCCTCAATCAAAGGGTGGTCACATCATACAAAAATCTGACTTAACTGAATTGATGATGACATTTTTTTAGATGTGTTTTTTTCCTATTTACAACACTTTGCATTTATTTGTAAATAAAAACTATTCGTCATTATTTTTGAAAGTGTTCTGTTTACTTTTAGTGCCTAAAACTTCTGCACAGCACTGTATGAGAATGATCCATTCACCGTTTCCAAAGATGACAGTCACAGAACAAAACAACAAAGGAAAAATCTCTCAGTCAGTTAGACTTTAATTCATCTGAGGAGCCAGCAATGACACACTTTAGGAGAGACTTGGCTGTCTTTCTACTTAACAAAACATCTGGTCATCAAGTCATGATGGTATTTATTTCACAAGAATGCAGTGATGGGACAAAACTGTCTCAAGTGGAAAACCTACATGAAAAATGGTCTCTCTCTTTTTTTTTTCTATCACATGACATGTACTGATTCAAGTGTTACCAACACAGTCAAACTGGGGAACCAACACCTATCATCAACAGCACTACAGTGTCAGACATGAGGAAAGTGAGGGCTAATTACTACGCGAGATAGTCTGAAAGAGGAAACGTGGGTCCCTTGCTGATGCTTGGTAGAGCAGTAATGGTCAGCCCATGATGCAAAAAACACAAAGTCTGCTGGAAATTTCACAGCATACATGTGAGATATACTATATGTACTTTTTGTGACAGTGTGCTGAAGTCATGAAGTTCAAGATTGTAATATTTCAGACAACAAGAGCAGCTTTAGTTGGTCATATTTGCTATAAAACAAGTGTATGCCACAAATGAGAAAAAGCTACAAATCTTTTCAGAGTGCAACTTTCAAAACTGAAACTAATAAGGGACAGTTTGAGTGCCATTTGACCTTCAATACAAAGTTGGGATAAGGGCCCTGCAAAGTAGAGGTTTAACATTAGACAAAGGCACTTCTAGGGAAGAATGGAAAATACATCAAGGTGACTCAACACATTAGCCGGTTTCCAAACAATGTTAACTAAGGCCACCCATCTTGTCTGGTTTATTACAAGTAACCTCAAGACCTGAGAAAATGCTGCATAGTGCCATGGCTTTAAAGGGATTCAAGAGATCTTTTACAATTCAATACAGACTTACTGTCATTATCATAAAATGCACTACAGTGTCACTGACATTACACCGTTATCTGTGCTATCTGCAGAAAACACTTAAAACCCAAAAAGTAGCAAGTACATTATCAGCAACACAGTTTCAGATGATCTGTACTGGAGCACCATAACAGCTTCTAGAGCAAAGTGGTCATTTTGGTTTCTGAAGCCATTTATATTCAAATTTATGCAATTATTTCTCTACTCTGCCATCTTTGGGTCCCTTTTTAAGGATGTTATCCCAAATAATTTAAACTACAGATTTATGTTTATAATTTGCTTTATTTTACTATTGTATACCCAAATCTCAGAAATAAAGTTGGCGGGAAAATGTTTTTAAAAGCAACAGGAATGATTGCCGAAGCAACAAAAAGAACTGTTCTCTGTAGCCACATTATTAGACACAACTGCTTGGTAATGCAAATATCTCATCAGCCAATCACATCACAGCAACTCGATGTGTAAAAGCATAGACATGGTCCAAAGTTTTAGTGGTTTAGACCAAACATCACAATGGGGAAGAAATGTGATCCAAGAGACTGACTATGGAATGATTATTGGTGCTGCTCTCCTGGGAGTATCCCTAAATGGCCACAGGCTACCCATCTTCTAATGGCTATTTCAAGCAGGATCTCATCCTGCTAATGAGTGTCCACCAATGGCCTCCACAGTCTAACAAGATGTCTATCAATGTAACAGAGCACATTTGAGATTAGGTTAAACACAAAATCCACAGCCTAAGTGTGTAATGCTATCATGTCAACATGAACTTGTGTCTGCTAGGAATGTTTCCAGCACCTTGTTGAATCTGTGCAACAGAGAACTGAGTCTATTGCAGGGGAGGTGGGAATCTGGTCCTTTACTAAAAATGTGTATTTAATAAAGTGGCTACTGAGTGTAGATTATTGCTTTTTAAGTGCAGTTTGCCTTTGAACCATTTGCTCAAAAAGCACATCAGCCATATGTAGTTCATCTGTACAGGCCATTAGCCTTTAAGTTTTCCTTTGGTTACACATTTTCATTCTTAAAGCGAATCACAGAAAGAGTTTATAACTTCCATCTACATGTACAATGACCATCTCAGTGTGGTGGAAATTTAAACTGATTTAAGTGGCAGTTCTCACTTGGGGAAATACCAGTTTACTAGCATATGCACTCATGCATATTTGAGTTTACGCAAGAGCTTGCTATCAAATCAAAGTGGAAATGAAAAATAAAAGAGACTATTCTGAAAGCAAAGTGGGGATTAGAGATCTTCTCTTGGAGTCTTGTATGATGCGTAGCGAGTATTGTGTGATGAATGCCAGGTGCCATGTTTCTCCTGAAAAACAGACCACAAAAGTCAAGTTATAATTTCTGATACCAACCATGTGAATGAGTCACTGCTTTAGTACAACCTGCACAGCTGACACCTGGCTATGTGTGCTGATCCGCTCTGTCCTGATCTATGTTGACTGCTGTTGTGAAGCCTGAGGAGGACAACCCTTAACCTTTAATTCCTGTAAAAACTTCAGTTAATCTTCTTGATGAAAGAGGATTTTACCCATTAGCAGGGGTGCTGGTGTTTGCTCTTCTTCAAGCTAGACAGCTCTCTTTACCTGTGGAATTATACAACTATTTTTCTAAATAATGTATTTTAACTCATTCCTTGCAAGTGAATGTGAAAAAGTGGGTTCATGACTGTAAGGCCACCAAGCCAATCCCTAGACTGGCAATATAAAGCTGGGCAGTGAAGTAAGTAACAAGAACTTGCCCCTGACACACAGCTGTAATGTGCTGACCGAGTGTTAAGAGGAGGACAGAAACAACTGATCAGTCACCAACAATAACACTGGTTTCACTTGGTTTAGTTAAAACTTACCACTCATTCTGGCTGCTCATAGTTCCTTTTTGGCTTCCCCATTGTCGTCATCGTCATCTGGGTCAAGAGAGTGAAACTCTGCCACGTACAAGCTCTTATCAATGCTGCTGGGGATGGGCTTAATGTCAGTAACTAGTTGATCCTCAATAGTTTTCAGGTTGTAGCGGTCATCTGAAGTTATCAGATTGATGGCCAGACCCAGGTGACCAAAACGCCCTGAGAGAGGAGAAACATAGTGTATATTTTATGTGTTAGTGGTAGCTAGAAACAAATTTTTTGCTGAGAATATGAGAATTAATAAATAGGTTAATCTTCACCTGATCTGCCAATGCGGTGCAGGTAGGTCTCTGCGTTTTTGGGGAAGTCAAAATTGATGACCACATTTACTGCCTGGATGTCAATTCCCCGAGTGAAAAGGTCTACAAGAAAAGATGTGTATTTTTCATCCTAATGATCATTCATAATTAATATTAATTTCCACTTTATATTTTAAAATGCACAAATCCCTTCACTTACCTGTGCAGACCAGGTTTCTGCACAATCCATTCCTGAAGTCATGGAACACACGGTTCCTGTACTCCTGCATCATCTTTGCGTGAATGTAGAAGCACGAATAG
Organism: Toxotes lorentzi; assembly: GCA_037833715.1. NCBI lineage: Eukaryota > Metazoa > Chordata > Actinopteri > Toxotidae > Toxotes > Toxotes lorentzi. The sequence goes on from JBBMJY010000025.1 coordinate 7,720,432, forward strand.
CCCAGCTGGGTGATTTTCTTAGCCAGAAGCTCAACCCTTTGGGTGGAGTTACAGAAGATGATAGACTGATTGATCTGAAGCTGTAACAGAAATATACATTTATGATTACTCATTACTGAAGGAAGGAACTCTTAACCCTTTCTGTCTCGATATTCTGTAGCCTTACCTAAGCTACAATGTATGCAAAAGATGTCTAAACAGCAGCTTCCACAATCCATGCAGCTCTTTGCCTACATGTATGTGGCTCTTTTCATATCTTCCACTCTTTTTATCAGTTTTTTTTTTTACTTAGATCATAGCCCAATATGCAAACAAATCTGCACACTTGACGAGGAACAATCACATAAAATATAAGATACTAGATCTTATAATTTAAAGTTTCTATGGTCTATTCTGCAACTATGAGTTAGCAACATGGATTACACCCGAATATATGTAATTTTACATTGAGGTATCAAAACATATGATAATACATTTTGTGACAGTAAATTTTCTGTAAAATCAACTGAGGAATGAAATAATCAGTCTTGGAACTTTCAGAGGTCAGTGAAACACAGCTTTTCAGCCTGGTGTTGAGTTATTCTCTAAAAGGATATAGCTTTTTTTTTTTTTTAAAGCGCTTAGTATCCAGCCATTAAACACTCACCTTAGAAAAGAGTGTGTTGAGACAGTGGACCTTCTGTCTTTCAGTCACATAGGCATAGTACTGGGTGATGCCCTTCAAGGTCAGTTCCTCCATCAGATTGATCTCATAAGGCTTCTGCAAGTGTTTGCTCTGGACAAGAAATTCACAGCGTATTATGAAGTGTAAACAATATTTTTAATTTTTACTTCTTCAGGGAACTGAATTGCTGTTTAGGTTCTCACCATGAATTTTTGCACACTCATGGGGAAAGTGGCAGAGTAAAGCAGGACCTGACGATCCTTTGGCAAGAAGCTGATAATATCTTCAATTAGGACCACAAAATCCTGGGACAGCAGCTTATCTGCCTGAATAAAGGGCATATGTATAGAAAGAGTGTCAAAAGTGGTGGCATCCAGACCAACCACAGTCAACAATACTGAGAAGTGAATTCAGAAATAAAATAGCCAAACCCACCTCATCCATCACCATCATTTGGGTCTTATCCACTTTTGCCACACCCTTCTTAATCAGGTCTAGTATCCTGCCTGGTGTAGCAATCACTACATGCACTATTATGGTAGGAGAAGACACAAGAAGCACATCGCAACAAGTTCAGTTGAGGACAGCTTAGTGTTACAGCACAGCCAGCTGGATTTCTTAACATTGCTAAATCGGAGTGCCAAGCATAAGCATGAGCTGGTAATGACGGGATACTCATCCATAATATACAATATGTAAACATCTTTTTTATTATCTTAAATATTAAGTACCTATCTCATCAAGACGCATGATGTCATCCCTCAAGTTGGTACCACCTGTGGTAGCCATGACCTTGACCCCTCCTAGGTGCTTGCTGAGCTGAATGCAGATCTGGCTCATCTGCAGGGCTAACTCTCTTGTTGGCACCATTACCATTGCTGGATTGAGACAGAAATGGGAAGGGCTGATGAAATCAAGGGTTAAAGAGATGCATGGAAAATGTTCAATAATCTCAAAAAAAAAAAAAAAAAAAAAAAAAAAAAAAAAAAAAAAAAAAAACCAAAACCCAAAAAAGCGGCGGGGAGGGAAAG
>JBBMJY010000025.1:7750300-7770011 GCA_037833715.1 Toxotes lorentzi
ATCCATCTATCTATCTATCTATCTATCTATCTATCTATCTATCTATCTATCTATCTATCTATCTATCTATCTATCTAGTTTCAAATATCAAGTCAATATCAAGTTGTTTTACATAATTCTGTTATTTAAAGGATTCATTGAAAAAGTAAGTTTACCTTTTTAATTTTTTTTCAATGTATTGCATAGCCATGAAACACATCATGCTAAAACAATTCAATCAATGTTGCCATTTTATGAGTGATTCTCATTACATTTGCCTTAGTGTTAGATATATCAAATCCAGAAAAAAAAAGCTCATTACAAAATATTGTCCTATGTCCACAATGTCAGCCACAGAATTTTATTTCTTCCATATCACTGTCAGTTGATACACCCCTGAGCTCCAAGTTGTCTGATGTTCTACGTACATTTGTGTATGAAGATTGTTACAGAGGTCAGCTTTTGTCTAAGATTTTCTTTTTAGTGGAATCTAAAAATGAAATAAACCATATGTAAAGACTTATTACATCATCTTCAAGACTCATCTGCACACATAAGATAACAGATGGCCTTCTCACCACACTCATGTCTGCATGGGCAGTCATGTGGTAAACTTACTTTGTGTTATGTGTAATGTGGCTTAGATATCAGGGCAAATTGTTAAAATATCCTCTTTTGAATTTTTTGAATGTCCTGTTATAATGTCCTCCTTTTTGCCGTTGTTGTCCCACAGACTCACGCCAGTACGCTGCAGGTATTCAACCTATTTCTTTTAACTTTGGCTGTTGGATTGTTGAAATAACAGTCACCTTTTAGTAAGTGAAATTTCTGCCAGGCTATCATGAAAGGCTGAAAACAGAAGTGAGATCCAGCTGACAGTGGAGGCTACAGAAACTGACAGTGGAAGGTTTTAGCAGCTGGAAGATTATTGTCTGTGACACACTGACTGGAATGTATTTTTACTGATTTACACATTTCCCCACTGGTGGAGGAAAATAAAAGTAAAAATACCATACTCTATTACAAGTAAAATCCATGCATTGAAAATGTAACTCAAGTAAAAATGTTATACTACTATTTCTAACTGGATTGCGGATGCATTCGTGTGAATGTAACATTCTGCTAATGTTGCTCGTGCGCGACGAGGCAATTTGGAAGACTTTGTATCATCTTGGTTTGTTTAATTTACAAAAATGCATCATAATCTCATCACATGTTCTGTAGGAAAAATACTCAAAGTTGAAGAAGTACAGTACGTGACTGAATGTACGTAGTCATATCTCACCACTGCACTAAATATGATTTAAAAAATTAAAAAAAAAAAAACGGCAGTCATCATCAGTAGTCAGTCTGTAAGTTTCTGAACATGATTTTCATGACATGAATTCATAGTCATTCCACCTTTATAGCAAACAAACACTGATGATATATCTCAGACGGAGAACCGACTTGAACGTAGGGACATGAGCATAATGTTGAACTTGAAGGTCACTTAAAGATGGTTTTAGGCACCAGATCTAAAGTAAAAATGAATCATCCCACTCTCCTCACTGTGTCTGAAAATATATAAGGAGTTTTTCGCTGCATTGTATGGAAGTGCTCCATGAGTGTCCATAATTATGTTAAGAATTTAATCCGACACAGATTTCTTCCCTCAGCTGCTGGAGTTCAAATGTGACTGCCCTCAAAATCTACAAAAGCTTTTCTCTTTCTCTGCATGAGATAAGATAAGATAAGGGAGGTTTTTTTTTTTTAAGCAAATGACACAATTAAAGGACATGTCTCAGCCAGACATAGGTTTACTATAATGCAATGTATTATCAAGAACTGTACAGTCATTGGTCCAAAAACAACACTTGCAGTGGCATGCTTACTACAGATTTCGCCGTCGTCTTTCTTTCTTCACCTCTGTCTTTTACTTGTTATTTTTAAGTATATGGCCCAACCAGAGTGAGAGATGTGGCCGGCACATTTCCTCCCACTTTACTCACCTCTCTCCAACACCATAGAGGTTTTCTTTACCTCACTGAGGTGAAAACGTTTGACAACGTGTCACAAAACCAAATGTCCCTCTAATGATATGCCCAAGATGCATCAGAAATTCTTTTTCGAATGTCTTGCAAAAAAGGAGATATGATGTAATAAAGATAAAAACTTGTTGCCAAATTCAACAGATTTGACTAGCATTGTTCTGTAAATTCACATACCACTACATCCAACATGTAATTGTACAGTTATGGTTGTATTTGTATTATAATAGTGCCGATGCAATCAAATGTGTGAGTCTACATTAAAAATGGAAAAATATGAAGTATACTCAAGTATATTGCAGTATATTGGATTATAAAATTAATGTAACACATAGGTGAGTACATTTCATACAGACAATTATATTGTCACTATTCTAAAAAATGAAAGTCCACCTTCACGCGGCCATGTGCTTTGTATATTACTTTACGTGAATGTTTGACCTTCATAGAACAAAATGAACTTTTCAGTGAAAATACTTCCAAAACCACAGGCTGCGTTTTTCAATAATGTAACTGTAGTTGATGTAAATTTTTAAATACTTACTTGAACCTTTTGTTTTGCTGAAAAATAATAGCAGAGATGATTATTCATGGCAATAATATATATATATATAAAGGTATGTTTAGCGATACTACAAAGAAAAGATTATGCATTTTTATGATATCAACATTTTTTGTTATTTACGTTCTACATGTTTGAGTAGTACTAATCCATTTTAAGCAGTGTACCAAGCTGCATGTTGACAGAGAAACGTGTGAAGAGTTTTTTAAAAAGTCGAACTTGTGTTCAGAAATGCTCAGTAACAATTGTTCAAAAAATAAAAATTAAGCTTAAAGACTAGAAAGAGTGCTGCAACTCGTAAAAACTGGCCTGAGGTGACACACTGGCCACTGGAAAATTTTGTGGTATTTACAGACAAGCGTGCAGCAGAGAGCATCCTGTTTGCGAGATGGACTAACTGTTGTGTGTGTTTTTATGTGTGTATATATACGGAAAGTATCATCAAGGCTCTCTGAACTGAAACAATATATTACAGTATCAAATGTACAACAGAGTTACATTTCCTCTAAAAAAAATATGTCTTTATAGAATTTTTTTTTATTTTTGTTCTTTCTTAGTTTCTATTCAATTTATTCCTGGCCAGGTCCAAGTGTACAGTATACCACACTGCTGCACATGCTTGCTTAGTCTGACATCCATGATTTCACACACCTACACTGCAAGTTGGAGACCGAGCTCCAAGCTAGTGATACTTTATATAACTACATAAAACTTTCAAGACAAGTCCAGTGTCTTCGACATTTTGGACTTTAAGTATATCACAAGATGATGTGTGAGATATGGGTCATCAGTTTAAGGCAGATGAGTTAATAGCTCATGAGATGGTTTGTAATCATATATTTGTGTGAGAGCACAAACTGTTATCACAGACTTTCACTCCTCCCCCATTTTTGCACATTTCTTTTCAATACCATGTGGGCAAGAAAAAACACGGTCATTTCCAAGCAATGTATAGCAGTATAAGCCCACCTATTCTTATTTCTGGCTCCACAACTGAAAGTCTGCTGTGTTTTCCATTCTCAGGAGAAACTTGACCAAGCTGTCTTTGCTGTTCAGTCACATGCTGTGGGAGATGAAGGCCATGTTTCCAGATGGACATTTTCAGGGTGACACCTACAGGGTGACAAAGACAGAGGCTGAGAAGTTTTGGTGGCATTCATTTGGCAACAAGTGAGTATGAGAAGTTTTTAAGATGACAGGTCATTTTGTGACTTTTTCATTTCATTTTGTTTTTGAATTTTATGTGTGTACACATTCACCACACAGCAGTCACGTATTCTGACAGGTGTATAGTTCCGTGGAATACTTTTAAAGAGCAGCTGCAGACCGTGCATGCATTTGAGGAAGGGATGGAGTCCATGGCTCTGAAATCAACCATCGATCTCACCTGTAATGACAACATATCTGTGTTTGAGTTTGACATCTTCACTAGACTGTTTCAGGTAAGTTTCCAATAAAGGTAATAAACTGTTTAGTTAAAGGAATAGTGTGCCAGTTTAAGAAATATGCCATTTCACTTGGTTGGTGAGAGACAACAGCTTTAACATTTGTAAGCTAAGCATGAAGCAACCACCAGCAGCCATGTAGCTCATCTTAGCATAAAGACTGCAAAGAGGGGGGGGTACCAGAAAGTCACTTTGTAAAATAGTCCAGCACATAACCCCAAATGGCAAACTGTTTTTACACTTTTGTATGGATTAAATGAAGAAGCATCACCATGTTAAGCCTTAGAGGAACTAGTTGGTGGATTTTGTTAACATTCGACAGTGTTTATTCTAAGCTAACTCTGAGCAAGAACACAAATAATCTTATTTCCCAAAATGTCAAAGTATTTTTTTTTTAAAATATGAACACCACTTCATCCAGAGTATTTTCTCCCTTCCTCCCCAAACCTCTCCTCTCCTTCGTTAGCCCTGGAGGTCACTTTTAAGGAACTGGAACCAACTGGCAGTGACCCATCCAGGCTACATGGCCTTCCTCACCTATGACCAGGTTGTAGCTCGCCTGGAACGCTACCTGCACAGGCCTGGAAGGTGAGGACCAGCACAGCCATGACGATGACTGATGCACTTCTCAGAAAAGCTGTGTTGATCTGCACACATATCTCAAAACTGTGAATAGCACTGTAGAGGTTTGTGGAGTGCCTGGGTTATATCAAATCTGGCAGATGATCGCAGTTGTGAAAAAGTAGGTCCACGCAGCGACATATAACCACATCCCTCTCACAACTATTTATTATGAAAAGTTTAGAAATTCGTCAGGGGAAGAGGATCCATTTATTTCTTTTTAATCTGTTTTAAAGTACATTATATTTTTTATGCTTATTTTTCATAGCACATCAGATCCAGGCTTTACAGCTCTCCATCTAGTATTCAAGATATTTTGTCCTATGTGAAATACAGGTCAATGAAATTATGTAGGTGAAAAATAAGCATGGCCCAGTGTCATACAGTGAGTATACGTAAACATTACAGATTTTTAAAGAATGAAAGGAATTTTAGTGGAAATAATAGCACAAATGAAGATATAAGATATAGAACAAAATACTAACCAGTAAGAGTATTTGCAAAAGAACCATTGAAACCCCAACACAAACTAATGTTCAAGTGACTTATCTTATTTCAGTGCTGATTTTGTGTCTAGTAAAGAAGTGTGATTTTCAAAGACCTCTCTCTCTCACAGCTACATCTTCCGTCTGAGCTGCACAAGAATGGGCCAGTGGGCTATTGGCCATGTGACCACTGAAGGTGGCATCGTCCAGACTATCCCCGAGAACACCCCTCTCTACCAGGCACTCATTCAAGGCTTCAAGGAGGGCTGGTTAGGAGATACATAGACTGCTCTCCAATTTATTCTCTCTGTGTTTATGTGTTTTCTCTAAGCACTTTGTGTTTGCTTTGCCTGCAGCTACCTGTTCCCAGATGGCCGGGATGTGAACCCTGACCTGAGAAGCTTGTGTGAACCGACCCAGAGGGACAAAATCAAAGTGACAGAAGTGAGTGGATGCACTTTATACTTCTTTTTCAGTTTTACGGTGGACTGCCAACAGTGCACTGAAGCTTTACCAAGACAAAACACTGATCATATCTTGAAATGTGTTTTTTTCTTAACGTTTTTTTTTCTTGTCTCTCTAACTAACTAACTAACCCACCACCATTGCAATACCCAACAGGAGCAGTATGAGATTTATTGCGAGATTGGCAGCACCTTTCAGCTGTGTAAGATCTGTGCAGAGAGGGATAAGGACATTCGTATTCAGCCCTGTGGGCATCTGCTGTGCCAACCCTGCCTTACAGGCTGGCAGGTATGAACCCCCATCATTGTAGCTTGTTGTTCAGTCTGTCCACCTTCACTGCAATCCACATGCTCATACTGTCATTACTGTTAAGCCAAGACTTTTACCGTAACAGTCGTTGAGTATTCAGTGGAGCGAAACAGTCCGTGTTGGCTAAACTAAATTTATTTTTGTAGGCCAGCCTGGAAATTGGCACTGCCATGGTGTGGTTGTTGGTTCTCACTCCACCATACTGTAACAATTATTGTTATTTGCATGTGGTTTGGGGTTAATGTCAAAAATATGCTCTGTGTTTAGCAAAGCATGTCAGTGATATTCACATGCCTTGCTATGTAAAATGACCTTCACTGTTCATTGCCACTTTGACATGTGACGAATTTGAAATACACTATAGACTTGGTAAGGATGTGAAACAAAACAATATTTCTGTACATACCTGATATTACTCCTTGAAAAGCCTTAATACAAGTGTGCAAACCTTTTTGTACATGCACACTATTGCACTGAAATTAGAAGCAGAATTGCTGGGAAGTTATTAGAACCGTGCAAAACACACCTCAGTTAAAAAAAAAATTTAAAAAATCACTTTGCATCAGTCAGCTCCTGAAACAATACAGCATTTTATGAAAAAATCAGCCCATAGAAGGAACAATGGACTCAACCCTGCTCTCTCTTAAACCTTTTTTTTTTTTTTTTTAAAGTTTTTAAGCTTACTGGAAAGACAAGTTTGGACCTTTAATAATTCAGAAAGAAAAGGGCTGTGAAAATTGACCCCTTAATATCAATAACAGATGCTGTCAGTATGTAAACTGACAACTGTATTAGTGTTGAAGGTGGAATACAATGGGACTTTTAGTGTGGTTATGTCTACATAAAGATGTAGAGAATGTCTCATGATGGCCCTTCAATGAAACCAATTATGCCTGACCATTTTAAATGACGCACAAATCTCAAAGGTGTGTCTGGAAATCACAATTTATGCATCATGTAGACAGCACGTCCTGTGTGCACTCCTGCAGCGGGGCGTCCCCTACTTCCTACTTCCTCTTTTGATGCCATTCAATGTAAAAGCCGCTGCTGGCAAACTGCAGCTTCATGCTCTTCTACTAAGGCAGCAAGAAGCCTTCCATATATTCAGAAGAGTTTTATGTCTTTGCAAAGGCACAGAGCAGTATGTCCTTTCCTGACATTTGGCTGACTTCCTGTGTGAGCTCAGGCTCACATCCTCTTTAAACTGTATCGGTCACATTCACTTTTATAAAAAGTGTGAGAGAGAGAGAGACTGAGAAGGAGAGAAAAAGAGAGAGGTTGAGGCAGTCGTGAAAAGAAAACTAGACATGCTTCATGGACGTCAGACCACAATGGAAAAGCTGTTAAGTCTCATCTAGATTGTGGTCAAGCAAACGTCTCCATCAACAGTAAGTTTACATATAATACAATGACCTGGATTTGCATCAATAATACAACTGGGAGTTCAATTTTAGTTTAATTCAAAGTACTGGGGACACATTTGCAGCTGAAAAATGGGATGCATCTAAGCAAGTAAAAGTGTAAAACAGTAAGTGAAGTAAAACAGGCCAAACAATGGTTGTCCAAACTGCGGATATACCAGTCAGACAAACTTCAAACTCAGGTAATAATTTAGTGGAGCAATTTGAGAAATCTGGTCAACAAAATGGACAAACTGCTTCTAAAAAAAAACAATCAGTAGTCACAAAAAAATGCATGACATGAGCATCATAAAAGAAAAATCTAATGCTCAATTTACCATCACCTAGTTTACATTTGTGCAAAACCACAATCTACACTGTCAGTGGAACATGGTATTTTCCGCCTCTTTCATCTTTCGAAAATGGTAGCCTTTTTCTTTGAAGAGAAGCCCAACATATTCCACTACATACAGATCAAAAGATATGAAGTTGTTCTGAAGACAGTGCGTGACAATGACTCTTTACATACAAATAGTGTTTCCATTACTCTGCCCTTGACCTGTCATTGATAACTATCTAGCAGAAGTCAGCAGGTCACACTTGCCCATACTGTCGCTGCGACATCAGAGGAACAGAATCCATTCTCGTCGAACCCTACCTGCCAGGCAGCGGGCACTGGGAGGAGGAGAGTGACGATGATGCTGAGGAAGAGGACCATGAGGACATTGAACTCGTGATAAAGGAAATGGCTGCCCTGAGGAAGGTGCGTGAATATTTTTCTGTACATGCCCTTTTGTCTTGATCACTGACTCTCAGTGTTGTTTCAGTGTATTTGTCTCTGCAACATTTCCAGTCTACAGTTATGTGGCTGTAGTTCAGTGATTTAGCAGGAACTGGAGGTTAAAATTTGGCACCTTGTTTGGAACATGCATCCTCATCCAACCTCCTAGTGTCCTCCTGTCTATTTCAAGCCATGTTGCACAGTGAAGAAGAAATCAGGAAAAAGAAATCACCACTGGCTGCCTGCTACATTTTGTCTTCCTCACATCAACAGTTTTCAAGTTTGGATTCCCAGGTACCCATCTCCCACTTCTGCGCGCCACCTCTGCCCCCTAAAAACAGCACAGTTCCACGCTGTTCAAATCCCACCGACCGGTCCCAGACTTTAGAAACCAAGAAGCTGACCAAACACTCCCTCTCTGGTTCAGTAAGTTCTCCAGACACTCAACCTATTTGTATATTGTTGCTCAATAACGTCTTGGCAGTTTGATGATAGTGATAATTTTCTCCAGTCCCCACAGATACTAAACTCTGAGAAATGTTAATTATGCACAGCACTGTGAATACTCACCAACTGTAGTGTGAATCTTTGTGACATGCTTCCTCTCTTCAGGCTGAAGGTGTCACTGAGGCACAGAGAAGACACAAACAGCAAAGAAACATGAATTGGTGAGACACTGCTGTTGTTATCTATAAGTGCACTTGATTGCACTGATGTGTCGTCGTTGTTGCGATATGTGTTTCAATGTATAATGTCTCTGTTTATTGATTTGTCTATTCTAAAAAAATAATCATTTGTAATAGAAAGAATATTGTTTTTTTAAAAAGTAGTTAGTATGTAAAAATGGACCGTACTGCTGACTTCAAGATTCATATTATTCTCTCCTGTAAGGCAGGAGAGGTATTTCCTAGGAATTCAAGTGTTTCTGTTATTGTTTAGTAGGTGATTTCTGGTGTTACTCTGTTTGTTTACTGTTAAGAGGGTCCTCAGTTTCCACTTATATATATATAATGTGTTGTGCCCTTACCGTTAGGCATCAGGGGGAAGAGTTACACAGCAGTGAAGAGGAGGACTCTGGTGTACTGAGAATGACTATGGCACACCCACACTCCCACAGGTGACAGCTGTCTCCATCAAGACTCACTGCAAGAAAAACGTGTTTTCCTGAGCCTGCATGATTTCACTGTTAATAATCACCAGTAAAGGCTATCATGCCTCAGACATTTAGTAGGAGGGTGATTCAGTTCATGCTTAGCAAAAATTCACCACCTTTCCATGTTGGTTTGTGTTGTTTTGTTTTAAACAGTGCTGAACACCTTACAGAAGAAAGGTTTTCTCCTTCATCCCAGAAGGCTGTTGCCAGTAAGTTATGACTTGTTATAAACGTGTCCTAAACTGTGCACATACAGTGTTGAAACTAAATTGAAAGTGAGATTATTCTACAACATAAAGAAGATCTTATCCTAAAAAAAAAAAAACAGACAATGATGTCAGACAGTGGTTCCCAAGCATTTTCCATCACACTTCAGTGGAAACCAAAAAATAAAAAATAAATGAATCAAGCTTTCCCAGTCTGGGAAAAGTAGTAACAAGAGGAGCCCAGTTAAATGTTTACTGACATGTCATTATCAAGCCTATGAACTGCATGTTTCTCATTAGCTTCCTTTACACAAATGAAAAGTGCAAATGAAAGTTCCATTTTTACACACAAAAGACACAAGGCTCTCCTGCTATACTGATAGTGATTGTCCTCTGTGCACATGTCCCCAGTGTTCTTCATATCTTTCTTTTGACTGATTTGTGAACTTGGTGTGCAGTACCTGTTTTTTCCCCCCATCCCTCTCGAAAGTCTGCCCGTCATGTACGTTAAATGTAGTCATGCTTTCTGAATTAATCATGCTAACCGGATGCTAGTGACAGGCTCACTAGCATCTCGTTAATGATGGCTTAAATCCAACAATTATTGCAGTGCAGTACAACAAGTCATAGTGTTATTAGAAACACAGAGTCTACTCAAAACTTAATTGATAACTCATAACGAACTACTGCAATTCATTCTATCAGAGTAGGTGTTTTTAAAAGGTTTTTTAAAGTTGCTTTATTTCCTTTCAAAATGAAATATGAGTATTTCACAGCAGAGCCAGAGGTTTGTAAAATTATGGAATATAACTGTGTAACACATCTACTTAGACTTTTAAACTTCTTTTCGTGTTTGTGTGTAGGTGAAGTCGCATGGCTTGGACCCTCCCACCCAGTGAAAAACAGAACGAGGCAGAGAGAGAGGGACGAAAGAAGAGGTTGTCCCAGAAAAGACAAATATGGCCTCGGTGATATGACAAGAACAATGTCATCCTAACAAAAACAATTTTAAAAATAAAATAAAACAAAGACAAATGAGAGCTACATGGGGACTAAAACATCCTCAAGAAATCAGCCCTCAGGGAATGTAAAAATAGTTTTTGGTGTTAAGTATAACTGTGGTCGTGTGTCTGCTGCACTGCTGAGGCTGAGATGCGTGGGTGGGACTGTGAAAACTTGCCCACTGAGGCCTCCTACTGTTCAATAATTGCACTGCCATTATCTCCACAGCAGGTTCAGTACTGATTCCTAAATATAGTGTCGCACACTGTCTTCTCTATAATCAAAGCATTTTCTGAGCCTCCATCCAATAGTAGAACTTAATGAAAGGTCTGATATTTGAAAATGTAATTATGTGGAGAAATGAAGGGGGCCAATTTGAAATTTATAATATATTAAAATTTCAAATAATATGTTACCTCGTGATTTTACCCATACCATAAGTTTGTTTTTATAAATAAGTTATGTATGTAATAAATAAAGGCCTTGGTATAGCTCAATCAAAAAGACTCATGTAGTACTAATTTCAAACAAATAAAGCTTTAAATGACACATACTCAACTTTTGGTGCTTTTTTTTCCTCCAGTGATGGACATGAAAATATGAACAGACAAGTGAAAAGTGAATACATATCCAGTGGTTTTATTGTGCTTTCTACATTCTGGCATATGTGTGTTGAGTCTGGATGTGTGAGGGAGAAAACGTCAAAGGAGACAAGGCAACAGAGAAAGACAGAAAAATGAAATCTGGGGCTGAAAATAGGAATTAATGGTAACACACAGGGCAGGGAAAAGAGGAAAGCAAATGGAATACATGAGGAGGGAAAACAGGTCATTTCTTCAGGGGTTGGCTGCCAGGGTGTCTTGAATCCAGTACAGAAACTCACACACTTTGACATAGACACCTGGGTAATTAGGTACAGCACATCCCTGACCCCATGACACCAAGCCGTGGACTTCTCCAGCACATACCAGAGGGCTGCCGGAGTCCCCCTAACAAACACAGTATATGTACACAGTGTTTAATTCTTGTGCACATTCAGAGTTTTGAATCCAGTAAACCTCTGAAAACATTTACTGTAAAACTCACATTGCACGCATCTCTGCCTCCATCCATGTATCCGGCACACACCATCCTGCGTGTGATCATGCCAGGATAGGCATTCTCACAGTCTTTGTCATCAACTATGGGCACGTCCAAACACTGCAGACGTGTGGGTAAGTTCACTGTGACAGGCAGAACACAGAGATGTTTCACAGCATAAGGCTGGCAGATATTCTACATTTTGTATTTGTCAGCAAAACCCATTAAAACCTCAAAACCAAAAAATACATTAGTCTATATTTCAACACACTCTGACTTCCACAGTCTGTCTGACTGTCATCCCAAAGCCCATGCATCCCTATAGAGTAGCCCATGCATGCGTTCACAGCAGCATGACTGTGTATGTAATCATGCGCAGTTAAAGTAATTGGTAAGCAAAGCAATTAAATAGATTTTAAAAAGTATTTCCTAATAAAATGTTGTTCCTCAATATTCTACATGAGTACAGTACTTATGTAAATGTAGTTATTTACTTTCCACCACTGCAAATTTGACCCGGTGCCATGTTCAGTACTTTGTACACTCTTCATGTAGCTCTTCTATGATTACACTCACTAAATCGCTATCAAAAACCCACCTTCGCCATTCATGGCAGTGTTTCCCCAGCCAGACACAGAGCAAGGGAGCACCCCCATTGGGCACCCTGTGGGCAATGGGATGGGTGCGACTGCCTCGGTCACCTCCACAGGGTGGAAGAGCTTGATCAGCATGATGTCATAATCCAGAGTCTGGTAGTCATAACTGCACACAGAGAAATATAAAATAAGATGAAAGAATCAAAGGATCATTAAATGGCGCAAAAAGAAAAGGATTCTTGGACGGGATGGTTCGCTTTTCTCACTCACCTAGGGTGCCAGATGATGGTGTCGGTCTTCATGAGCTGCTCAGTGCCCTCAAACACTCGCACATCGTGTTCTCCCAGCATGATCTGCATGGCATAGGGACTGAGACAAGAGGTGGAAAATACTAGAAAAACGTGGAAGCAGAAAAAGCTTTCAGATGTGTTTGTTTTTATTTCAAAGGGGAAAAATGTCTAAAAAACCAGGCAAGCAAAAAAGTAAAAGAACTTGACAAGAGAGTATAACGCATATAATAATGTATAACTCTACATCAGTGTCAGTGTATACTTACTTGTACCAACAGTGTGCAACAGAAAGCACCCACTGCTTGTTGATGAGCACCCCACCACAGAAGTGGTAGCCATAGTTGAGGGAGGCCATGTATGGACGAGAGTGAGGCTCACACTCCTGCCCGCCAATGATCCGTCCATCTTCACGGGGAACTGCCACTATCACACAAACACACGTAGAAAGACACAGAGAGCAACAGAAAGAGGATTTGTGTTTCAAAGTCTTTATCCAGAAAAGTAAGATCTCTGATACTGCAGTATAAATGAATGGCTGTGCATGTGTATGTACTCCCATATCTGTAAATATGTACGCATTTGTATGGTTGTATGAATGCATCTTTGTGGATGTGTGCATTTCTGTGTCTTTACCAGCAGCTCCAACCATCAGCAGCAGAGCCAGCACTCTCATGGTGTCTGGTGAATGATCAGAAGACACCTGGACACACCCCAGCTCATATTTATATCCCACCGGACCCCGATGTGTTCAACTGGTCACCCCCCGCCCAGCCATATCCGTCTTTCTGCTGACCACATTTGTGTCCACACACTTGTCCTCTTGGCGCTAAGCATTAATCTAAATCTGCTCTCTTATCATACTCATATTTTCCTGTTTGCTCACTTCTGCCCTGTCTTACTACACACCCTGTGGTTGTGTCATCTGTGCATGTCATTTCTAAATATCAAACAAGGTCTCCAACATTTAAAACCTGTTGGTGATTCTCTTATTGGTCAAACAGTATTTGCAAGCCGCAATACACAAATTTATAGAACCTTCTTTTAGACTTGGACCAATATGAAAACAAGATAAGTAAATGTGCTGTTGTGTGGCTCCGTTTTTAGTTGCCCTTGAATAAAAGCCAGGGGACATGAGAAAGTAATCACCTGTGTTCTCAGAGGCAGACAACTAAACTAACACACTGTGTGCCATTTTTCTGTGTCAGACAGCAAGCAGAAGCCTCTGAGCTCTAAAACATGCAGTTGAAGTAATTCTGCTGTATTGTATTATACCCATATGCAACGAAACTGGTTGGTGCCCAAAACTTACATCACAAATAAAAACAGCAGACACATTTACTTGATAGGTGTCCAACATTCTTCAAGGCCAAAACTGTGTCAGATGTTGCTCATTTAATAACTGAAAGGTTGAACATGGAACATACAGAGATAAGGTTATTTTTTCAGGCCAGGAAAAGAGGCAGGGGGAGTGAACACATTCAAAGGTGGGTGGGAGGGGGGGTGCATGGAGAGACAGAGGGGTTAAGGTATAAATGCAGTGAATGACACATTCACGTCCAGTGTGGTTGTAGGAAGGCTTGAGTCAGCCACGAGATGATTAGCCTGATTGTTCTCACACTCCTGGGCGCTGCAGGTAAAGCACAACTGAAGTATGTGCAAAGGTTTCAGAAAAATAAAGAATTTTAACTAAATATTAAGCATTTTACGTTTCCTTCACACCACAGCTGCAGCCCCTACGGATGACAGGATTGTAGGTGGCTACCAGTGTGAAGCCCACTCCCAACCCTGGCAGGTGTCTCTCAATATTGGCTACCATTTCTGCGGCGGCTCTCTCATCAATGACCGGTGGATCATCTCCGCTGCTCACTGCTGGCAAAAGTTTGTATTACATCCACATATTCAGCAGCCTTGAGATGAACTTCAGGGCCAACATAATTAAAATAATTTTCTTCTTTGCCTCTCCTCCAGCCCCTTTTCCCAGATTGCTGTGCTGGGTGACAACCACATCTGGATGCACGAGGGCACGGAGCAGTACATGTCGGTGGATGCCATCTACTGGCATGAGAGTTATGACTACAAGACCCTGGACTATGACATCATGCTGATGAAGTTGGCACATCCCGTCACCATCAACCAGTATGTCAAGCCTGTCGCCCTGCCCAAGGCCTGCCCCACACCTGGGGACATGTGCACGGTGTCCGGATGGGGGAACATCTACTCTGATCAAGGTGAGGTGAACCTGATCTTGACACCGAAAGTCAGGAAAAAGTTTGCTCATAATAACAGAACATTTATTCAGCTGCAATTCTGCTGTTTCATGTTTTTGAGATGACCTAAGGAAACAGAATGTGACAAATTACTACACACAAGGCCTTTAATAAAACACTGATTATTGAAACATCGGTTTCTTGACTGCTGATGTGCACTGAAACACGGTGCTTTAGCGGCCCATCACTACTACAATAACAAAAATGATCACACTTTTATGAACCATTAACCTTTAAGGGAAAAGGGTAGAGGTGCTATTCCACACAACAAACTCCATATAGCTAATAAAGATGGCTATTCAGCTATTCATTTATTGGTTCAAATATGCAACTTAGATAAGTGTGATGAGGAAATATGAAACCTCAAGTGCAAATACTTTTATATTTTATATTTTATATTTTTTTTATATTTGCATATTCATAGATTATGCAGTTTTCAAGGCGAGAGATGGGGTAAATGTAATTTTAGGAATTTTTAACCAACTAAGTGAGCTGTTTTGTGTGCAAAACATATTAAACACAAATTACAGTTCACAGCAAAGTAAGTTTGTCTCAAACATGTCTGGAGGAGAAATTTAACTTCATTTGAAAGCTTACATGTTTGATGAATGAATTTCTGCAAACACGTTTAAAAACCAATATAACACCTATCTAATTTGATAAACTTATTATGGCTGCCACTCCAAAAACCAAACAGCTTTCTTAGCTCCATAAAAGTTGACATTCTGAAGCTAATCACAGAGATATATTTTCAGGTGATGTTGCTCACTCCAACTATTCTCCAACCTTGACCTTTCTTTTTTTGTTCTTATGTGCAGTGTTTAACCCATTTTACCTCCAGTGCGTGGAAGTTCCCATTCTGTCTGTCAAAGACTGTGAGAGCTCCTACCCTGGCGGGATTACTGACCGCATGGTGTGCGCTGGATACCTGGAGGGAGGCAAGGATGCCTGTCAGGTATTTTCACACAATTACACAGCACATTAAATAAGGCTACGTGACGGGTGGACATGGATTAAAAAATGACTGAGCATGATGAGACGATAGGACTAAACTCCCTTCTCTTCCTCTCCCCTGCTCAGGGTGACTCTGGTGGTCCTCTGGTGTGTAATGGTGAGCTGCAGGGTATTGTCTCTTGGGGCCAGGGCTGTGCTCAGCCTAACTACCCGGGCGTTTACACCAAAGTCTGCTCTCTGATGCCCTGGATCAACGACATTCTCTCCAGATACAGCTAAGCTGTGATCTCCCATCACAGAACTGCATGAGAGGGGGAAAATCAGAGAGAGATTGAGAATGAAGGAGACAGAGACAGGAGGTGGTCAAAGAAAAGCAGCAGGAGAGCAACAAAGAGAACCACAAAGAGAAACTGTGGGAAAGAGAGAAAGAAAGAGATGTGTTTAGTCAGGGCTCAGTCAATAAAATCTTCCATTTTGTGATTCATCAGTGTGTTTATCATTGTTGACAATACTGTTACTACTCCCAGTGCAGATACTCTTGGGCAACTATGTTACTGAAAACATTTTTGAATACTTTATTTCAAATCAGTGGTGAGATTTTCACCAAAACAAAAATAAACCACAGCCAAACAGTGGCAGCTAATGTCTAGTGCACCATAAAGATTCAAAGAAATGCATCAGCTTGTGAGAAACTCCAGCACAGTGTGTGAATTACTTTTTTCCTATCCATAAATCAATCACTCCACAGGATTTTCATCTAAACAAGATAAATTAACACAAACTACTGCTTTAATCTGTTAATGTGCACACAACATCGGTGTGAAAAGGGTTGATGAGGTTCTGTCAGTCTTTTACTTTTGTTGGAGCACATGAACACTGCCCTCATTTTGATTTTCTGTCTCCTGAATGCTGAGTGCTTTAGACAGCTGGAAAGAAAGGGCACAGATGTTGCAACTCCCCATTTATCAATGTCAGAACACTACGAGTGTTTGAAATGGAGCCAGACTTACATTGAAATTTGTCCTATGTGTTCAATTCAGGACTGAGAAGTTGGTCACGAGTCCTTTAACAAAAAGAGCAAAAGTTTATTCTTTTCTAATGAAGAGCACAATCTTCTTTGTAATCTGTCATGGTTTGGTGGTTCAAAAGTCATGTGGCTGAAGATAATTCAGACTAAAACAATGAAAATGTTTTAAAAAGTCAAAGATAATTCAAGTAGACTCCAAATATGAATAAAAAGGTGAGTTCCGTTCAAGCAAGGATTTCCAAAGTCCTCAATCAGTTTAGAGCAATAATCAATCTGAAACTGTTACAGGAGAGGCCATAGGCCTGCACTACAAAGCAGGATTTGGGGTTAGTGAGGTAACTTATAGTTTAACCCTGGGTTTTTAGGGTTAGGATGGTGGTTCCCTTCTTACCGGGTTACATCGCCATGGCAATATACTGCACGGAAGCAGGTTAACTTAAGAGGATCAGCTCAAACGTCATCATTCCTACAGATGTAGACAGGCATAGGAGTTTTTAAATAAAGTGACAACGCAGCAGAAAGTTTTTACAGATGCGTCAAACTGTTTTGTTGTTTGAGGCTTGCCTTGTGTTAACTCTGGTTTTAAAACAGCTTCCAACAAACAATTTACTATTTCAGTAAAAACTTAATTTACAGTATATCCTTAGCCTGACTTTATCAATTGTAAATAACGTCTAGTCATGTGATCATATTTACATTTCACCTTGGTGAATATCACTTTTTGATATTTACCTGCATGTCTCTCTGTTTCTTCTCACACCATATTAAGTTCTTTATTCACAGTCCTGACGACGTTGCATGTAATTAACTCTCTCCTCTTTCACATGAGCACGCTCGCAGCCAGATGAATAAACACAGAGTTAACTGAGCTAGATGAATTAACCAGCTTCGTGTTACAGGTTATCCAGAATGACCAACGTTAGGCTCAATGAAGCCGGAAAAACAAAAAGGTATCCTGAAAATGTTGAACTTGCTTCAGAGTACAGGCCTCTGGAACAGAGGTGGGTCATCATGGAAACACAGGCATGTGGGTACTTATCCAATGTCACCAGAGGGGCTCCGTAGTAAGTCCATACAGGTGGAACACATAAGGGCAGGCGGGCAATCACAAAGGCGGGAAAAACAAACAAAGACAGGAAGTAAATCCAAAACGGATACACAAGGGATGTAACAAATGCAAAATAAAAACAGGAACACTCAAACACAGTCCAGAAAGAGTGGCCACACATTTGATGGTGTCCTGAGGCATGAATTCTGTAATGTTCCTAAAACCTCCACTGTAAGAGAATGAGAATGAAAAATGTTTGGGTTTTCAGCAGAAAAATGGGGAAGTGATGCAATAAAAGCTTTAAGTCTGTCACATTTTTTTGACTGATCACCTGTCAGTGTCATTCAGAAGAAAAGGAATCATACCTGCAGGTTGTGAAAGTGCTGTCACAATAGCACAAACATTATGGTGTTCAAAAACACTGCAATTACCTTTCCCTTTCAACAAGACAAGAAATGTCATGCTCGCCACAGTTGCCTTGTTTTCTTGTCTGTGAAAGGTTGGTTGAAGCTGCTGGTTGAAAATCAGCCATCAGCAGTCACTTATGCTGAAATGAAGACACATATCTTGTTTGACACTTTTGCAGCAAGCAATAGACCGCCTGAAATCAATCACCGGACAGTTGCACAGAAATATCTCCCATCTGTTCTCCACAGACAGAGAAGATTGCAGAGCACCTGCTGCTATGTCCAGGAACATGGGCTCTCCCTCTTCATCATTATCACTGTGACACAAGACACAGAAAGAGATGAGATGATGATGAAATGGAAAACGACAGGAAGACAGATTAGTAAACCAACGGCAAAATTTAAAATTAAAAGTCCCTTTTAAACAGTGTTTTGTATTTGCATTTGTAATTTATTTATTCATAATTCAAATGCAGGGAAATGAAATCTAATTATTAATTGGCAACAACCACAGCAGACATCCATCATCCAGTGAGTTGTGAGAGTAGTTTTAGTACTGTTCATTCAGGGACATACCTGCAGACTGTCAACAGGAACCTCAAGTTATATGTCAAATACATTAGAAGAACCATAATATTTTGGATTCAAATGATTATAACACAATTACTGTAACACAACTGTTAATTCTTTAAAATATCTCATAACATTTTAGAGCCAGGTTTGAAACATCAACTGTGGATGGAGGAAGGGTCTGAGGAAAGAGCAGTTACTGTTCTGATGTGGACATTGGATAGTGCACTAACACTTTGTTTATGACACCTTTAATATGTTTAATCCACTTTAATTTCTTGCAGCAAAAATGAAAAATGTGGAAAATGCTGTATGGATTTGGTTTTGAATTCTTAGATTTCATTATTGTTCAGTTAGATAATAATTGTTAATGAACAGTGAGAAATACAGTGTGTTCAGAGAACTTTGTGTCAAACAAACCATACAGCCCTCTCTTCACTATGTGTTTGACTCTATGATCATTAATAATGACAAGCTTTTAATAAACCACCACATTTCCAGAGGAAGAATTAAGACTTTTTTTGTGAAATTATTGCACATAAAAAATAGATTCAGATAATATGCTTTACTTTTTTTTTTTTTTTATTTGTCATGTTGTCCAGTACAAAAGATGGAACATAAACAGCAAATGATGTTGAGCTGCATGACTGAACTTGTTTGGATCACTCAGTAGCTGGCCATGGTGTTCTCCAGCCATCCGTTGAAGATGCAGACCTAAAAACGAAGAAGACCAGAGTTAGATCAGCTAACCAGTGTGTAACTGGAGTTCAGACAGCCAGAGTAAAGCTAAACTGGATGCAGTGAGTTGATTAAATATCTTGAAATTTACCTTGGCGTAGACGCCAGGGTGGTTCTTCTCAGCACACCCATAGCCCCAGGACACAACACCCTGCAGCTCACCGTTGCACACGACGGGGCCGCCAGAGTCACCCTGAGAGAGAGAGAGAATAAAGAGTATAAAGTTACTCAGAGAAGTTCTTTTAAACTCCACAAGTCATACCAAGTAGAGAATACAGTGGCCACTGTATTGCTGC
>JBBMJY010000025.1:7770733-7880559 GCA_037833715.1 Toxotes lorentzi
ATTGTCGATGTTGTAGGAGCTGTAGTTGGGGTGGCGGATGACACGGGAGGAGCTGATGAACTGCTCGGTTCCCTCATTGACCTTGATGTTGTGCTCGCCCAGACGCACCTCCACACGGCTGAAGTGGAAAGGGAGAATTTTTGGCATCTGAACTTCATGGTACTAGTTAAAAACATATTAATTCCTGCCTGCAAAACTTTGTAACATTCAGGAGTAACATACGACTGGTAGCAGTGAGCAGCAGACACAACCCAGTTCTCGTTGACCAGGGAACCGCCACAGAAGTGGTAGCCAGAATTCAGAGACACCTGGTGGGGCTGGGAATAGGGCGTGCACTCATACCCTCCGACGATCTTGTCGTCCTCGGTGGCAACTGAAAACACAAAGCAGGCCAAACAGTCAGCAACCAAGTTAATTCTTTTATAATTCACTTATTATAACTAATGAATACAAGCAGAAAGACATTTGCTTACAAGCAGCTCCGATGAGCAGAACAAAGACCAGAGACCTCATGGTTGCAGTGTGATCCTGTTGAATGAAGACTTCACCTGGAGTCCTGGTTTATATAGAAAGGCAACCCTCCCCTTTCCCTGCTGAACACACCTCTCGCCATTATTTTTGACCAGTCAGGGTCCTGGAGAAATTATTCTGGGTATTGGAAAAACAAACATTTTGTTGGCTGTCAGGTGGTCTGCACTGACATCCTGTATAGCTTAAATTGATTAATTTATTAACCTTTTAAGAAGCATGTTAACTGCAATTTTAAAAAGGGGAACATACGGGAAGCACAAATTTAATGTAGGAAAGTTCTGCATTTATATGAAAAAGAATTAGCCACACAACATGGATTGTTTGATCTCTCAAATTAATTTGCTAATATTAATTCATTTTTCTGAAGAACAAAAACTACCATTTCTCTTGGAGTTTGCATTGACTAGTTTACAGTTTGTTTTGATGCTGTGACTATTTCTGAACTAAACTTTCCATGTGACATTGTTGCAGAGCACAGTCTATAAATCTGTATTTAGAACAGGAGATATTTTCTATTCATTAACCTTGACATGGATGGAGTTGTGCTGTGAAGACGTGTCTGCAGCTCAGCAGATGGCTTGGTTCACAAACACAGTTACTGAATGTGGCTTTCACAGAAAAACCAACCCATGTGTCTTTAGATAGAACACTTATAACTGAAAGTATACTCTGATAGAGAAGCATTCAGTCAGCCATTTTATAACATTTTATAACTGAAAACTGTCAAACAGCGATTAGAAAAATGAAATGAACTACTGTATTACTTTCCAGCAGAGTGGTTATTCAGACTTAAAGAAAAAAGAAATCAGATCTCTGAATGGGTTAGATATGTTTCAATAGAACATATACACCCATTCTGTGCCAGTAATTTTGTTAGGCTTGCTGCGCTTAAAGTTTGATGAACTCCCAGCTTAGATATTATATTTTGCTGGCTAATTCTTCTGATCAGTGGCTCAGCCTTGTGTAAAGGCATTGTGTGAATAATGCAGCTGTTTCAGCCATATTAGTTTGACTGTTTGTGGACCACAAGCCTGTGACTCCCAGACTCATGGGTCAATCACCTGGAATGAGCCGTCTACATCTGGTGGTCAGTACCTCACTATCAAGTTTTGTGTTTTTTTATTTTGACTGGCAAGTATTGGACCAATCAGACAACTTGGAGTAGGTATAAGACAGGAATTCTGAACTGACAGGATCACACTGCAACCATGAGGTCTCTGGTCTTTGTTTTGCTTATTGGAGCTGCCTGTGAGTCATACAGTACTTCACGTCTTGCATACTTTTGTGTATCTACATAACTGCAGTCAATCTAATATCTATTTCCATCTGTCTCACATCTGTGTTCAGTTTCCATGGAGGACGACAAGATCATCGGAGGGTATGAGTGCACGCCTCATTCTCAGCCCCATCAAGTGTCTCTGAATGTTGGCTACCATTTCTGTGGAGGCTCCCTGGTCAGTGAGAACTGGGTTGTGTCTGCTGCTCACTGCTACAAGTCGTAAGCACACTAGATATTCTAGGCCTCACCTATTCATGTGACTGGGG
Source organism: Toxotes lorentzi (assembly GCA_037833715.1). Classification (NCBI taxonomy): domain Eukaryota; kingdom Metazoa; phylum Chordata; class Actinopteri; family Toxotidae; genus Toxotes; species Toxotes lorentzi. Next base: position 7,772,810 of record JBBMJY010000025.1, read on the forward strand.
AAAAAAATGCAAACATGGAAAAACAAGCATCCACCATCCTCTATCTCTTTCAGTCGTATTGAGGTGCGTATGGGAGAGCACCACATTGGAGTCACTGAGGGCAGCGAGCAGTTCATCAGTGCTTCCCATATCATCCAACACCCCAACTACAACGGCTATACTCTTGAGAATGACATCATGCTACTAAAGCTGAGCAAACCCGCCACCCTCAACCAGTATGTGCAGCCCGTGGCTCTGCCCACCAGCTGTGCCCCCGCTGGCACCATGTGCAAAGTCTCTGGCTGGGGCAACACCATGAGCTCCAGTGAGTAAAATCTCATTGAAAACAGTTATTTCAGACTAACTTAGATTGATGAATCTGTATGTGTATTTTAAAACAATTTGCCTGCAGCCTCTAACAATTCATCCCTACCCCACACCTCACTTTCATTTTCTTGCTGCAGCTGCAGACAGTAACAGGCTGCAATGTCTGGAAATCCCCATCTTGTCTGATGAGGACTGTCACAGTTCCTACCCCGGTATGATTGACCACACAATGTTCTGTGCTGGATACCTGGAGGGAGGAAAGGACTCCTGCCAGGTTTGCATCTTTGCTATTTTCTATCACTATATTTTCAATTTTTTTTCACTCCTGTCTGATTGAAATTTGCTCTATTAACATGACCCTAATGAAGCAGTATGGTAATGTAAAGGTCTGTAATGTAAGTAATTCTCTTTCCTTACCAGGGCGACTCTGGTGGTCCTGTTGTGTGCAACGGTGAGCTGCAGGGAGTTGTGTCCTGGGGCTATGGATGTGCTGAGAGGAACCACCCTGGTGTCTATGCCAAGGTAACATTTCATCAACTGAAAATATAACATAAAGCAAATATTACATTAAACTGACTAATGTCTTTCCATTTTCAGGTCTGTGTGCAGACTGAGTGGCTGCGCAGCACAATGACCAGCTATTAACTCCACTTCAACTTCCACATCAGACAGACAACATTTCTGACTGTTCAAACACCATATTTTGTGAACTACTACAAATAAAGAGTTATATTTAAATATGAAGTATTATGTGCTGTGAACTTATTTTCTCTCCATCTGAATTTTTGTGCCTAATTAATGCAACAACTGTAGGAGTTTCTTATTTAGATGATCTATAGAGGTTTTCAGCAATAACTGTTAAGTGATTAAGTTCTTATTCATCCATTTCTCCTGGGTTGATATTAAGGACACAGACATCCAAGAAGTAGTTCTACCAACCAAATCCAAATAAACCATGACCTCACCATCTCTTGTGTCAGCATATAAAAATATATAGCTTCTAGCTTCTTCACTCTGAGACCAGCTGAACAGGAGTGCAATATAAGTTTATAAGTAGTGGTTAAAAGTAGATTTTTTTCTGTTTGAGTAGCTTTATGAGCCCAATGTGGACTGAAAAAAAAGTAACATTTTTCTGAGTTATATTGTTCTTGCCTGAGGACTTCATGCTGCCATGCTGTCCATGTAATTTTTGAGTCACTTCTCAAAACTTACTTGTTTCATTAGGCTGTTCTACAAACTTTTTTTCTTCATAATATTCACTAATTTTGTTCTTGTTACCTTGTATTTATTCACATTGTTTTGTGTTGATGTCATTATTATACATTTAAGATGTAAAATTTTGTATTGTGTATTCTACCAGTGGTGCAATGTAACTAAGTACAGGTACTCAGGTACTTCTACTCCACGACATTTCAAAGGTAAATGTTATACTTTTTTCTTTACTACTTTCCTTTGTGAGGTAGTATATTACATACAAAATTAACTTAAGAAATATGATGCATTATTATAAATTAAATGCAATGTTTGTCCACAGAGGTGAAAAGAGTTAAGTCCATTGACAATGGTCTGTGTGCATACTAACTCCCACACTAAGTGCTCAAACTGTAAAGACTGACAGTTACACAGGTGGGCAGGCTGTTCAATCATGTGAGTTGAAAAGTTTTAAGAACATTTTTTGTGTAAACAGTAAACAGATTCATTTGTCTTTTGAATTTGTGTGCTCATTAGTTGGAGTTGTGCAAAGCTACACTGGGATTTACATGAGGTGACATGTACTTGTAAGAATGATGACGACGTAACTTGCACAACAAAACTTTTGGGACCTTTGGGGCTCTAGAATTTAACTCTGAAATGGGCCATTCTGCATAGTGACTACCTTTAATAATTGAAGTACATTTTGCCAGTAATACTTTTTTTTTTTTTTTTTTTACTTGTAGGACTTTTATTTGTGACAGAGTATTTTCAAATTATTGGTGATGTTGCTACTATACCACCATCCTCCACCATTGCTTTCGGCCTATTGAAATTGCCTTGTCAAAAATATTACAAAGTTTATGATTTCGGTCTCAAGGTAGCCTCAGCCCTCATATCTGAATCTAGTTTTCAGGTAACAGGTGCTGAGAGACACACAGCTGAGAGACACTGTGTTCACACGCATCTAAATATAGAGGTGTCTTGTGTACCTGTGCAATCTGACCAGAGGAACACACTATCCAACTTTCAACTAACAGGTGGTGGATTCAAAGGATGGGCGGAGAGCAGGGCAGCTCTCCTGACTGTGGATATAAACTACGGATCCAGGTGAAGTCCTCTCGTCGACAGGATCACACAGCAACCATGAGGTCTCTGGTCTTCGTTCTGCTCATCGGAGCTGCCTGTAAGTGTGAAGTTTTATTTGAGCAGATTGCCTTGTTTTCTGCTAACAGTGCAGGACTGTCAGGTCTCACGCATTGAGCGTAACAGTCACGCTTTTCGGTCTTTTGTCACGCACTCCCGCCACACGTCACTCTTGCCTGCATTCAAAACTTGAGAGCCCTGGTTTAACTGTGTATTGGTCATCATCAGTACTCAAATGCAGAATGGACACCTTCAGGGGTAGACTGGAAATCAGGAAAAAGTGCATTTTGCATACAAAGATGTTTCATTGTTGCTGGTAAAGAGCAGAAGCAAACAAGTAACTGTTTAACACACGGGTTTTCAGTTGCCACCGAGGACGACAAGATCGTCGGAGGGTATGAGTGCACGCCCTATTCCCAGCCCCACCAGGTGTCTCTGAACTCTGGCTACCACTTCTGTGGAGGTTCCCTGGTCAACGAGAACTGGGTTGTGTCTGCCGCTCACTGCTACAAGTCGTAAGCTCAGTTATGTTATTTTCCAAAATTATCGGTGAGATTTATATTCCTGAGGGGTAAACGGATAAATCCTCTGTGCTTCTACCGTTTTTAGCCGTGTGGAGGTGCGTCTGGGCGAGCACAACATCATGGTCGATGAGGGAACCGAGCAGTTCATCAGCTCCTCCCGTGTCATCCGCCACCCCAACTACAGCTCCTACAACATCGACAATGACATCATGCTGATCAAGCTGAGCAAACCCGCCACCCTCAACCAGTATGTGCAGCCCGTGGCTCTGCCCACCAGCTGTGCCCCCGCTGGCACCATGTGCAAAGTCTCTGGCTGGGGCAACACCATGAGCTCCAGTGAGTACTAAGTCCTGCATTGTTCTGTCAACATGTGGATTTATTTTTACTGCAGCTCCAGTTTCCTTTAAATCTATCTTGTTCTCCAGCTGCTGACAGGAACAAGCTGCAGTGCCTGGACATCCCCATCCTGTCTGGCAGGGACTGTGACAACTCCTACCCTGGCATGATCACCGATGCCATGTTCTGCGCTGGATACCTGGAGGGCGGCAAGGACTCTTGCCAGGTATGTAATTCAGTGTTCACGCAGCAATACAGTGGCCACTGTATTCTCTACTTGGTATGACTTGTGGAGTTTAAAAGAACTTCTCTGAGTAACTTTACACTCTTTATTCTCTCTCTCTCTCAGGGTGACTCTGGCGGCCCCGTCGTGTGCAACGGTGAGCTGCAGGGCGTTGTGTCCTGGGGCTATGGGTGTGCTGAGAAGAACCACCCTGGCGTCTACGCCAAGGTACAACTTTAACATTTATGATAAACAATTTCACTATTTGAAGTTTAACTCCCACATTGTGCATCCCCAGTTAAAATCAATCCTTTTTCTGATGGTTGTCTGTGCTAATAAACCTCATTCTGTCTCTATCCACAGGTCTGCATCTTCAACAACTGGCTGGAGACGACCATGGCCAGCAATTAAGTCTGATCCTGTGATCACCATCTTACTCTGCTGTCTTTTTTACATCATTCGATCTCCAGTATCGTTGTAGAGTTTTGAACAATGTGCAGCCATTTTCCATCTGAATCATTAAAGTCTTACACCTTGACTTTCAAAAGATGTTTCTCTTCATTTTTTGCCCGAGTCTTCTCACATCATGAAACACAATATTTTAAAATGAGCTTTGATTTTTCATCAGCGTCTAGAACTGTTTACTCCTGGAGTAGGTCAACTTATGGAGCATGTACTCTATAGCAATAGTCCTTAACACAGCAGGGCCCTGTGCTGGCACTGTGACTGGGGCCACGTCAATATCAGAATGCTGATTACAACCTGTACCAAACATCAAACAAAATCTAACGGTTTTAATCTGCATTTTGTCAAAGCAAAAATCCTTCAAAGAGAGTCCCATTGAAACTATGAAACTTGGGTGTTTTTGGATGTTTTGATTGGTCAGCAGCACCAGGGGTGTGTCTCAGCAGTTAGCATAAAGTAAAGCAGTCGATAAAAACCCCGCATGGGTCCAGGAAAATCATTGTATCCCCATCTACCACCAGCCAACCATGAGGTCCCTGATCTTTATTCTGCTCTTAGGAGCTGTATGTAAGTGTGGAGTGCATTTAGATAGCATAAACATTTAGAGACAATCTCAGAATATATTTACTATGGGATATATTATACCTGTTAGAAAAATTGCAATTGCACGCCTCATTCCCAGCCCCATCAGGTGTCTCTAAACTCTGGCTACCACTTCTGTGGTGGCTCCCTGGTCAATGAGTACTGGGTGGTGTCGGCTGCTCACTGCTACAAATCGTGGGTGCTCCTCAAACATCACTTGCAGAACTACAAATCTCATCGCTCAATTAATCCCTCCCACTGTCTGCTCTTACTCACTTGCTCACAGCTTCTGCTACTCTTTCAGCAAAACAGACATTGTCCTAGGTGATCACAACCGCTGGTTCATGGATGGCATTGAACAGATCATTCCTGCTGCCCGCATGATCCCTCACCCCAACTACGAGTCCTGGCTGGACAATGACATCATGCTGATCAAGCTGAGCAAGCCCGCCACCATCAACCAGTATGTCCAGCCTGTGGCTCTGCCCACTAGTTGTGCCCTGGCTGGCACTATGTGCACAGTGTCTGGATGGGGTGTGACCATGAGCTCCTGTGAGTATCAAACACTGTCTCAGTACAGGGCTTCTGATGTTCACTCTATATTTGTACACCGTTTATTTGCCCTTGTGTCTCTGGTTCTATATCCCTATAGCTGCCGATAGTAACAGGCTGCAGTGCCTGGACATCCCCATCATGTCTGATGAGGACTGTGACAACTCCTACCCGGGATGATCACTGAGGCCATGTTCTGTGCCGGATACCTGGAGGGCGGCAAGGACTCCTGCCAGGTTTGCATCTCTGCTTTTGCAAAGCACACACAGCATTTATACATTCTGCATTACCCACAACACTCAGCTGAGATTTTTACACATGTCCAATGCCTTGGCTTCCCCTCCTTTTCTTAGGGTGACTCTGGTGGTCCTGTTGTGTGTAATGGGGAGCTGCAGGGCGTTGTGTCCTGGGGCTTTGGGTGTCCAGAATAGAACCACCCTGGTGTCTATGCCAAGGTAAAAAAAAAAAAAAAAAAAACTTTCTCACAGCAAATCTTTTCTTTCTCTTTTATGACATTGAAATATTCTCAAAGCCTGCTGGCCTGCTGTCACATAGAGTTTTCAATATGCCTTTCCCATTTTTTCACCCTTTCTTGCATCAGACCTGCATTTTCATGGACTGGCTGCAGAACACCATGGAAAATGGACCTAATATTACTTAAAACCTGCAAGAGTTTTATATTTTATCTTTAAAAATCATGTTATAACACATTGAGACCATGGGTCATAACAGACAAACAACGGATAAAACAGAACAGCATTATTAAGAAATAGCATCACCACTGAACAAGAAATTGGTCTTTATCAATCAGGAACCACAGAAAATAAAACAATAAAAAAAAAATCATATTGAGCATGATATCACCATTTTTGCAAATTGTTCTACCGATTTTCATCGCTTCCGGCTGCACTGAGTTGAGCGGAACTGTTCTTCTCTGTGACCAAGTCGGACAAATTTACCGACGCACCACCAATGTCAAACCTCACACTCTTCACTGTGAGACAGCTGACCTGAAGATTTGTTCTTACAGCGAGGTCATTGCTCTGTTATTTACAGTTAGCTCTGTTTGAAGAGGTTATAGAGGAGAGAGCTTCAGTTCAAACCGCTTATGTAGTTTGGTTTTCCGTTTCTTTGTCGCGGACTCTCGCAGGCGAATCTCACCGGACAAGATGCGCCTCACGCTGCAAATGTTGATCTCGCATGGCCGGGTGGCCCGGAAGATGGGTCTGGGTCCGCAGTCCCGGATCAACATGCTGCGGAACATTTTGACAGGACTGGTTCGACATGAGAGGATAGAAACCACGCTGGCCAGAGCAGATGAAGTCCGCTTCTACGCCGAAAAGGTTAGCTAGCTAGCTGCCCAGTATGCTAATGTCACTATGTGTAACCAGTTCTAACTAGAATCTGATTATTAGATAAAAGAAAACAGCACATAAGTAACATAAGACACACATTTGGTTCCCAAATGTAGTTGTTAGTTGTGAAGGATTAATATCGGCCATCAGACTTATGGACAAGGTCTGTAGAGGTTTAGTGTGGGAGAGGAAACGTGATAAAAATGAATAAATAAAAGTAACTACGAATAGATGTATGTGAAAACTCACTTAGTGCCCAAGCAGTTCAGTATTTCATACGTATTTTTGTGTGCACATTTAATTAAAATAAAAAAAGAAATATAAATACTGTATGTATGTTAATTTTCTTGTTTTGTGTTTCCTAGCTGATTGACTATGCCAAAAAGGGAGACACTGATGAGAAGGCGATGAAAATGGCCAGTTTTTGGTTGACGGTACGTGTCTTCAATTTTCCAACTTTGTGAAGTTAAAACCTGTGTCCTTCTTAATGTGAAACAGTTGATGTGAAATCGGTGTTTAGTTTGAGTCTGTTTCCTCTCTTCAGGAAAAGGATCTGGTCCCAAAACTCTTCAAGGTCCTTGCCCCACGGTTTGAGACTCACCCGAATGGTTACACACGGATGGCACGCATCCCCAACAGACAGAACCTGGACAGAGCTAAGATGGCCGTCCTGGAGTACAAAGGAAACCCATTCCCGCCTCTCTATCCTGTGAAAAAGGAGAATGAACTGACTCTCATCAACCAGCTGCTCAAAGGCTACAGAGAGGACAGGGCACAACAGTTAGCGGCAAAATCATAATTCCTACCATGGTGTTGGATAAATGCTCACTGAAGGTTGATGGTTGGATGCTGAAATGCACTGAGGAGTCACTTGCACATTGTGGCTTATAGAGACTGATGCATTTCTTCAGCAAAAGAATGGTTCAAAAGCTACAGTGTAAACTGAAGCTTAGAACATTTATGTATGAGAACCTTTCTGATGGGTTATGTATTAATAAATGTGATTTCCCAACAAAAGTAACAGGTTTTCACTTTTTGGCTTTGGATACTAAACTATCCAGATTTGTCAGTAGCTCACAAAAGGAGAAAATTCTCTTCTTGTATCCATTTAATAATTGAATAGTGCTTTTTTTTTCAGCAAGTAACTAGACAAATGTAGACAGCTGAAAAAAAATGCTTACATATTTTAACACAGAGTAGATAAACAGCAACAAAAATCAACACAGAAAGAAGTTAACAGGCCTTTTTCACAGCAGACATGTTAACATATCATAGTATGAAAGGCACAGGTGTAACTTAGAACATTAGCAAAGGCCCCACTGCAAGACGTACATGGAAACATTAATGTTATTAACTACACTGTGCTGTTCACTCAGTGTGCAGTGTCTGTATCTGCAGGTCTTAAAAATCAGTGAACTGAGTTCCCTCAGAAAATGCCATACAGGTTATTGAAATCTTAAATGTCATTTACAAAAGTCTTGAGTATTTTTTCTTGCCTAACCTCACACAAAATGATTCCTGAACTGATCACAAATTGTTACCAAACAATGTAAGGAGTGTGAATTTTTATCAAAGATTCTAACTCGTGGGGCTGATTAAGCTGAAAGCCATTTGTAAATTTAGTCCCTTACTGGAGCGTAAGTACAGACAAGAGCAGTTTGTTGTGCCTCTGCACTTCAGCAGTCACAGACCGGCACGCTGGCAGTGACAGCGTGCCGCTCAATAAGGTTAGCCTACATCAAATTGTGACCAGCCTAGAGTTTCTCCCTGTGGTGTTTTATTTTAATGGCCTCTTGTAATGAGAACAGGTTCTAAAAGTTGATTTATAGATATTAGATTTCCCTCTTTGGACACATGCCCTTGTCCCAACTGGAACACAAACAGCCTCGCTTATTAACACAGGAGCCAAATAATACACATACCCACCAAGGCCTCTAATAAAAACGTTTTTTTTTTTTTATTTTGGCAAAAAGTGTATATGTACAGCATATTTAGAATTGTCATTTGACACCATTAAAATGCATCTGAACAGTGCTTCAGTGATGTGCTCTTAACCAGATCGCTCTGAGTAGCCTAAAAGCTGTGCTGTTTTCTATCATGCATACATAATCTCTTTTCTTCAAGGTCTCTCCCTAAGTGTGTGTCCCAGTCCTGTAATTTAATGTCAATAGCTGTAAAGTTGAAGCGGTGATGCGGTATCGGTAATCTTGTCTGTTAGTCAAGTTGTCCGATGTCTATTCAGTCAAGTTATGGCAACTGTAACAACAGGCAACAGCAGACAAAATGGCAGTCATGCCAAATATAAACCCAAATAATCAGAAATAACAACTAGCACTCTAATTCAAGTATCATTCTGTTTCACAGACTAAGTTACATCTCTGACTGCACTCTGACAAGTTACACACCACAGTCCTAACATCCTAAAGTACTCCATACAGCAAGATTGCCACTGATAAATCTGTGGACTATTAGCTGATACTACTGATTTTATTAATCAGAAAAAAATGAACGGTCAAGATAAAACTGCCGATTTTGTTTGTGTCCTTTCGCAGATTTTTTTTTTCAGTTTCTGAATTGCAGGAAGCTGGTGATAAACTGGGTTTCAGTGACATTCTTACATGAATAATCAGCTTCAGTAAATTCAATGTTAAATTACGTCGACTAAGCATGATACATTCCCTAAAATGTCCAGACAGTCGACGACATCTTCAAACTGTATTTACAGGTGTATGCATCTGGAATACAACTTGATGTGGTGTGAATATAGGTTTTAAAGCAGTCTTATAAGGTGACATCATCACGAATAAACAGACTAAGACCAGGAACATTAAAGTGCTCCATGCAGGACAAACAGAATGTACAGTTGTGTTGCTGTTTTCACAGTTCATCTACAAGGTTTTTTTTGTTTTTGTTTTATGTCATAGCTGAATGTTAGGGGATACAAAACTAGAAATGTTTGTTCAGCTTTTCGTACAATTTGAACTTTCAGGTGTGAAAAGCAGACAAATACAATATTCATGTTTCAGGTACTAGACAGGGGTGAGGATGAAGTTACTTGTATTTTAAAAAAAGGAAGCCTCCTGCTCTTCAACCATGAATGTGTTGTAGATGGAAGCCGAGACAGTTCGACAAAGGTGTACTATAGTATTCCAGTAACTTGAAAGTCACCCCTGTCCTTGTGCTGTATTGCATCAGTACATTCACCAACGTCTACATACACAGAAATGACATTTTTGAGCAGGCAGATTCTGCACTCCAGTGAAAATTTTACCAAAACCAATACAGTGGTCTTCATATTCTGTTTCAAACGGCACAAGAGGGTTTTGTTTGGAATTTATCAGAACAGAATTTATCCTGTCAAAAATATACTAAAGCCTATTGTATGTATTTACAAAAGTACAGATTTCAATACACACAATAAGCGAATATTGTATGATCACGTGGAGTACATATATCAGCTTTTTGGACAGGAAGTACAATACAAACATGCGTGTTTTACAAGTACCTAGAAGTGCCCACAGTAACGTGACATTTTACATTTACACATCAGCATATCAATCCAGAATAACCAGCGGCAATGAAGGCATATTAGAATATAAATTAACCCAACAAACTTCATATAGAGTAAATATCTATGCTTTATCAAAATGTGCCAAACATAAAAAAGTCTTTTTTGGTTTTTTTTACATGAATTTGATGAATGAAATGGAATGAGATTTTTCAATGGTCACAGCACCAACTGGAATTTAATGGTGTGGAAAAAAAACCCATGAAAACAAATTTCCTCTTTTGAAATAAAACTATATATAGTGGTTGCTCTCTCCAGTTTTAGCTATTTACAAACTCTTCCAGGCACACCATCAATGCCTCATGAATTTTTGAATAAAAGTATTTCAAGAATTTTGTTCATTTCCGCATCGTGCACAGCTATCATTCTATTGCTCTGGCTACATCCACTTTGTCATCTTTCTCCCTGTGTGCCTTTTACTGGTCAGCATCAAATATTTATTGCTTCTTTATTCTTCAACAAGCTCAGCACTCCTACCTCACAGCCATTTCCCCCTCACTCTTCCATGCAGGTTATTTCCATTCACAGGTGAAAAGGGATCGTTTAGGGATTCACTTTTCTGATCATTTCTCTTCTTTGTCCTTCAGAACTTTTTTTTTTTGGCTGTCCCTTTTGTCTTTAAACAGTGACACCTTGATTTTTGCTCTTACTTTACTTTGTATTGTCATTCTGTCCATTCCCTCCATGCCTTCCCCCATCTCCCTCTGTCCTGTCTTTCTCTCCATTTCATGCCTTCGTTCCAAACCCTCCTCCTCCTCCGCTCTGCATGCTGAAATATTCGGTGAAGGAGGGGAGACGGGGCGGCAGCGGGGGTGAGCGTGTGGCCGGGCGGGGGGGTATTGGGGGTGGGGGCAATATCGATGTCAAGTCAGCAGCAGTGGTGATGATCTTCTGCTCGCTGTTCCTCGCCACTTCCGGTCCTTTAGAGGCCACTGTCTCCTCCACTGTTTTCACTGGATCCTAGAGGGAGGAAGATGATAGTTTTGCACTTTTGACCTGGTCTGATCCTCAAGGTTACGGGAAGCTGTTGCCCTGGCCAGAAAGTGGGACCTTGTAGACACTGTGTCAACACCATACTATACATCACATTTTGACAGCTTCCTCTACAGCTCACCAATGATGCCATGGTTAAATAGGTCAGGGTAAATTACACATGTACTGGGTTTCCTCACCTTCAGGCTTCAACTGGTTCATTTACTTGACTCTGCACAAACTACAGTTCGTCAAGCCAGACCCTGCTGTGTATTAATGATTTCTGCATGGTCTAGCCTTCATGTAGGCCTGGAGGATGTGGTTAAAATCATATATTGTGAAGGACATTTTTTAAAATCTCAATATACACGACTAGTTGACCAACCATTGCAATAACTTTATTTTTTTACATCATGTAAAAAAATAAAGTTATTTTCAAAGCAATGAAATGTCCCCCTTCGCTATGAATAAAATAAATGAGACCAAACTTTTCATATGTGTAAAACCAGCAATTTAGTAACTAGTTTAGTTCATTTTTAACTACATCTTACTTTGAATCATTAATTTTGTCAACAGCAATTGACAAAAATAGACAACATTATCACTTAGAAGCAGTGCCATTCTGCTGAAATGTGGTAAACGATAATTGAATTGGCCCCTAGCCCTGTTTTCTGTGTGAACATCAGAGCAAAGTATTAGAAGCACATTTCTCCTGATTAGGATTATTTTTCAAAATCTATATCTCAGTTGTCAGGACTTGTCATGATTGTCATTTGTTATAATTTCTTAGCACTGAATGTGCTGCAAACTGAATTTAACTAAAACCTGCTGTTTTTATACCCCTTTAACCTAGATGTTTTGATACTAAACACACTATTTTATATTTATAAAATTTAGCCCATCTTGGAAAACGAATGAAAGATTTGTTTTATTTGACATTTTCCAATTTGGCTTCAGACCACATTACAGCAAAGAGGCTGCTGTGATAACCTCAGATTTTACTCTTCAGGCCAGTTTCTGCAAAACAATAAGACTGCAGATTTACTGTGTTCTTTCAGCAAATAACCCTGGTCCATAAGACTCTGTGTCAGTGTAAGTAATCAGCTGCAACTACATTTCCTTCACTTAAATAAAGACAAGACAGAGAACATCCTTTGCAACAACAAAGAGAAGTGACTCTTATTTCCCACCTTGGTTTCAGGGCTATAAAGACTAAAGGCCAAGTTCAAAATTATGGTGCTTTACTGGACTTTTTTAAAGCAGCCGCACTCATGCCTGGTCTTGCCAGTGTCTTCCAATTAGATGTCTGCAGCAAATGCATCAATTCTGTTGCCAGATTTCTAACAAGAACCAAGAGAACAAAGCACATAAGTACTGTTTACACTGGTTTTCACTTAGTCACAGAATCGATATCAGAGTACGAGAACATAACACAGGAACAGCAGAATCAACTTTCCTCATCCTGAGCCACTTTCAAATGTAAATTAAAAACATGTTTTCTCTACTGCACTTTTATTTATTTTGTTCTATTTATTACTGCCATGTAATTTCATAAATTTTCATTGTCTTTAATGCCAACTTAAATTGCCTTGTTTTTTTAAAGGTAATACATGTGTAATGTCTTTAATAGTGTTGATTTTGCTGCTCTGTGCCAAGTATTTGGGTTGACACTTCATGTTATATTTGTCCTGCTAGTTTCTGCGTGTTGTATCGTTGTAGCTGAAGGTCAAGACCTCTTCTTCTGTCACTCATTTCTGTACAGGACAGAATGAAAATGGAACTTGCACAAATTTGTTCCCCAAGCTAGACAATTCATCACGGCAAACACGACGTCTTCATTTGGTCTTGTCAAAGTTTCTGTTTAATCGTTATTTCGAAGTGTTTTCATATCAGCGCGTGTGCTATGTTAGGCTGTGTTTACTGTCACTCACCCACAGGAAGACATGGAAGTTTCAGCCAAGAAATAACCCCTATGAGCATGTCCCCTTACAAACTGTATTGTTACACTGATACCTTCTAACTTGAGGAGTTGTTAGATGAGACAGCAGTTAATTTCAAGCTAGGTTTGACACAGGGGAGTTTACATTTTAAAAGAAAAAGAGAAAAAAATGAATTAATGAATCTAATTACTTATAGCAAGCATTGCAAAAAGATAAGGGAAAGCATAAATTGAAAACAGACGCAGAAACATGAGCTATAATTCTCATTCTACATTCTCACTTCAACAGCTTGAATCCAGAATATCAACCATGCATCCAAAAATATGTAAACATGTACACATTAAGGTTAGACTCACTGATTGGATGGAGAAGAGTTCAGTGAAGTTAGGTTGAGAGTCTCCCAGGAAGGAGCTATTTCCGTAAGCATGATGGGGGAAACTCTCAGCCCCCTCTCCCCCTTTCGGACTGGACAGCAGGATCCCAATCTGGGATGTCCGAACATGATATGGGAAGTTCTTATTGGCTGCTGAAGGGCGTGTGATAACCTAAGGGACGAAAGGATAAAAGATATGATAACTTCTGATGATTCTTACATATATGGTCTAAGATAGTATCTAATACAACTGCAATGCATGCACTGAGCAGGAACTTAAAAGGAAATTTGCGTGAGCAGTACGGCCCATTAGTAAAGAACAGTGTGTCGAAGGTGAAGAAGAGGTAGATAATGATGTGTGGAGGAGACAATCAGCATGAGGCAGTTATGACTCAAGGATAGTGAATAATGTATGACTGACAGTGGCAATAATGACTCTTGAGTAATGTGAACTATGTGGAAGTGCACGGGTATGCATGAACGTGTGTGCCTGTATGCGTTTGTGTGTGCGGTACGAACGAGGAAGACGATGTGAGCGTAGAGGTGGATGCCGAGCTGAATGCCGTTGACGATCTTCTCCCGGGCCCAACGAGGAATCCCATAGTTGGCAATCAGAGCCATAACAGGCACTGCAAAAAACCTGAGAAAGACAAGTGAGTAGATTATGTAGAGAAACATATTAAAGGAAAAGATGAAAAGAGAGTTTGATGGTGAAAGAAAGAGAGCAGAAAAAGCTGAAGTTGATGTAAAGCACAGGGTGATAAAGATGGGAGGAGAGGAGAGGCGTAGATAATGCGGTGGGAGATAGTCGTAGCAATGAGAGAGAATTACAGAGATAATATTAGTCTTTGTAATCTACCCTTCATTTCAAGCTTGTGCTATTATACACAGAGGGAAAGGCAGAGAAGCTGAGCAGTGTATGAGGAAGGGTGTTGTAAAGGAAAGCGCTACTTTCCAGTACAAAGCTTTAAACTATTTTGCACACATATATGGCAGCATAAATTATTCCAACAGAAGAGATCTCATCAGCTGAGTAAAAATAGATATTTTCCTCTAGCAATCATTCACTCAAATACAATCATCTGCAGTGCGAGTAGAGCACAGAGGTTGGGCACACAATGCTGTAGAAGGCTAGTGTAAAATAAACAACTTTTCGTTCTGGGACAGCTAAAGCATCAGCTATCTCGTGCACATTTTTACAAAGCAGAATAAATTATTCAAATTCAAGAGACCTCAAACAGAGAAATGTGTATTTTTCTACTCCTGCAATCTCTGGCTCAGGTGTTATTATCCGCAGCGAGGGCAGAGAGGGGGAAGCTGTACAGGTCTCACCATAGTGTGTATGTGGTGAAGAAAGGGACGTAGAAGGGCTGTTTCTCTGGGTAGTGTTTCAGAGAGACCAGCACGGCGTAGCAGAACCACACGTAGGCCAGCAGCTGCAGGCCCATCAGTCCGTAACCCGCAGGACTGTCGTAAGCATACAGCACTTCACCTGGGTCAAAGAACTGGCACAGGGACATGAGAAGTTATGCCAAAATGAGAACACACACACACACACACACACAAACACATATATTAAACGAACTAAACTTTTACACAAAGTAGAAAAGAGGCGTCTATTGGCTTGGCTTCACATTGCAGTCTGTGTCCTAATTACTAAGATGGATTGCTCATGGTTCAACTGATGCACTGCAATGACTGAGCCAAAGCTCAGCTTGTAGCA
The DNA here is from genome assembly GCA_037833715.1 of Toxotes lorentzi. Taxonomy (NCBI): domain Eukaryota; kingdom Metazoa; phylum Chordata; class Actinopteri; family Toxotidae; genus Toxotes; species Toxotes lorentzi. The sequence continues at coordinate 7,788,066 of JBBMJY010000025.1, forward strand.
TTCTTTGTGAGTCTTTGACATTGACACTTCTTCTCCACAACTAGGTCATTTGCACATGGATGCACAAGTTTGTGTGGTGTGTGTGTGTGTGGTGCGTGTGCTTGCATCTGTGGATGCTAGATAGCATTTTACAGTCCAGTGACTGGATACCATTGGCCATACAGGGTTACCCTTGCTACATAATGCATAGGTCTGACTGCTCGGTGTGTGGAGCTTCTTGGGAACCAGGCAACCAGAGCCTGTCAGGTTCTCGACTGCAGGCCCAGTACCAGGAACACTCTTCAAGTCTTCATTTCAGTTCCAATTGTAACCTAGTTTGGTATATTTTTAGCGGGAGCTCCCTTGAGTTTTGAGCTCTTTAATAGCAGGGACCATGTAAGAGGGCAGGCGGCAGATAAATTACACTGCTTCAGATCCACATATTGCAGTGTGAGAGATGGCTATAGGCTCCAGCATTAAATATAGCACAGATACTTCCACGGCACTATTCCCCCTGGGTCATTACCATGCTGTATTCAAAGACTGTAATCCACTGTCCGTAAATGTAACATCATTACATCTGACTGTGCTGAAGCTTCTGCAGCATGCAGTGATATATGTAACTGTAATACTCCTGAGCGTATTATTAATTCATAAGCTCAGCATCATGGCTGGTGAAATCTGTTTCTGGCTTCACATATTGAACATAGAAACTCAGTATAGGTAATGAAAGAGAAGATCTCACAGAGTTCTGATCAGTAAGTCAAACTTTCCAGTCCAAGGAAACCTTAAAGAAACAATCACTGATCTAAAATGTATTATCTCAGGTACACTAATAAGTATTGCAATTCTCGTTGTGTTTGTAGTTGGGAGTTGGCTGGTTGGTCCTGTCAGGATGCATAATTGGTCATTTTTTTTCTTTTCTTTTTTTTCTACAATTGACTTGATGCATATTCATAATTAGCAATGTATCAGTGTAATGGGTGACTTGACAGAAAAAGCTATTACAGCCCATGTTGATCTGTGGGCTCAAATCTCCTATGAATATTTATGAGATGATTAAAAAAGCCGAAGAGAGCAATAATACAGTATGAATGCAGATGCTGTGTCTTGCATTGTCAATCAGAAATCTTGCACCCTGTCATCTTGGGCATAATTCAGACGCTGCTTTCAAGTCACATCTGAAGAGGCGGAACTTGGAAGTGTTCATGTGGTTTTACTAGTTGGGATATGAATTTAAAGTGAAGAGTGACTGAACTGCACAATTAGCCTTTAGTGACTAGTGTAGTGACTAGTGTGGAAACTGGGGCTGCCACTAGATTATTTTCACTGCTGATAACTATGTCAATTATTTACCCAATTAATCTTTTTGGTGGCAGAAAGTGGCAGAAAATGCCAATCACAGTTTTCCAGAGTCCAGGTGGATGACTTCAGATTGTTTGACGATAGTACCATTTGAGTAATGTATTGTGTGTGTGTATGTGTGGAGTGTGTACCTCAGCCTCGTAGATGAAGAGAATGACGTAGGTGATTGTGTAGACTGTCATGTAGATGCTCAGCTTCACTGACCCACTGTGACTGATCCTCGCCCTGACACATAAGGATAAACCAAGAGGGTCAGAGGTTGCACACAAGTTAGAGGAAGATAAGAAACAAAGACAGCTTAATCTAAAAGCAGCTATGCAGCACCACAAGGCACAAAAAGGACAGGTGTGCTCAAATCTGAGCCTTATAAATATAAAATGGCTGCAGACACATGGACACGGCAGGCTGTGAAAAAGGCTGTCCACACTCACAAAAGCAGAAATTAATGCTTCTTTATTTGCACCAAACAAATAGAAGCATTTCAGCGTTAAGCCTTCATCTGCACTTCAAGCATTCTTTTGCTCAGAGTAATTCATCATCACACCCACCAGAGAAGCATTTCAAAGTTGTCAGGTATTTATCTCAAAACTGTCAACTTATCAGTCACTGCAGATAAACAGCCATGTTTTAAGCTTGATGATGATAAAGTTTTAAGTTTATTCACTGGGGTCTTAAGAGGGTTTTAATAAGTCTATGAAATCACAGAATCTTCCGAACCCAGAGGAGGATGTAATCCAACAGTCAAAAAAAAAAAAAAAAACAGCTTAAATCTTGCAAGCTGAGTTTTCACTTCATGAGTTCAGTCTGGAAAATATCCACAGAGATTCAACTGAACCTAAAGCAGGACCAATCTTCAAACTATGAGCAGTGGTTTAGGTGATGACTCACCACCACAGAAACTCAAAACCTTGTGAACTGCAATTTAACTAGCCGTTGATTGTGCACTGCACATAAAACTGACTCAGAAAGCAACTTCTGGGGATATATATATATATATTAGCAGAAATTTAACAACATTTCAAGAGCAGCTGGCATGTTTTTCAAGTCTGACAACCAGAGTTTGAAACTGGAATTGGAAAATTAGAAAGAGCAATGACAGCAGGGTGAATGTGGGGCATTCATCCAGTCAGGTGTAGGATGGATACATGCTGATGTTCCAGCTAGGGAGAGCACTCGTAAATCATCTATTGTGCAGTCTATCTGAAATGATGCCTTTCCCAAGCAAATGTCCACCAAGCTTTGCTGAGGAAAAAGTGAGCGAAACAAATCAAGTCAGCTGGGTTTGTAGGGCAAAGGTCAGTCATCTTTTGACTGAAATAAGAGCACATAAAAAACCTAAAACAACCTAAAGTTCACACCAGAGCAGCCTCCATCTACCACATCCCCCAGGAATATCAGGTGCTCGTCCACACTATGAGAACCAGTGTACTAACTGACTTTTTGACTGACACCTAACATTGTCATGTCATGAGATAGTGTTATGACTGTGACAGTGGCGCCTGACAGTGAGAGACAGTGGCAGCATAAACATACCCGCACAGTATTGCTTAAACAGAGATACATATAGGCTCAAACAAGATCCATGTATGCACACACAAAAGGTACAAAAAACTGCAAACCCCCCACCTGGTGACAGTGAAACCTTTGCCCAACAAAATGAGCATCAGAAGGAACACCAAGAAACTGACGGAGAACAGTAATTTCCCTGGAGACAGACAGAGATGGAGAGAGACAGAAAGAAGACAGAGGGGGTAATTAGGTTGTGGTTTCCAAATCTGTAATATCAGAGGGGAAAGATAAAATCAGGTCGCCTCACACATGCACACACACACACAGTCACACAAAATCATGCATGATCCTGTGTATGCTTGTCAAACCAGCTATTACAGCTCCTCAGTTGCAGTCAGCCAGTAAGTCAGTCAGTGAGTCCGTCAGTCAGCGGCCAGTGCAGGAGAAGAACTCACCAAGTATTTTCAGGCTGCCGTTGCCAACTCCATCTCTCGCATACAGGCCCCAGTACACACAATGGAACAACAGGCTGAGCACTGCCAAATGGAAAAGATGCAGGGAGGAGAGAAACAGGAAAATAAGAGAAGGGGAGAGGAGGAGAGAGATGGAAGAAGACGAAGAGAAGCAGACGAAGGAGAGAAGAACAGAGGAGACAGAGAGATGACTGAAAGAAAATGGGGAGAAGAAGAGTGAGACAGAAAAGAAGAAGAATTGTTAAAAGGAGATGAAAAGGAGCAGAAGGCTTGAGAGAAGTGGGAGGAAAGGAAGAAAGGGAATTTAGGGGTAGCAGGAGAATCGAGAAGGGATTTGCAGAGGGGACAAGCAAGCGAGAAGGAAGAAGGAAAGATAAGGGGGTAGGAGAAAAAGGAAAAGATAGGATGAGAAGAGTGAGGGGGTGTTTGTCAGTGACAGCATGCTCCACTGAACACTGTGGCACAGCACAGCTGTTTGCAATAGTTTCTATTCAGAGGCTAATAAGGGTGAAAATATCTCAGCTCTTGAAGTGGGGATTAAGGTATGAGATGATGCAGCCATGCGAGAGGCTCATTGTCATCTTGAGTGTGTGTGGCATAATGTGTGCATGTGTGTGCATGTGTGTGCGTGTGTGCGCGTGTCTGTGTGTCTGTTGAGGACAGAAGCTCTCACCCTCCACACCTGCCGCCGTCATAAACATTTTGTAGGTTGTGTGAAGAAGCTGTCTTCCCTTCAGATTGTCTGCAGGGAAAAAAAAACAAAAGAATGAGATAGAGGTGATGAGGGTGTGTGTATGTGTGTGTTGGCGGGATAGAGATAAAAAGGATGGAGATATGCTAACAGATGGCGAAGGAGAGAGAGAGATGTACCGAGAGTGAGAGACAGAAAGAAGAAAAGAAAGAACAAGGGAATGAGCCAGACAAATGAGGGAAGCGACCATTAGTATGCATCTATCTTCTGATCTGGAACATGAACTAGAAGTCCTTAAAGAGTTTAGAAAAATGAAAACTTGATCATTTGCAATTCCATGACAACTGGGCAACTCCATCTGCTGTGAAAGATGGTGACTCCAGAATAGCTATGAAAATGGAGACTGTTCTGTTTCAGCTTACCCCTAATAGTGTCTAGTCATGCAGATAGTTGTGGTTTTACTAGCCCAGATTTTGAGATATCCATCTTTTCTGCTTCCACACCAAAACAACGAAAGTGAGCATACTTTTGTTTGCGCTGTTTAAAAAAAGTACATTAAAGTAAATTTAATAGCAAAATCTCTGTCCTGAAACAACATCTGCAATACTATTGATAATCCATAGTCTTCAGTTTTTATTGGAGCTACCAAAGAATTAGTTTCCATAAAAACAGAGTGTACAGTGTGTATGCTGCTGTTGAATTTTTCAACATTTTTTCAATGCTGTAGGCAGCAGACAAAATTTTATTCACCTCCAATCTATTGCGGTGGCTGCAGAAATCTCTGCAGAAAAATCGGAAATAATTAATCAAATAAAACCAAAACTGATAAAACCAAAACTATATACCTGAGGCCACAGCACTAGAGATAAGTAAGACAATATGTTTTTGTAATTTAAGTGAACCAACCCTTTGACAGTTGGGAAAATGGAAGATGAGCTGTATGGCTACATGGGAAAACTGTACATGACTCATGCTTGAAATGAGTTTTCATTTGAAGGTAATTTGTTCTCTGGGGCTCCTGATCTCAGCTGCAGCAGGTTATTTGCACTGTGACCTTCATGTGACAAACGTTAAGGCTATTCCTACCTTCTCCACCCAACTGTCACCTTTACACGAAAAACCCAAACCCTGCTCTCGCCATCCTCTCACACATTATGCTGCTCGTGCTCTGTTCTGACGAACTCCCAGCCCCAGGAGAAAAAAGGCACATGCTCCACCTTTACTTATCTGAGGAAACACGAGAACGTACTCCTATCCCATCAAGAAAGCATGTAGCTTTTATAACAGACCTGTAGAAAAGGGCACTTAATGACTGCTGCAGGCTTTGAAAGTCAAATAAACTGGCTTGTTCATGGAAGAAGATGGCAAAAAAGAGATACAGTAAGTGGAAAAGACAGTACTTACAGGCAAAGTAGCAGGAGAGGAGGAACACCATTGAGAATATGACCAGGAACGTGATGTCCGTCTCTAAGATTCCTGCAAATGGGGCAGGGAGGAAGAAGAGGAAAGAAAAAAGAATAATTAATGAGAGTTAAAGACAGAAAAAAACGGAGGGAGGAAGGAAAAGAGGAAGCAAAGGCACATGACAGAACAAGGAATCAAAACCAGAAAGTAAAAGGAGTCAGTGAGGTCCAGAAAATATCAAGGTGAAGAGGAGAGGATTCAATTAAAGAAGAAAAAAAAAGGGAAAAGAAGGGAAGGATGAAAAATACAGAGAGGCATGCACGTGATGAGGATACTGGATTAGTTAAGAAACAGAGAGAGCTACACAAGAAGCAGAGTAGGAGAGAGAAGACTGGAGATGTTGGAATAATTCATTTAGAAGCTACTTCTTTTCATCCCTTCCTTTCAGTTCATCTATCATCATTAATTCATTCAGCCGTCCCTTCATTATTGTAATTTGTTCAGTTCAGTGTGTTTTATTGGCCGTGCTAAGTGATGTTGGCTTGTGCCATCAGCGATTCATTCCATAATCTCTCTCTTTCTGTCTAATCACTCTTACCAAACTCATCTGCAGAGAAATGCTGCGTCCAGAAAGACTGGCCATTGGTCAGTTTCATCTCGTACTCCAGCTGCAAGCCATCGCCCTGCAAGAGAGGAGGGAGCAAAAAAAACAGAAAAAAAAGAAACAAAAGGCAGAAAGAAAGGGGGAGAGGAAGAGTGTAGGTGAGATTAAAAATTCATTCTCTTACACTGTTACAGGATTTGTCATGTGTACAATATATACATTAATGCTTTAAGCTTCACAGCTCTGCAGGTTGATGGCCCTAAACACCACATTTGTTATTTAAAAAGAGACCAAAGTTCTCAAAGGATAAATGTTGCACAAAAAAAAAAGACTGTAGTTTAAATCTGGATCCATCTAAAAGAATGGATGGAATGCAAGAAGGACTAAACAAGATTACAAAATGTCATGTGAAGCCAGATTTTTGATGCTTGGTATCAAAAAAGCATTGAGGTCCAACACCCTGCCCTAGTAATAATCCTGATACCATCACTAAGCAAGTAGAATCCTTTATTGTTCATCACTCAGAAACATCCCATACAATAAATAACGCAGCCTTTAAGACCAGTAAAATAAGAATCTAAGCTGTACCAGTAAATTAGGAAAATTTAAATCGCAGAGGATGTCTAATCTCATATCACAGCATTAATATAGCACCCTACTTAAATGCCAGCACCCACAAACAAGGTAGCATATCTGCACAATCATGATTAAAAACATCTTACGTTGCTCACTTACTGCTGATCATGAGACAGTTTTGCTTTTCTGAGCTCAGTGATTCATCGCTTTCTGCATCTGAAATTTTCCTCTGATGTCCACTCTTCACACCAGATTGACATGTGCGAAAACAGGGTGAATTTACAGCATCTGACTTCAGTGGAAGATTCCTCTTCTGTGTTGCAGCATAGTGTGATTTAGTTTGATGAGATGGGAGTGTTATAACAGGGAAAAAAAATCCATCCTAGCACAGCTTGAATTTTAAATAACACAGTCCAGATTTCTCCCCGCCTTTCCTGTTACAGGAGGAGGAAAAATCCAAATAATCCTTGGGGACGGACACTCTGTTGGTTTAGTTGCTCAGTGTTATTGGGCCATATAGTCACTCAGTCTCCAAACTGGCCTGGAAGTGCCTCAGGATCCCCCAGGTATGAGGAGGAAGTTAGTGGAGAAAAAAAAAGAATCTAGGCAGATCTGCCTACTGGGCTGCCAATAGGAAAATGACCCAGATTGACAGGATGGATGGATTGATGATCATATCCATAGCAACTGTTTTCTCTGATTTAATTTCATTTTTAATTATTAATAGTTGCTGTGACACACTTATCAATTATTTGTTAGGCTTATCATAATTATGTATTGCTCTGACATTATTGTTCTACATTGCAATGTTATGAAAGAGAGCACAGAGAGAATATTTGGGTATGCAAGAAATGAGGAACGCCTTGAAGAAAATGAAAATACCTGTGCGGTAAACCACAGTTGGAATGACGTAAATTTTTGGCTGCCGTACAACTAAAATAGTGTCAAACCGAAGAGAATTTGGGAGGTGAGACAAAAAGAGGAATGGGGGGCAGAGAACAACAGAAAGGGGACAGAGATGGGTTGACAATCAGAGCAAAGAGAGCTCATTTCACACACACAAGTTCAAAGACGAAGGAGTTTGCGCTTGCTGCGGTGGAGCCAGGGAAAAGAGAAAGGGGAGGAAAAAAGGACTTTGATTTCATTTGGCAGCCTGAGACTCCATCTCACTCCCTCTATCAAAAAGGGCGAAAAGCATGGAGCGTTCACTGCCACAAAAATCAATACAGACACAAAGAGCAGGGAGACAGAGATAAAGGGAGTGATAGATGTAGAGAGGGAGAAAGTTTAAAAAGCAGGTAGAAAGAAAGCCAGAATGAAGAGAAAGAAACAGAAGCAAACAGGGAGAGGGAGATGGATGCACGGAAGAAGTGGCACTTCACAGCAGGGCCTCTCTCTCTATGAGACAGACAGAGAGTCACTGGATGATTTTGGGGGGTAACCTGTTAGTTTCAGGTGTAAAAAGCATCCACTTCGGATATGCTGTATTGATATATCACACACTGAAGGTGTTCTCACAAAAACATCTGTGCAGTCTTGTACATCATGTGCTCCCCTGGACTGCTGATAACTGCATTTAAAAGGACCTCTGAGAGTCTTTTGAGAGCATGGATCTTATCTCTGGAACACAAGTGTTTGGTTACAGCTTACAGTTGAGTGTTTCTCTGAAAATAGAGTGTACATAGTCAGTTATCATTGGAGTGGTGCTCCAACAATTTAGTATTGCACTTCCATAAAGCTGAGGGACAAGAGACAGATTTTTAAAAGCATTGTCAAAACTGATGCAGCAGAGGCCAAGATATCCTGACTTCTAGTTACTTCAAAGCCACGGAAAACATTATACAACTGTTTTCACAGGCTATGTAACAAGTAAACAAGTAAAGTAAACAAGTAAATTGACCTTGTCATGTAAAGTAGGTGAAGTGTCTCCTTAATATGCTGCTATAACGGCCTCTACTCTTCTCGAAAGGTGTACGACAGGACTTTAGAACCTGACTACAGGGATTTGCTCCCAGCCCCGCAAGTATTACAGAGGTCAGACACTGATGTTGGGAGACAGGCCTGGCTCACAGCTGGCACTCCAGTTCATTCTGAAATTCTCCAGTATGGTTCGAGGTCAGGGCTCTGTGCAGGTCAGTTAAAATTCTTTATTAACAAACTTTGTGAATGTGCATGGGAGAATTCTTAAGTTGAAACAGGAAAAGACCAACCCCAAACTGTTACTACAACCCATTGGTTGTAGTAACAGTCAATCACATAAAATATAATTATTTGCTTTGATTAAGTTTGATTTCCCTTATTTGGAACTTAGGGTGCCAAACCATGATAAAACAGCATAAGTACATTCCTGTCCTCATACTTTTGGCCAAATAGTGCAGCAGTGAAACAATTATTCTATGATATGATTAGTTGAGCTGCTCAGCTGTTCATTTCCTTTGAAGGTGAAGCTCCCAAAAGACTCCTAACATTGTCAAACACTCCAGTTATTATTTCTTACCCTTATAAGTATTTCTTATTTCTTCAGTCCAAACTGGCTCTCAAGCTGACATAAAAGGTTACGATAAGGATCCTTCTCCCAAGAGAGATACAGATTACAATTTTTTGACAAATGAGAAATTTTGGCCATTTTACTGGCCTGCGCCAATTAACAGCCAGTCTAATTTCAGCTCTTCCTTGGTTCCCTACTGGGGTAATTTTGCTTCATTAACAGCAGTTCTGCTTGGCATAATGAAGCAGTAGTTGATTACAGCTATTCAAAACTTTCCATTTTTCCACTTCTGTTTGAAAGACCACAAGGATAAATGCCTCATAAACCAATGCTCAGACAACATTTGCTGGGGTCGATGCAATGAAACCATGTTATTGAGTTGTTCTGTTTTCTGTTTATGTTCAATTAATGGCATCTAATTAGACTTCTATTATTGTAACTCATCAGAACAGTTTTATGAGAAGCAATACCAGAGAAAGATGTGCTATTTGCCTGTTTAAAACTTTGTAGCTCTATACTGATACACAGACGTAATTACAGCTTGGCTGTACACGATGATAAATGTATGACAAGGAAATTTTTTTTTAAGTTTTTCAAAGTGAAATACTATTTATCCATGGACATTAAGTTTCATATACAGAAGAAGGAAAAACATTCAAGCCTGCTAATTTCAGTGAACTGGTTCCTCTGACAATTTACTTGCCTGAAAAACCTTCATCCTGACTGCCAGAGGTCCTCTGCTCTGTAATTTGTGATGACCTGAATTTTATTTATAATGACTGTTTCCCCTGATGAAATAATGATTATTTGCAGCCTTGAGGTTTCCTGCTACAATTAATCAAGTGAAATTGCTTGGAAATGTTAAATAACGATCAGCCTCTTATTTTTCCATTTCATACAAGCGAGTCTGCATCTGGGAATTGAGAGTAGACATCCCCTAGTTTTAAGGGCTTATGAGCTGATACAGATTTAGACCCACTTCAGCACAGGTAAAGACTGAGATTTGAAGTACATGAAAGGAGAGCTGGATAAGAGAGAAACGGGAACACAGAGGAAAATATGTAGTAGCAGATAAAAGTGAGGGTGCCAGGAAAAATGCATGGAATGAGCAGAAGACAAAGAAAATGAGACCAGTGAGATGGCAAGATGGAGAGGAAAAACACAATTAGAGACAGGCTGACAGGGAGAGGCAGGAGACAGAAGTAAATAGTTATGAAATGGCGTGGAGCTTGTCGCAGCATGGTGACAGAGAGTTGAAAGAGAGCGGGACGTAGCCAAAGATTGTGAGCGACAGAGGTAGGAAAGATGGAGAGGTGTGAAAGCAAAAGGGAAGCGAGAAGGCAAGTGATGAGAGACAAGGGGTGGGAATTGGCTGCGGGGCACAGCATGCATATGTCCCCGTGAGCAGAGACGAGCTTTTATACTTGAGTCCAACAGCATTAGGCAGTGTGTCCATCAGCAGACGCTGGCATGACATTAAACCACACTCCGCAGGAAGCATCCGCTCTAATCATATCCCTCTTCAGCCAGCACTCTCAAACGACAGCACAAAAAACAAACCCACAAAAAAACAAAACACAAGGGCATGAGTGTTCACACTCACAAGCAAACACACACTGAATCATGACCAGGAGCATGACACTTATGTAACCCAGAATGACACTGATAGGCAGACTAACGATACATATTCAGCAGATTTTCTTACTTATTCACTCTTTTCCACACCTACTTTAAAAAAAACATAAAAACACTGCACACATAGAAGACACCACCACCACCACCACCACCAACAACAACAACAACACACACACTCACACCTATTCCTGGGATTCGTCCTTGACTGAAGCCCTCGGTGTAGGAGGATCACTGAGCAGAGCTGTCATTATACAAGCTCATGATTTCTTCACCGAGTGCCCCAGTCCAGCCTCACATCAACAAACAACACATCGCAGCTACCACTCTACTCGCTTTCTCCCGGTACACCATTAGCACAACACTGAGTCCGATTATAAAACAACACAATGCTTAAAAGTCCCTGAAGGTAGCTAATCAATAGGCTACAGTGGAGTCCTTGTAAGGCATGTTTAGCACAGTTTAAGCAGAGAGTTACATATTAAGAGTGTCTGCGCTTTGGTGCAGAAACACTGTGGGATGAGATAAAGCAATTCACAGTGTCCAGAGGCAATTCAGAGACAGGTGTACAGATACAAGATCAGCCATAATATATAATGAGTTTAGGTCACAGGGGTGTGAATGGTATATGGATGTAAATTTGTACCACTTCTGATGCTCTGCAACTGCAACAACGGTATGTGATAATCATGAGTAGAATAAAGGTTTTCTTTATTATCTATATCTAGTTTTCTAAAGCATCTATATCTACTGTAAATCACAGGGTTAAGTTTCCTTGCAGTTTTTTAATTTTTTATTTTGCCTATTTAGATTACTTTACTTCTAGAATTAAAATGTAGCCTGGTGCAAAATGCTCAAATGGGAAAGCACATGCTGGGACAAAAATTATGCTCAAGTTGATTTAAAATTTATAGGGAGCCAGCACAAAAAGTAGCCTTAAAACATCCAGCGTTTCACAGAGCCTTCTTCATGATGTGCTGGGTATATTTTTGCCTGAGTTCTCCCTTTTTAATATCTGATGCTGCTGCTTGAGCTTGAAACCTGTTTTTGCTTTTTTTTTTTTTTTTTTTGTCTGCAAAAACTTAAAATTATGATTTAAAATGTTAATATAGTTCTTCTTTTGACATTTAAACTTAATTTTAATAAGTGTTTAGATATCTACGACATGTACTTAACTCTTTACTCATTACTAATCCCACAAAGGAGTAATCCATCTTTGGTTTTGATGGATAAATGACGATGACGTTGATGTTGATAATAATGCCAGTGATGACGTTTGCTTATCTGGAGGGAAGCAGAACACAAACAGTGACTGCACAGGCGTTTTTGAGCCCTCGAGCCTGTCTGTGTGATAACAGTGGTGCATCACCATGGTAACCGCCTGGTAGTACACCTGCCCTTGTAGAGAGGAAGAGCCAGTTGGGTCAGAGGTCAGTGCTTACCCCACACTTGCTGAGAGCGATGTACCACCATCTCTCCCTCACAGAGCGGAAACTACGTCCACCCACACAGCTCAGAACCTCCTCGTTCCCATCTCCCTCCACCTGAGAGAAAAGAAAAGCAGGGAGGGGGGGTGGTGTGCACAGAGGATGTTGTTATCCAAAAAGGCAAGGCGTCTTACCTCAGAGACACACTGAATTATCACAACGCAGTGGGATCCTGATATATCAAGATATGAACATATTTCACACCCCAATATAGCCTGAAATGTGGCAACAAGATCCACTAACCACCACAACAACAGAGTCACGCTGGCAATCACACTTCCTAATGTGATAAACAAACACATTGTGTTGTTTATTGAAAAAGGGATAAAAGAATTTTTTTTTTTTTCATAAAATTGTGTTACAGGAGGGAAATATCTTTTAAAACCTTTCTGGTGGGGTAGAATGCATCATCAACGGTGGAAATGTGTGTATCAGTAAAATGTTACGAAAACACATTACAGGCCATTAGCTCTCATTCCCTCTCTGTGCCTCTGTGCATTTGTTTTCCTGTTTTACATATTTCTGGGCCATTTTTTTGTATTACAAAACAATAAGAAGTAGGAAGGAAGAAAATAAGTCAGGATAAAAAGGAATAATGTGATACTGTGTAACATGCTTATCACAAGACAGAGAGGTCAGAGGTCACCTTTAGTTAATAATAAATATAATACAGTTTGTTAGGTATTGTGTGTCTTGTTCAGGGACACTTTGGCAAGATGGATGCTTGCTGACACTAAATTTGCTGCTCAATTCAGGTATGTATATGTATTGATGTGTGTGCATTCTTACCACACAGCCAGACCAGGTGTAACGTGTCGTGAGGTTGATGACCTGGTTGTTCTCGGGCCTCAGTACTGCCTCCTTCTGGTAGCAGTTCTGACGGGGACAGACGCAGTAAACTCAAAATCAGAACATGTGCAAGAACAAAAGCAAGGTGTGTTTAATCAGAATATAATTGAAATTGTGTCTGCACTGCCTTCTGGTCTACTGAAGCAGCTGGAATTAAAATTGATATTTTTTGTCTCTTCAGTGATTGATTTCTCCCTGTGCCACTGCTGACTATTAGTACAAAATGGTGAGTCTAGACTGAGGGCCATACTATGTAATTCTGGGAAGCTGAAATGCGAATCTGTCTAAGAGCTGAGAAATGATGCGCAGTTTGTAGCTGTACTGGAAATACCTCAACTTGATGTCACATCTGTGTCCCAAAAGATGTCAGCAAAAAGAAAAATACACCACTGAAATGACTACACGGGCCAAGACATTATTAAGAAAGCATTTGGTCAATGTTATTCTTTGATGGGCTAGACTTTATTTCCAATGGATTTTCCTATACAGTACTTTACGCCACAAAACACCTCTTAACCCTAATAACTGTTCTACCCATTTTTTTTAAATTTAGGAACTTGCTTGACTTTCAAAACAGAAAACATGACATCAGATGCTGTGTGTTGATAAAACCACACTGTGCTGGTTAAACAGCATTAAAAAGAGTGAGTAGAGGCTAAAAGTCTTTCTAATAAATGGTTGCATTATGCATTATTCACTGGTTGTGAAAGCAAGTTAATGTTGATTTTAATCAACTGTGTCATATTATACCTCATAGTACCTTCTGACTGGCATATACACTCATTGAGAACTTTATTAGTAACCCCATACTGTACTGGGTAGTTCATCCCTCTGCTCTCAAAATAGCCTAAATTCTTCATGGCATGGATTCCACAAGACGTCAGAAACATTACTTCGAGATTCTGGTCCAAGCTGATATTATTTCATCACCTCATTTCTACAGATTTGTCAGGTGCACATTCATGCTGTCAATCTCCTGTTCTAGCACATCCCAAAGGTGTTCTACTGGATTCAGGTCTGGTGACTGGGGAGGCCACTGAAGTTCACTGATCTCATTGTCATGTTCATGAAACCAGTTTGAGACGACTTTTGCTTTGTGACGTGGTGAATTATCATGTTGGAGGTAGCCATTAGTAAATGGTAAATTGTGGCCATAAAATGATCCACATGGTCAGCAGCAACAACACTCAGATAGGCTGTGGCATTCAAACCCTAATTGACTGGTATTAAGGGACCCAAAGTGAGCCAAGAAAATATTCCCCACACCATTACACTACCACCAGCAGCCTGGACTGTTGACACAAGGCAGGTTGGGTCCATGGATTCATGCTGTTGATGCCAAATTCTGACAGTACCATCTGCGTGCTTCAGCAGAAATCCAGATTCAATTCCAGTTTTGGTGAGCCGATGCCCACTGTGGCCTCAAATTTCTGTTCTTGGCTGATGGGTGTGGAACCCGTGGTCTTCTGCTGTTGGAGCCCATCCACCTCTAGGTTCGATGTTTTGTGCATTCTGAGATGCTTTTCTGCTCACTAGAGTTGTAAAGAGTGGTTATCGGACTTACTGTGGCCTTTCTGTGAGCTCCAACCAGAACCATTCTCCTCTGAACTCTCATCAACTAGGCGTTTTCATTTTTTTCATTTTGTTTTTCACAACATTCTGAGTTAAATACTGAAACCAGCCTGTCTTGCACCAACAATCATACCAGTCAAATTGACTTAGATCACATTTTTTCCCCGATTGTGATATTTGATGTGAAAATGAACTGAAGTTTCTGACCTGTAGCTGCATGATTTTATGTACTGCACTGCTGCCACAGGTTTGGCTGACTGGATAATTGCATGCTTAAGATATACATGTGTTCTCAATCAAGTGCTTGGTGAGTGCACATGCAAATACAACACAGATTAAGTATTCACACACGCTACTCCTATAGCTAAGGGATAGGCCAATATTACATGAATCCACTCTCGCTAAAATCTAAGACCTAATACAGGACCCAGGCAGATGTTAAATGTACAGTGCATGGACAGTGGATGAAAGAATGAGCCTGTGAACCCACACAGTAGGGATTACTCTTAATTCAAACAGTTCAGTTAGTTAAATATGTGGAAAGAGCTGCATCTTTTATTGTTTTGGCTTTGTACTCCAGCAGATTGGATTTTAAATAAAACGGTGACTATGAGGCTCAAGTGCTGACTTTCAATTTTATGGGTATTAGAGGGTGTTCACAATCATATTGGGTGAACAGTGAAAGAATCATAGACCCATCAACTGCCCTAACTTTTAACAACGCAGCAGGGCTAAAACACGGCTTTTGAAATGAAAATACCCTCAAATCAAGACCGACAGTAAGCACTTTATGCTTTTAATCACTGCTTTTCGTAAGATCTAATGTGTCAGTGTCCAAACACTTATGAACTTTATTATAAATGGTAGCATTACCAGTTTCAGACCCAGAGCAAAAAGACATTTAGCTGCAAAAAATGCTGACATTTCTTATGGTCCAGCTTCAGTTTAGGCAGAACTTTCTAGTGTCTCACTTTGTGCTCACAAATTTCGATTGCATCATCCTTGATCATTGCATGCATCATCAATAATATATAATTCTTATGAGTGAAAAACCTCTATTTCCAAAATGTCAACTTTTCAGGAACTGAGAAGGAAAGTTTGTTTTAATCTGAGCAGCAAGAGCTGCGAGTGATCCTTTAGTTCAAGTTAAAATTTGAAAATTAACAAAATTGGAGTCACAGGGATTTTCATTACCACATGTGACATGCAAATTAGTAAATGGAGCTGCATAAACAATGGTTTGTCAAAAGACATGATGAAGAGGGTGTCCGCATCTCACCTTTTCAGGCCTTTTGTACACAGCTGGCCACTGAGAACTGTCATCAAAGTAGAGCAATATGTTCTGACAGCAGCGAGACTGCATAGAGGAGAGACGGGGATAGAGAAAGAAAAGATTAGGAGAAAAACGGGGGTGGGATGCGCATAGATCAGAGAGGAGGCAGTGAGACGGTTTGAGATTTAAACGACAAAAACTGTTTCCAAAGTCTGCAGGCTAAAACTGTAAAATGAGGCATGGGTAAAAGAACAAAACAGACACATAGAAAGGATAGAGAGGAGAAGAGCAAAGGGAGGAGGAGGGGATAGAAAAGGAGTACAGGGTGGGTACAGCAGGAACAGCCGGAGGAAGAAGAGAAGAAGAGAGAAAGAGCGATGGCATTGGTTTAGATGAGGCGAGAGGAAGGAAAGGAAGAAAGAGAAACAACTAGTTGAGAGGAAGACACTCCAGTAAAGAAAGGATGAAAAAAGAATTGCAGAACATTTGTGTTGTCAGAGAAGAAAGTGTGGGCAAGCGGCACCACGTTGGTAAAATTTATGGAAATAATAAATGGATAACAACTGCATATACAACCACACAATATGTAGTCATCCTACCTTTGGATAGCGGAACCGGAAGTCCAGACGTCCAAAGTCAGTGAGAAAGCAGAAGCGAGTGAGGAAAACCCAATCCTGTTATCAGAAGAGAGAGGGGGAAAAGTTAAAAAAAAAAATTTTAAATCAGTGACACCTGCTGACCAGAGGCACCAAATGACAAAAAAGAAGCAATACATTATGGGTATGCACACGGTTCATAACTTGGGGTTTGCTAACAATGTTGCGAAGCTTGCAATTAGAAAAGAACGAGTTTTTTTGTCTTAAGTCTGACGATTAATTAGATCAAAACTGTAATCAATGTCTATGTCCTGAGACAGTGTGAGTATGACAGAACTTTCAGTCTGACATAAATATGTCTTTACCATGGCATCTTTCATGGCAATCAAACCAATAACTGTTAAAACATTTCACTCAAAACCACAAATGTCAGCCTCATGGTGACATTGTAGGAACAATCAGGGGGATCACCCAAATAAATAGCACTTATTGTGTTAGAACCATGAATGTTTGTGCAAACTTTTGTGCCAAACCATCCATTAGATGTTGAGATATTTTATATTTTTGTATCTGGCGAACTGACTGAACAACAAGACAACAGGCCCTTAGACAGGCAATGACACGTCGAGAGCCACGACCATAGCATGGCTAAAAAAGGAGAGATTGTGAGGAGTAAAAGAAGAGGGAAATGGAGCTGAAAGAAAGAGAAGAAAGATAAAAACAAGTTACAGAGGACATAAATAGGGCAATAAAGAAGAGAAAGAGAGGAGAGGGGGAAGAGGAGCTAAAAAGGCAGGAAGAGTTTCAGAAAAGTTAAAGAGGAGGTAGAGAAACAGTAATAAAAAAAGAAGTTGAGGTGGAGGAGAAAAAGAAGAAGAGCGGAGAGGAGGGCGGTGGCGCCAAGAGGGTAAACTTTTAAAGAGGGTAAACAGAGAGGGCATTAAGGGGGTGCAGAGCACATTAATAAACAAAAGAGGTGGAGAAGAAGAAAAGAAAATCTATTCTTACTTAATATTATTCAGCCATAAGCTTGGCAGCATGAGACCAGATAATAGTGCTGATGGTGTACTTCACTGAGCTTACATAAGGCACTGCAGCAGCATGGGCATGGCGGACCAGTCAGTGGTGTATGTATATTCATACATAAACACATACATACATAGCAGCTACATATGATGTTATATGTGACATTATTCTAGAAACTGTGCTCTAGCAGAAATGACAGTGTGTGTGTGTGTGTGTGTGTGTGTGTGTGTGTGTGTGTGTGTGTGTACATATATATATGGGTTTTTTTTCCATAGTGCTGAACACAGCACTAACACCACATCACTTATATGCTGTTTACACACACACTTTTCTTTATCTGGAGGATTGCCCAAAGAGGCAGCTGGAGTAGGTGAAGAGTTTGAAATAGAGTAAGACCAAGGCAGGATACACATCTACAAGGTATCTACAAGGTTACATAATATTTATAGAATGCAAATACATTATTTATACTGTATATCATATACACAAGCTTGACATCGAGTAACTTACAGTCGTCCTTTTTTCATTTAATGAAGTATGCCAAACATCATAAAATACATAAGTGTTTAATGTTCTCACCTTAAGCAGCCAAACAGGAACTTTGCCTAAATAAAAGGTTCACTGAGGTACAATTTGAGCTATCAATACTTGTAGTGAGGTATGTTTTTCCAGTTCAGGTGATACTATAATGGCTGAGTTATGGTAACAACATTTTTTTTCAGGACCTTTGTTTAAATACATGTGGGTTTGCACAAAAATCCTTCATTTAACAAAATATCGTTGTCAATGCATTAGTTTTTAATATTGTCCCAACACAAGCAACCATACAAAAACTCTGCCTAAAAAATAGTCACAAATAAAAATTTGTTTCGATTTCCTGATGAATGAATTATTTAATACTTTTATTCAAGTGTTATAAAGCCAAATGTGCCCAGGCTGCATGGGCTCACAAGACACTACTTATTTAGCTCTATCTTTCTATTAGAAAATAAAATATCTGATTAAAGTAAACTAAACTAGACTAAGAATCTCACCAAGTATTCAGTGCCAAATTTTAATACTTAACACTAGGGCTGAAACACTTCAGTCAATAAACCATTTAGTCAATCGACTAAGAAATAATCTGTGGCTATTTTGATTATGGATTAATCATTTCAGCCCTACTCACAACTGTGATAATGATTTGGAGTATGACTACAATACCTAATCCTAACTGGATATCCTGATGCACAACAGAGATTCATTTATCATTTCACAGAACAGTCAGATGAACAGCTGAATTACTCTACTGCAGTGGAGCTTTTAAGACCAGGAAAACACAATCGCATCTTCCAAGTTCTACTTCAGGTAATTTCTACTTTCCCTAAAATCACGTGTACTCTTCCAGCAGATCCAAAATATGACCACAACTGCATTCATGCTATGTATTGACTTGTCCAACCACACACGAGAATCAGTTGTAAATTTCAGCCTCTTCAAGGTCTGGAGCACAGTTTTCCTCTTCCTTATTAAAACTGGCCTAAAGGTTGGTTGTTGTGAACTGTTGATCTGCAACCAACCAACAAAACTCCCCATGCACCATTATACTGTAATTACCTCTGCCCTGCGTTCTCTCTACATAAACAAGCATTGTAATTTCTGTGCTGAGAAATAAAGTGCAACCAGAGCAGCGTAGCGTGGCCAACACTGCTGCCTCCATATATCACAGCAAACAAAACCACAGCCATATTTCAGCCACTGCCAGCCAGCTTCAGCCCCTGGAGTCTCTGGGTTATAATTCATGGCAAACTCCAAAAGTCACTGGAGCCCAAAACTCACTCCCACCTCTGTGCATTGCCCCGGGTGACGCTTAAGGCTGTAACCATGACAACCGGGGCAGCAGAGGGAAGCACTGACCCAGAGATGAAACCCTGGAGAGAGAAGAGAGGGGTGGTCTGGTTGGGATGGTGGGATAGAGGGGAGGGTATTACTTAGCTCACCACATGCTAGGACTGTGAAAGACCCCCTTGTTGAACGAACACCACACACACGCACACAGAGAATATCCCAAGAGCATATGTCACACACTTTTACAGCATGCCATGGCTGGTCTGAAACAGACATGCATACCCACACTAATCCATGCACCACTTCACGCAAACACACACAAACATAGCACCAAACATCATAGAGCATGTAAATGAGAACAATAAACAACTGTTTAAGTCATTTACCAAGCAAATATGGAAAATATTTATTGGTTGTAAACTGAATATCTTTAAGGTTTGGGCTGTTAGACAAGGCATGTTGAAACAATTTCGTAGACAATTCTGATAACCACTTAATCCTTTAAGTCATTTTCAAAAAATGAAAATAATCCTTACTTGCAGCCCTACAAAATTAAATGTGATTTTTTTTTTTTTAACAATGGACACTTGAAGTCGGGGGCATATTTAGCTTAAAGTCAGGCTGTTGAGTCAAACAAGGCCGTTACGGCATCAGCAGGCCTGCATAGAGTGTAATGGCTGTTAGCACAGTTCACCGCCGGCGTCAAACTATTCCACCAACCAGAACTACCAAACAAGCAGCTACTAGTTAGGTGTGTGTGTGTGTGTGTGTGTGTGTGTGTGTGTGTGTGTGTGTGTGTGTGTGTCCAGGAGAACAGCAACAGTGGATGAGGTGTCTACCTTAATCCCCTTTTAGTCTTCTTATTTCCCCATGGCCACTGCATTGTGATGCAGAATCACTCAGCCACCTCCCCAAGAGTGTGTGTGTGCTTGCACATGTGCGTGTGTGTGTATGTACACCCCATTAATCAAGTGCTATGCTTTGATGCAGTATCCGGTCAATTTAGCATCTCACTCTCTCTCTCTTTCTTTCTCCTTCTCTCCCTCACAGTTTCTGTCCTTTCTTCTCCATAGCTTTCCTGTCTTTTTCTCTAGATCCTTGTTTGCTTGCTAAGCCTCATTAACAATTAATTACCAATCAGCTAGTCAAGTCACCCCTGGACTGCTGGGCTTCTCAATGATTCATTAGTCAGGGTTACACAACACTGCAACACAAACACACTCACGCACCGACATACACAAACACACTCAAGCTCTGTCCCTCTCTGTCTCTCTTGGCGATTCACATGAGCACACACAGACTTTGTAGACATGCTAACGCACATATACACGCATATACATTAAAGCAAGCATATGGATACACGTAAACACTCCCTCACATGCTCACACCTACACACACACACACAGTGCCTGTATCTAATCACAAAGTCCTCATTAAAAAGAAATGCAGGAAAACTGATTGAGTTGGAAATTCCATGCAAACAGGGTTCCCAAAGTTTACTGCAATGTCAACTAGAAGGACTTTTCAAGCACTTTCAAAGTCTTGCTTTGGTGAAATTCAAGAATCCAGAGCTGGTATATTTTCATTAATTAAAGTAAGACATCACACACTAAGCATACATACACATACTACTGGGTTTTTCCTCAAGATGTGAGGTGATGATATTAGGATGGAGAAAGACCCAGAGAGCTCAAGCATGCTGATGAATATGGGGGCTAGATTTTTTTTAAATTAGAAAAAGAACTTTCAAGGGCATTTGTTCATTTTCATTCATTTTCAAAAGACAAAAGTTTAAAGACCTTCCAGGTCTAATCCGCAAGTTTTCATTAACTGAAGAAACCAAAGACATTTTAACCTGTCTACAGTCACATTTTTTCTCCAAGACAATGCAGAAAATTAGGATCAAATGATTAAATCTTGCAACTGCTGCAATGACAACTGTCCATGCTGTCAGTTGGCCAAGCATCAGAAAGAAAACCCTTGGCTTTCTTTGTGAAAAAATAAAAAATAAAAAATAAATCGCAAAATCCCTAAAATCCTTCAGCCCTATTGAAAACTAATGTTTGTAACAGCTAGTTTGTGCACTGTGGAAATGTAACTAAGCAACACCTCAACCCAACCTAAGGTCAAACGAGGACTGTGCTGTTGTAAATGTTCAACAACAGTCTGCTACACACTCATTGACACAGGAGTCACAGAGTGTGGATTTACTACCATGCTCAGGGGTCCTGTGCTGTTGGCTGTTAAACGAGGACTTTTTATTTCTTTCCCTGTTCACATTTTCCCAGCTGGATTCAAAACAGTGACCTTCTTCTGACCTTTAGACTTCAGTACCACTGCCCCTCAATGGGACATTTTATCAGCGCCTCAACACACCATGAGCCACTTAAACTAATGTACACATCTCCCTGCCCAAATAAAGTAGTTGACCATTCGGCCGCATCATTGCCTTTGGATACCTTGGATTTCGCTCTACATTTCTCCACAGTTTTCAACATTTCACCTCTCCCAGTGTGGTAAATTTCATTTGTGAATTTACAGCTCTGCCTAAAGTCTGCCTTCGCCTCTGCAGACACTGATACAGCCACAGCACCATGGGACTGAAGCAGAGTGTTTTTGTGTGCGAGTGCCCAGGCTTTATTGTTTGTGTGAATCTGGAGTAGGGATGTGGTGTGAAGTTAGTAGGTGACCTTGGGGCAGGAATGCATGAGCAAGACTGATGATGTATTAAACTGTACTCACACACACACACACACACACACACACACACACACACACACACACACACACACGCAACATCAATATGTCAAACCCAGTTTTGCCTAATGTCATTCAGAGTGCCCTATTGTTTTGCACAGGGCATCAAATGATCCCTGACCAGTTCAATAGCGCATGTGTAAGAAGAGAAAACCGAGCACAAAATTTCTGAAAAGCTTTTTTTTTTTTTAAAAAAAGTGCACATCTAAATTTCTAATTAACAAGCAATTCAAAGACATCACCTTGAAACTGTGATGGATATTTTACACTATTTTCTGCTATTTTATAAACCAAATGATTAATGCATTAATTGAGAAAATAATCAGGAGAGTGAGTCATAATGAAAATAATAATTAGTTGCAGCCCTGTTGTGGAATGTGGAATTTACTTATTTATGTAAAGCCTCTTTTATTTAAAGCCTTACATAACGAGACAGGTTGACTTACTTTGTTCTTATTCACACCAGAGGACTGGAACAGTGGATGCTCTTCTAGTCAAGAAATTGTGTCTCACACACACAGACACAAACACACACACACACTTGGAAGTTGCCCAGTGCAACCTATTGCCGGCCACTGAGCAGCTCCACTGGAGCAGGGGCAGGGGCAGATTCAGTGCTGCGTTCAAGGGCATCTCAACAGCCGTGATGGATGAATGAGTGCTTCTTGTTCATTTCATCTATTCTGATCCCCGTCATCATCCTGGGGATTCAAACTGGTGACTTCAATATCTCAGTTCATGACGCATTTTGAAATTTACTATAGTCAGGGACTGTGAGCACAGCAAGTTGGCGAGCTAGAGAGAGAATTAAAGCATGTCAGACTGCCGAGTGTTTGATTCCGTTTTTGTTTCTTGGAAGAGTCAGGTAAGGTGAGACAAGAAAGGTGATATATTGGCGCACAGTAGCAAAGTATTCTAAGTATTTGTTTTTTGCTGCCAAATCGCAGTTTGGCAGGACATGAAAATCTGTGGAATATAAAACACCTGAGTGCACATGGTTGTTGCAGAATTTTCAAACTGTGTTTAATGGCAGGGACATTTCGGAACATGTGTGTTATCCCCCCCTTCACACTGTGACCCGAGCTGCACAGTGTAACAAAATAGTCCCCTGCTGTTGGTCACTGAGTGGCTCCACTGTGGGAACTGGAGATTCCAACAGCACCTCAGAGCTGAAATGATTAGCTGACCACCTGATGGGTCAATGACAGAAAATTTATCAACAATTTTTCAATCAACAAGGTTTGCTTTTTTATATCATTACAAACTGAAATGTCAGGCAAAACAACACATTTACATGTCAGCTTGATCTCTGGGAAATTCGCAGTTTCGCACCATATGCATTCTTTTCGCAGACTGAGGGGTCAAATCTCTCTTCTGTTGTTTCAGAGACATAAATACTTTGACTTTCAAAGCTCAGTTTCTGCAGAAACCCCAACAGAATTATCATATACCAAATAACCAGCGAACAAATAACTTGATCTAAAGCTATTTTGACTGTGTTGTTATAGAGGTTACTTTATCTGGGTAGTGGCCTGGACTCACAACAAAATGGTAGACAGCCCTACAGTACTTCTCCTGTATGTCAAACTCCACAAACTCGTGAGAATACAAACCAGGGATGTGGAACAGCAGGTGGTAGCCTCCTGAATTACAAACGGCCCAGAGCTATCTGCCAGGCTGCACAGTTAACATTTTAACTCGCAGATCTTGTCAGGGCAGCGATGATGTCGATGCTGATCTGTCTGAAAACAGGCGCAAAACCCTGACCAGGCTGGACTGAACCCAGTTTCTCGAGGATCACCACACATCTACAGCTGCGCGCCACAAGCCATATGACGCACACCTGTAACGGGTCCTCCAATGATCAACTGAAATATCACTGCTGATTTACATTTAAAGCATGGCTGCAAAATCAAGCACGTCAAGCTGGATTTGGCTAAAAGATGAGGAATCGCTGCCGGAGGCTCGATTGGTAGCCGTGGACTCGTGGGATGCCGCTTGCTGGGGATACAATGATGCCAAAGACTACCATAATGAGGGTAAAATATACGCCACAGATGACACACACGCAGATGGCGCGCAATTGCAAGGCAGAAGGGAGGTGAACGTGTTTCATATGGCAACAAACAGCCATGAAAATATCCGCGGCAACTTGACGGCAAATTGGTGGTAGCCTCTTCGTCTACCCGCGGAACAGTCCAGCACAGAGACACCTGCGTGCGGATACGCAGTCGAGTCCGTTCCCCACTCCTATCAGTCTCTGGCGGTGTCATTGTCGCAAGTGGCAACAAATTAAAGAGGTAAAGAAAACAAACAGCACTCACCTCTTTGGTGTTGACGATGCCTTTGACGTATTTCCCGAGGACTGAATCCACGCAGAGGACGCTGGACAGCACGGCCAGGCACAGGAGCCTTTCCCGGACCCTCACCTCCATCTTTCTCTCTCCTCCGCTGTCGCTCGTCTGCTCACCGGGCTCCCTGAAGCCTGTCTCTGACCGGGAGCGCGCACGGAGGGACGGCACGAGCAGCGGAGCGCGAGAGAGGGTGAGAGAGAAACCGGGCGCGGGCACGCCGGTCCCTTTCGAAGCATGTGGCTTCTTCCAGCAGTTGAAGCTGGATGGTGGATGGTGCTTTGGGGTTGTTTGGAAGGGGGGGGGGGCGGGGGCGGAGCGCGCGCGTCCGGTTCCGCTCGTGCTTTGAGAATGCGACACGTCCACACATTAAAAATGCCATAGCTGATTGCAATCATGTTTTCATTAGAGGTCACACACCTCTAATAAAGGAGCACCAAGACAGATGATGCCTGGCCTCCTGGATCAGATTATTAAATCACTAATCAACATGATATATATAAATATGTATATCCACAGAAGGATATAATAGGATGCACGGCTGCTGAATTTCCTTGAAAACGTTACATTTTTTAACACTGTCTGCTGTGTCCATGCAGACAGCAGCGGAAGTTCGCAGATCCTTAAATTAAGTAAAAATAGTAGGCCATTAGCACAATGTAAAATCCAAGTATAATTCATGCATTCAAAACTTCAGCCTACTTAAGTAAAGGCATCAATAAAATGTGCTCAAAATATTCATAAAATATGTATTTCAGTTACGTAGAGTTTTGCTCATTTAAAAATTGTTTGGTAGTTTAATCCAGGCAAAAGCATCATATTCTAGAAGCTAAAATATGTTTTGTAAGCGAAATCTTTATAGCTGTCAAGAAAATGTAGTAAAGTGGAGAGCACAATACTTAATGCAGAGAGAGGTCACATTACATGGAAATACTCAAGTAAAATACAAGTACACCAAAACTGTACTTACAGGACTTGTTTACCCTCCACTTCTGTGTAGAAGTTATGATGCATTAATGTTATAACAGAGCTCTCAGCATTGTGTATTTCTGGATTTGATCTGACAGTTTATATGTTTAACAAAAGGTCTCCTTTTTTTATTGACCTTTCCCCAAGTCCTGAGTGAATCAAGATAATGGTAAAATTGAGTTAAGAGTTTTTGGTATTCACAAATGCAGTCATAAATCATAATCACGATTAATCCATATTCCATTACAAATACCTAGAATATCTGGTCAGACAGATTGGACTATAATCTATATTTCTTATTCTCAGTGACTTTCAGTTAACCTTTTTTCAGACCAGTCCAAAGAAAAGGTCACATCATGAGCTTGAACACAACAGTTTGTTCATGGGAGAATATATTTATTTAGATAAAAATCAACAAAAGAAGAAACCAGCCGACACAATGTTCTAGTATGAAACCTGCAAAGAAAATGCAGTCAAAACTCAATCAATCTGCAATCAATTTGATTAACAAATCTGAAAGTAAAAATATCTACATGAATCTTATGGTGTTCAATATACATTCTTTTTTTTTCTCCATTCACAGGTTTGCACTTGTGGTGTTTTCAAAAAAGAAAATTAAAAAAGTAAAAAACAAGTAAACTTAAAACAACTATCCAGTCAGTTTCCAGTCTATGGCTTGTTTTTGTTTTAAAGGCTAATCATATTCTACACCAGAACTGCATTTTAAAGAGCGCAGCAATTTGCATATGGAGTGCAGACAGGTTACGACACTGACTAGCACCTGCGTTTTCAATGATACCAGTTAACAGTACACACTAAACAGCAAAGACAGTACATCTGTTACAAGACTCTGATTGCAGTCTTTGGCTGAAAACTAACCAGAAATGAAAGATATTTAACCGATCAATTAAATAAGTATTTTTCATTAGGAAACATTTCTGAGAAGTGTTTGACATCAGTCTAACACACTCCTGCATTTATCAAATAATTAAGCTGCAAGGAATATTGTTAATTCTACTCTGAAACAAGTTTTGCTATATATAAGTTGGTATGCTAACTATTAAGTCCAACCTTGAGGTGATTCAAACACATTGCACAACATGGAACAACACTAGAACATTACACAGAAACTGTGACAAGAAAAAGGGTGTGATGCTGGTGTGTAACTGCATAGCTTCACTGTAAATGTTGACCTAATGGCTGAACCAAATAGCTCATCTTTGTAGCAGCTTTGCATTTTGCATTGCACTTCACCAAAATCAGCATGGGAGCAAAGAAAATGTCAAGTGAGAGGAGCTTTCGAAGTGTAAAACTGCAGAGGTATGCTGAACAACTTGATAACTGAACAACCAAAAAGAAAAAAAAAAGGAAAGAAAAAAAACAATATTACAGTCAACCACTAAATCTTGTTTGAACTCACAAGGACAATTTGGGATTCTAAAAATGCTCTATGGATTATCCACACATACATACTATGAAGCAGCAACACTTATTGAAACAATACTGAATCAAACATTTCAGCTCATCCTTGCAGGCAGAGCATAAGCATGGGTGGAACCCATGGAATAATGGGAGACCTAGAGGCAACTCTGACTCACTCTCTGCAAACTCATCTGTCCATAAACACCAGATGGGCTCTCTGGTCCATCACTTGCACTCAGCTTAGCCTGATGCATCAGTGGTCATCAAGGGTAAGAAGCATGTGAAGGTCAAAACACAGCAAGTGAATGAATTTCACACACTTTTTTTTAATGTTTTCTTGTAGCTCACATAACTCATACGACAAAGTGCTAATGACCAATCAGCCCTGCTGGGCTTCATAGGTGGTGGAGTTTTCAGTGCTGACGAAGAAGTCAAGTCGTTGTGCCATAGACGTTTGACTTCTCCAAAGAGGTGTGTCTGAACAACAGATGATTAATTCCATGAATAGTGTCTTGACTGTAAAGTGCCGTTCACGTCTTTATGTGAACACACGACACAAACAAAGAGGACGCGCCCATGTGTGAGCTCATGTTTCTCACACAGTGGAGACAAGCGTGATCACGTGAATGTGCACATGCAGACTCCGCTTGAGCCACACATACAGGCACCAAGCAAAGAAGGGAAAAGATTTTTTACAGTGACATGTACACAAGCTCCAAGATTAAAATACACTTCACAGATTGACAAACAAACAAAAGTGCAGAGTGAGCATAAACAGCGGCTAGTAAAGCAAGTACAAACTTCAGCCCAGCATCTCTGGGAGAATGGCTGTATTACTTTCTTCCTCTTCGCGGCCCTGGTTCTCTCCATCAATCTGACTAAAAATATTGCAGTAAGTACTCCGAGTTGACAAAACTGAGCATGGTCTAATCCTGTAGCATGACTTTGCTGCTGAAAATCCTGCTCTTCTACAGGGGAGAGGATTTTGCACTCAGAGCTTCAGCTAAATCCTATTCATCATCCAGCATCCCTCTCTACAGACCTGGCAACCCCAGCCCTGTTACCAGGCAAGGGTAGGACAGCGCCAGAATTGTTGGCATCTATATTTAGTTGGACCTGATAGAGGGACTGACCTTCCGAAGGACATTTTTGTGCACTTAAAAGTGCTTTGGTGGCATCACGCTCAGGAGTGTTCACAGGCTATCAAAAACAAAGTCAAACGCAAATGTGATGGTGGTGAGCAAAAAAAATTTGACTGCCAGCCACTTTTATCTGGCCAAATACAAGATCCCTTTTACACAGCACTCTTACAATCTCTTTTCTTGGTCAGTATCCTCGAGCTTTACCTAAAAGCCTCTGATTTGTGGAAACAGGTTGTTGGGCAGGAAATCCCCTGGCCTGAGAGAAGTGGTACATTGACATGCTGCACACTGTGCGGAGAAGAAGTGAGCAATAACACCTGGCGAGGAACAGGGGACAACCTGAGAGGAAATCAGTGCAGTGAGGTTTAAAATATGTATTGACAGCTGAGGTGGGCTGGGCTTTTTGCTGCCCCCTCTCTTTCTTACTCCAGCTCTGCAGAGGGAGAGAGTCAAGCAAATATTTCCAGTCTAAAAATAATAAAAATAAATACATTTTGCCTCTTTCAAACATTGCAGAGCAATGATGTTGATGAGGCTCTTGAATAACTTGTAAAGACGGGATCCAAGTTTTCAAAATGTACTTGTGTTCAGAAAATAATGCATCTCAGTGCATCTTCCCAAATTTTCTCTGTAGCAATCAGCAAAATGCAATCTTTGCATTAGTAATATCAGCACTACAAAAAGCACCAGGCAGCATCTAGATAGGAAACTGTGTCCCTGTGTAATATTCTACATTTACTCTATCCTATCAGTATGCATTACTGAGAGTAGGACATGAGTTTAATTGGAAAGTCCAGGGATGTCGGAGCAGCTGTGGCTGAAGAGGCAGAGGTAAATATTGAGCACATTCATACATGTGGAATAAACAGCAAGATTACATTAAATAAACTATATGGTGCACAAAACAACAAACAAGATTCAGCGATTATACTACAGCAATGATATATATATATATATATATATATATATATATATATATATATAACACAAAGTACTACTAGTGCATAGGGTTAATAACATGATTAAAAACTGCAACAGAATCTCAAGAAACAAGTCATCAATTCACTCAGTTTCGAGGCTTTCAGTCTGTTGTGTTTTAGCTTTGTAATTCTATTTGGGAGAGAGTTAACAGAGTTACTATCCACAAAGTGAGCTGTATTGACTGCCAAACTGCTGTAATGGAGAACACAATGCAGAGTTATTAAGTGTGATTTAGAGTGGCTCCCTAAAGGACAAGTGGCCATTTTGCTAGGGAAGACCCTATACAGAAGCATATAGTGTGTCTACCAACATCTGATTAGGGCCTCAAAAGACTGCCTTCCCCTACATGAATCACCCATTCAGGCCACATTTCAAGAATCTTCTGCGCTCCTTTATGTCCGAGTCTGCTAAGTATCTGTGCTGTACGTGAGGGTGAGTGCTTTGATCTAAGTAGCAGCTAAAATTACCATTTAATTCTTAAACATGACTGTCTTTTGCGGGTGTGTTCGTTTTGTCTGCCAAATTTGCATCAGTGCATGGTGGTGCACAGACAAGTGGCAAGAATTGCAAAGCAGAGGAAGTTACATTTCTGTCTTTCAAAAACTGGGCATTCTCCTAGATTGCCCCCTTACCCCTCTTCTGTTTTTACAATACTTTCTTTCTCCCCCCTTTTAGGCATTGCACTGCCTAAATTTGTCTGACTTTCATTTACCCTTTCTCTCTTCACTCCTCGGGTGAACCCTAGCCCTTCTTTTTTATCTAATCTTATTTAAGCCCCAATACCACCAGCGTCTGTATTATTCTGGGCTGCCACAGCAACTAAGCCCTCCCCATCAGCAATTTTAGCCCCTCTCCCAACAGCTAGCTCCCCTCCCTCAATGGGACCAACAAAGAGAGAAGCGGCTTCCCCAGAAGAGGCCGACACACCCCTATCTGTCCGTTCCAGCTTTCGGTGCTTGCGTGGCTCCGGGGGCGTGTCCTTCTGGGTGAAGACGGCGCGAATTCGCTCCACACAGACATTGGCAGCCTCCCTCGTCTCCCTGGAGAGTTGCGATAGGCTGAGGAAGCCATGGGGGAGGTCGTCAACCACACACAGAGTGACAGGCTGGTCTATGTTTCTCAAACGCTTGGCAAACATCACAGAGTCATCCAGCATGGGGTCTAATGCACAAGCCTGAGAAGGGGAGAGAGAAGAAGAAGCCAGAGGGAGGGAAGGGGTAGGACTGGTGAAAAGCAAATTAGGGTTCCCTTCAGACATGTCAAGAATCTTAATTAACAGATAGAAAAGGAAACCAAGCTCCCCAGTCTCTTTTGTCCCTGCTTTCTTTACATTTTTGCTGACTCACTTTAGCCACTTTAAAATCAGCAACTCATTTTCATAGGGTTAGGGTTAGACCGATGTGTCATGAAATTTATCTGCATCAATCATCCCAGCTGCTCATTTTTCTTACCACTATATGTACAGGTGGCAGGCCTTTCAGCATGCTATCAGGTGCCAGCAGAGGAGAGCAGAAAGGATCCTTGACCACTGGAGAGCTGTGCACCCTCATCTCAGCCAGCTGCTCTGAGCGCAGTGGCTCAAACCCCAGGGGAAACTCCCTTGGGTGCTCCAGCTCTGACCCCTCCTCTCCAGCAGGGGGTGGTATGGCCACTGAAGACAAGTCACTGGACACGGAGGGATCTGAATCCTTGGAGAAGAAGAAATTCACATCTTCTGGCTACATGAAAGAAGGGACAAGAAATTATTGAGGTGAGGTTAGACGCCACTGAGTGGTCAAAGACAAATTTCAGGAAATACGGCATAAAATATTTTACAGGCAAACTTAATTATATATTAGTTATATATATATATATACATATACATATACATATATATACACACACACACACACAAGCACTTTGTCCTTGTGAAAATCTTCTAAAAACCTTGGCTCAGTGCCTCGGAGTCTTGGCTGAACAATCCCCATTTCAAGGAGGAAAAGCATATTTAAAATCTTACGTCATCTCTGCTTGCTATTTTCAAGCCAGCCACTAATCTAGTCTGCCTGTACAAAAATACATGCAAGGATTATCTGCAATACCTTGCCAGTGCCCACCAAAAAGTTTTGATATTCAGTCAGCATTTTATAGCCAAAGCTATTTATGAGGGATAGGTGACATAATCGAGGTGAAACATGCACATCACTGCAGGGTAGACAGAACTGTATGACACAAGACCAAAATATCTCTACGCCTACAAAATGTTTGACCTCTTAAAAAGACTCCAACTTTATGCTAAATCCTTTTAAGGGAAGAGATATGAAAGCAGAGATAACCAATTATCGAAGTTTTCTTCACTGCAGTGGTGCAATAGTCATCATCAAATTACACACCTTCAACTTAATCACAGGTTAAATTCCAACAAACCACCCAGTGTTCTTTTAAGTTAGCAGTTTAATACTCGTTCTAGATAAGAGCATCAACTGAGAGAATGCTAATCTCAATGTAAACATGCTCAAGCGTAACATACAGCACGCTCAGAGAGCAGCGGTGCACTGTGCGAGGTGGAACTGTTGTGGGATCCCAAGTCCTGGCAAGTCTGGCTCTTCACAGATAGTTTCCTGGTGGGGAACTCTGACGGCTCTGAGGGTACAGGGGGGTCCGCATGAGGAGAAGAAATGGACGCCTCTGAAATGCTCTTTCTCACTGCGTCTAAGAGAGAGAGAGAGTGAGATAGAGTTCAAACATTTTATTAAATAAAAAGACCGTCTTACAGAGAAAAACAATGAGAAAGTTTATCAAAAAATGAACATTAACCATGTAAATTATGAAGAGCATAAAGGATTGAAAGGCCAGTTTAATTCACTGGGGGCCAATAGCAGCTGAAGGACACACGGAAAAAAAATATACAGTAGTACAAAATCACTTTTACTTATTCTACTGTTTCCACTTATCGTATGTCCTCTGGTTGACAGCCAACAGTTAAAAGCCTAAAATGCAAATTGGGATATATCAGGAAGAAGAGTAGAGAAGTGGGTGGAGGAAATTCAAAGAGTACTGTCATGGTGATATCATCTGCCCGCCCCGAGCCGTCAAAACACAGCTGTAAGAGTCGTCATGGCTGGTCTCCTCACAAAGCACTACCGATCTCCCATCTTTTTAATAATAAACCATCTCAGCACCATGATGGCCTTTTAATAATGTACACCCACCAATGACATTCTCATTAGTTTGGGCTTGCAGCTGTGTGGGTCTCACCTAGCTAAGGGGACACCAGGGAAATTACAATTCGCCACCAGATTTACGGTGGCTACAATTAACAATTACTGTCAAAGCCCTGCTGCTCCAAAGAGGTAAATTGATATGAATGGGACTAAAGGAGTGTTATGCAACAGGGTGGGATAAAGTGATAATTGGTTAGTTGAACGTTGAATAAAGGGGATCCATGTCAATGACCTCCTCCACATAGGGTGTAAATGAACTTTGAGGCAGTTAATGTTGTTTCACTCACATCACTTAAACAATAATGAACACACTGAATATGTGAGCGGTACACCCACGCTGAGATTGGATCTGTACTTTCAGCAGTTAGATATAATCAAAGACACAACCAAATCGCATCTACAGGAAACTCTGAACACAATAGCTGCTAAGCCAAACACATTTATGCCACCCACATCTCGTCTAATGTTCCCACCTGACTGCACATGCATGCACAAAAACACCCATGCACACAGTCACAGAAGGTGGTATACCAGTGGCTCCTGGTGGCGCCTCTGCAGCTGTGCTGGAGGAAGCCGAGGCTCTGTTGGGATCCAGCAGAGAGTGGATCCAGTTGGAGGCTCCCTGTCGGAAATCTCTCAGCAGCAGCGCCGTGTCTCTCCTCACCAGGCTCAGTGTGCTGACTTTCTCTACCTGCTTCTCAGTCTGTGGCTCATTGCCTGGAGGAGAAGACATAAAAGAAGAGTTAGAAGGGAAAGATAGATGTGTAAGAGAGATGAAAGTGTTTTTGTTATCCTTGAATAAGCATGAATGAGTAACAACAGAGAAGATGGGAAAGCAATAATATGTAAGGTATAATAGTAGAGTAAAGAAATCATTGACAGACTGGGTTCAATACTGCCACCGAGCAATTTGTATTACAGATAGCAATACATGGTGATGACAGTAGAAAAGGATTAGTGTTTTAGTTCGGTTATTGAACGGAGAGACAGAATAGACAATATCTCTGTCAGAGCTTGGCATAGCTGGCATATTACTGCAGTCCTCCTGAGTTCTCCTTTTGTGAGACAAAATTATTCAAGAGACTTGCAAGACTTTATTTTTACACATTACCCCTTTTTTCTCAACTTCTTCAGATAGCCCCTCACCCAGATAGCACACCCCCACCACCTTAACCATCCAAACTGAATGCCTAACCCCAACCAAAAGCCAATTCTTAACCATAACCTTAACCATAAAAACCAGGTCTTAACCCTCAAACCTCCCTTAAAAGTTGTGAGGACTGTCCAAAATGTCCTCACTTTCCCAAAATGCTATGCTCAAATTGGTCCTCTTAAAGACAGAACTACAAGTACACACACACACTTACACACACACACAAACTCCCACCTGCGTAGGCGCTGAGGCACCTGGAGAGCACACTGAGTGGCAGCAGGGGATCCATAAGTGTTAGCAGACGGGAGGGTGAAGCGTAGGCAGTCAGCAGGGTAGCCGGGTAGGCTGCCACGATGCCATCTGGCATTCGCACACCAAAGGCAGCAGCGCGCATCGATGTCGTCACACACAAATTGCCTCCCGCGCTGTCACCAGCCAGACATATTTTCTCTCCAGTCCATCCTGGAAAGATAAAAATTAGATGAAGAATAAAGAGGTGAAGAGAAACACTGGGAGCAGCAAAAGAGAATTCAAAAGGAAAAACTGGGCACAAAATAAAGGAGACAACAAAAAAGTATTTTTCTGCATCTATGAGAAATCTACTGAGGTGCAAAAAATCTGACACATGTCAAGTGATCGTATAAGACACTATATGGGAGAAGGTGTTTTCTCACTGACGTGATATTGTCATCTTGTACTACAACTCTAACATATTGTACTACAATCACAGCGTGCTTCAGTGCTCGGATGTACCCCAAATCGACCAGATGTCTTATTTTCTGCCTGAATATTGAGCATCACAGCAATTTGTGTGAGACTGCAGAACAACCGGTACAGTGCAAGACATCTATTTTCAGGGAGATGAATGAATCCTTTCGAGAGGTACAGGGAATTGGTAAACGTAGAAGTCAGAGTGGAGGATTTACAGAAGCATTCCGCAGGACACCTTCACCTTTACCCCTCTGTTGTGTTATGTCTCCTTAAATCTAAAACAATTTTCTTTTCTCTTATTGAAGGTAGGACAGAATATAAACAATCTATAAACAATGCTGTGAGATGTGTTTGTACCTAGTAGGTGGTGGTTTCTCAGAGCCCAGCAGTAGGCGTAGAAACACTCCTCCAGTGCCCTTGGGAAGGGGGCCTCAGGAGCTAGAGAGTAGTCCACTGACAAGATGGGGACACCAAGATCCTGGGACCAACTCTTCAGATAGGGCTGCACAAGACAGAAGACAATGATATGGATGGAAAAACACTCCGTTTCACACTGAATTTACTATATGTTGTTAAATTTATGGGAAATAAAAGTGGCCACAATAAAACACAGAGGCAGGCAGACAGAGAGAGATGTCATGGTAAAGAGACACGTGAAGGTGAACATTAAGAAGCAAGGATAAAAAGTTATGAAAATTATGTGTGCCTCTGATGTGTCATCTGTCTGCTTCCTGGCTTACTGTCTAGACAAAGGGAGAATGAGTGCTGCCCTCACATTCACCTCCATTTCCTTTCTCCTCATATAGAAATAATGAAGGTGCCCACATGTCCTAGTTTGCAGAGTATGACGTAAAGAGGCAAAGACAAGGGGATGGTGTGGATTTACAGGGATAGTCAACAAAAACAAACTCACCATCAGAATACTGAGTGTTTCTCTGTTTCTTATTGCTATAGTCAGGTTAAGTGTTTACCATTCCTATGCCACCCTAAGGCAAGTACTTTACTTCACAACTGAAATTCAATGACCTTGAAATGTGAGAAAGGCATGAAAACTTGTCATGACAAAATATTCCTTCCACAAACCATTCCTCCTTTCTTCCTCCTCTGTCTTTATCTTCTCCCAACAGCTTTTTGACAAGCTATGACAGGGCTGGCAGTGAAAGTGAGAACTCTCCATTCACAATGCCAGGAAAAGAACAGCGTGTGTATGTTTGTATGTCGCCTCACCGACCAGTGATTCGGTATAAAAAAAAAAAAAAAAACACACAAAGAAGCAGCTCCAGCAGTCAGCTGTGCGGTCTTAAAGCCATGCCTGTCACAATAAATCTTAGAGTGAGGCCGCTGACAAGTGACTGTGCATGCAGTTCAAGTTCTGTTCAGGTCAGGCAGTGTGGGTTTGTGTGAATCCACAAAGGTACTCCTAAGGTGTGTGTGTGCGCGTGTGTGCGCAACTGAGTGTGAACAACAGCCATTGTTGCCAGTCTCCAATAAGTGTCAACATGTGCCTGAGTCCATGGGCAGGTCTGTCAGTCAGACAGTTCATCATCAGCCTACATAAAAGGAGCCAAGCACTCACAACAAATGGCCCACTGGGCAGACGAGGCGTACGTGAATGTGTGTTTTTGTTGGGCTGGGACCAAGGCTGGTTAATTTTACATGAATCAGGACTCAGGAAACTTATGCACACACACACATCCTATTCACAAAGAAACACACACGCACACTCACACTTCAGAGGGTCCTGGATCTGTTCTCTAAGCAGGAATTAATGGGAGCTGCAGTCCCACTCATTCTCAGACAGGCAGAGCAGTTAATCTGCAAGCTTCTACCTCCACTATCCAAGCACTTTGTGTGTGTGTGTGGTCCATGCCCAAGTTACTAAAAACACAGATGCTAGGACATGATCTTAGTATCTCTGGGCCCTGAGAGCACCAAAGGTTCCTGCCACTGAAGTCGAACTCTCCATCTTGCCCAGAGGACAGAAGAGATAAGATCAAGGAAGGGGTACAAGAAGAGAGGAGATACGAGTAGAAGAGTTATGAAGAGTACAGGGGACAACACTGGCCTCCGCCCTCAGAGAAACTTTCTATTTTTCTGTTCTCTCTTCCTTGGCCTTGCCTGAGAGATTAAGTGAGCAGAAGGTATCCAGTAAAACAAGGAGGCAGGCAAGTACGTCTTGCCAAAATAAGACAGGAAGGAGATGTGGAAAAGGACACTAAGTGAACAAAAATTATTTTGTGAGACATTATACAGACTGAGAGGGAGGATGTAACAAAAAAGGAGAGCAGAGAAGAAGAGGAAAGAAGGATAGTCTGACAAGTCTTGCATTAGTGCCCGGGGTAATCTTCCTCTGTGGGGTCCTACTATTCCCCGTTAATTCAACATGACAGCCCAGCTCACCTCTTCTCTGATTGCTCCCTCTCATCCTCTGGCTGCTACGCAGCTGCAGATCAAGGATGCCCATGTCCTTGGTGATTTCACAGTGGCTTGTCTTAAAGTAGTTATATGTAGCCTGGTGCCACATTAAGGTTACACACTGCTACAGATGAGCACATCAGGGTATGACAATAAGAAATAGATCACAAACCATGTTAAAATAATCACTCAGATGAACTAAGCAGGTTGATAGCTTCCTAAGACTACGGCTTCTCACACAGTAACGTAAGTAAACCGACCATAAAACTGGTTTACAAAACAAGATGGAGAAACAAGAAGTTATTTACAGAGCAGTGACAAGAAAGATCAAACACAATTTTCAAGACATGAAGCCAAAGCTTGTGTGGGTGTGTGTGTGTCACATTGATCTAGAAATTAAACCTAAGACATGGGTTGCTCATCTAAAAGGAGAAAAATAAGTGGTGATGATGAAGTGAATGACAGGAAGCAATGATTTATGTGAAAGAGAAGAGCCAGCTTTGTGTGCACCTTACAAGCAAAGCAGGCATGGAAGAAGGGCAAAGTGTCTCTATTAAGTTTTCAGAGATTAATTACAAAATAATTAGCTTAACGGCCCATTAAATACCACACTATTGACAGAGGAAGAGACTCAGACTGGTAACCCCTCTGCTCCTCCACTGTCAACTAGCGTCTGTCTCCTCATCACTTTAATTAACTGGGGTTCAATTACAATTAGTCTAAGATAACACAGCCAGAAGCTGAAGTATTGAAGGGATGAGGTGGTGAACTTAGCTGAGTGACCGCTGTGGAGCTACCAGCTCAAATCCTGGAAAAACAACATCTGAGCCAGGTGTCTAATGGTAGAGGAGCAGTACTGTCATTTTCTGGCTATGAGGTTCCCCATGACCTACAAGTATTACACTACCTCTTTTACAAATATCAGGTCAAATACTGTCACATACAGACCTGAGTTAAAATACTGCACAATATAAAAATGTGAATTGTCTTTTGGTATCAGTTTTTCCTGCAAAACAAGACTAATTGCACTGCTTTTCTTGTCAGAGTAAGGAAATCTCTTAATGAAACTGAGCTAGGTCCAGTTGGAGAGTACCATCTCACCTCATGGGACTTGGAGGTCTGGGCCACAAAGCCTCCTCCATGGAAGTGGATCAGTAAACAGGGAGAAGAAGGGAGGCGCTTGGTCTTCAACCCGAGTGACAGAGAGATAGCACCTCCCTCAGAGCGTGAGAGAGATAGCAGAGTTTCACTGTCCTGGAAAGAGTGAGACAGAAAGGGATTATTTCAGAAGCTGAACTGATAGACAAACAATTAAGATCTATTGTTAAAGTCTAATAAAAAACGTCATTTGATGACAGATCGTTCAGATCAGATGTTTTCCTCACTCTGAGGAACTATCTGCAAACTGTGTACACTGCAAAGACTTTTTTTTTTTTACTGTTAATATATTTTACTGCTAGTGTTAGCAATAGGGCTCCTATGAGAGAAGGATAAACTAGCTGTTCTGCAGCAGTTTGCTGCCAGCCCTTCCTGCGCCTGCATTAACACACACTAATTCCCATTCATTAACAGAAACAAGGAGGGAGGGAAGCTGTGGCTAAGAGGGAGGGTTTCTGCTGATGCAGGCTTGTATTTTGCGACATTAAAAAGGACACTGTTGTTTTGTTGGAGCGAGATCAATGGCTGAAAGTGTTTGCTGATAACATGTCTGGTTAAGTGCCAGTCTACAAAGACAGGAGGAGAACAAGCTCGAATGGAGAGAGTGAGTCTCCTGAGAGAATTAGGGTGGGAGGCAGAGTAGAAAAAGTGAGAGCGATACCTGTGACAGAGAAATAGAGAGAGAGAGAGAGATAATGAAGGGGATTAAATCCATTGGGATGCTTCGAAGCTGTCGTTTCCTAGAGCAGCTCAGAGAAATACCAGATATGCTAAAATACTGTTAGATTATTTTAAGAATTTTTACTTTGTATAACTGGCATATGCAAGGTGTTTTAAAAAGACCCAGTGGAGGAAAACTGTCTCAAACTAGGTCACACAACAAATACTTAATACTTAGACAGGCTACAAGAAAGTAGTGTGAGACAAGTAAGCAGCACATACAGGAGTCGGTCAAGTTTTTACCTTGACACTTAATGTACAGATAATAATGAAGTACCTGTCCTTCACGCAAGTCATAAGAGATGAGCCTCATCTGAACCGGAGCAGTGCCAATGTGTGCTGATGGTGGAGCTATAGTTACAGATGCTCTGTGGTTGGCCGCCAGGGGAAGGTCAAAGGGCACAGCGGGCACAGAAAGAGCCCGGTTCACCTTAACTTGAGTGGACGTCATACTTGCGAGACTCTATACGGGACAGAGATAATGGAGAAAAAGAGAGACAAAGACGGAGATATAGAGAGAAAGACAGAGGCAGAGAGAGCGCAGGTTACAAAGTGAGTCAGGTCACTGGAGAGAAAGAAAAACCGGATGAATAAATCATGAATTCCATGGAATAAATTGAATTTCACTCTATTATTGCTAACAGCCTGTAGGTCAAAATGCATAATGAAAATGAATGCATAAAGGTGCTTTTACCAAAGGAAAGTAAAATATCCCTGATATAGTTTAAAAATTCAAAACAGAGTGCACTTATCTGTGTGCATTTGTTCGAAATGACAACATGGGTAGATTACAGATGTCTTATGCGCGTGTTTGTGTGTGTGAGTTAAAAGAAGCGACAACAGTCTACCTACCGACAGGACCTCGGTCTCCGTGATGTTCCAGAAGGTCTTCCAGAAATGAACGTCCAGGTTCTGGGTGATACGTTCAAATTCAGCCCCTCTCAACTCTGGGTCGATGGCATACTTCCCTGAAGTAAAGAACGAGCTGGCTGCTACACCTGGGGAAGGCAGGAAGGACGACAAAATGAGGAGGGTATACTCTATAATGAGTAGGAGACACCAGAGACAGGGTAAGGCAAGAACAGAAATAGGAGTAGAGTTCAAAGAAAACAGGAATGTTTTGAGGAGGTAGTGAAAATAGGAATGAAGAGTGATTTGCAAAGACAGTGACAAAAGCTCAGAATAATGAGTGTGACAACAAAGACAGAAAGAGTAGGAAGGAGGGCAGGAATGAGGGAATATTAAAGTTGCAGTGACTGGACCCTTGCACATAAAGCAACAATATTAGAAAACACACTCACTGAGACAGCAAAAGAAGGAAGGTAAAATGATGGAAGAAAAGAAAGAAAGATGGTCAAAGTAGAAAAGTGCTAAAACACGACAAACTTCAGAGATGTGGCTTCAACAGTCGTCAAACTCAATAAGGGTGAATTGGCTTTTACGTCCTCACAGCGCTATAATCTTTTTGCCACAGGGATGTTTCAGGTCTACTGTGCTAGCACCAAGTTAAATCAAAGAATTTCATGGTAATACAATCAAATTGTTCCCTGCTCTGCAAGAAGTCGAGGATGGGCAGTAAATAAAAGGGAAGAATCTGAATTTTGAGGTACCTCAAACTACGATCTGCTAGCTAAAATACAGATACAAGACAGCCCACGCAGCTTACAGTGCTGTGTGCAGAGCCATTTGGGATAACAGGAACTGTGCGATAAAAGCAGCTTCTTCATATAGTCATATAGCCTCTCAGTTCACTACAGAAGACTATGATGAAGGGGCAGGGGATTCCAGTACACTCACCATATGGTGCAATACTTCCTGCCTCCACTGTGGTGCAGCAGAGAGCACAAGAGAACCATAAGGGTCAAATGATTCCTTTTTCAATGTGAAATATATGTGAAATACATATGTTCATAGCGCAAACGTGTATATGATGGTGCATGTTCATCTATCTGTACGCAACTGTGTGCATGTTCAAAGCATTCTGAAATATAGAAGACCCACACCAGCTACCCCTCAAGATTCCAAAGGATGAAAGAGCATCTTCAGTCTAAACACACAACATCAAAAGGTACACAGCCAGGGGCCAAGGAGCAATGTAGAAGAGGCGTGTGGATGGATGAGTATGATCTATGAATGACAACGAAGTGGCTGGATGATGAGAGGGTGTAGCTGCAGACAAGATGATGCTGACCTATTCCTGACTGATGCCGCCTGTAGTTCTCTCCAAAGGCCACAAGGCCGATAGCGATGGTCTGGAGACAGGGCCGGATGGCTGGAGTGAACTGGAAGGGAGGAGGAGGGAGGGGTGGACAAAAAACAAAGGCAGCCTTTAAATTCTAATCCACTATCTATGGTCCACTGAAAAACAAGACAGACTACAATTAAAATTGCAATCATTCAACCAAAGAAAGAAAACAGATGATATCGGAATATCAAATGAGTCTTAGACCTTGTAAACTGATGCCAACAGTACTAGAGAGGTTTCTTTTTATTTAATTTAATTTTTTTATTTTGGCCTCTGTCCACAAGCTCAACCAAGAACAGCAGCTATAAAAAGGAGCATTCCCTCCACCAACCTCCTTTCCTCAGTTCATTTTACTTGCAGCTTTGGGCAGCAGGAGTGTTTTGTAGTTCTTTATTCCTTTCCTGGCTACTACACGGCACATCTGTGACCACTCGTACTCTCTGTTTAGGGCCTATATTCTAAGATTTCATCAGGGAAATGTATGAGCACCAGATTAGGGGAGACTTGTGTGGGAGCTTTATTCTGTACTTGTCAAATCTTGTCCTAATATAATAACAAATTTAAAGAAATATTTAGGCTCCGTAGAATGTAACATAGACAGTAATAGTAAGTTTTTCATTACTTTTTCTCTGTATAATTGTGAGATGTTTTATTGTAGGAAATTGTCATGTAAAATCCTAGTTTTAAACCAAAATCAAGAATGAGACTGTGCTACTTCTAACCCTTCCCATTCCTCACTAACTTATTTTTCATCTCTCCCACTGCCTATCCCTGTGTCAAGCAGCTCATCTCACCTGAAAGCCCAGGCAACGGCCATAGAAGCACCCCTTGTGCATCGATGAGTATTCGCGGACAAAGCTCTCACTGAGGCCACTTTCATCTTGGAAAAAAAGGTTGCCATGGTTGTTGTCATGTAGCATGCGCTGAGCCAAGTAGAGCAGGGCACGCAGCTGACACAAGGCATTGCAGTACGCCTCCATCTCCCCTGCATTGTGTGCCACTCGGAAAAAGATGCTGCGGCGGTTAGCGGTAATGTAGCGCCCCTTGTGGATGATGTGGAGAAGGCAGCAACGCACCACCTAGAAAAGTACAGACATGTTTTTTAAGGAAAATGTGATATCGACAATTTGAAAATATGCCACCTTCTTCATGTTCTTCCCTCAGTAAAGAGGCATGTCTTGGTCTGCTTACATTATAATTAAGATTAGGGTGGTAAGCTTGAGGGGGAAAAAAAAACTATATGTGATAGCATGCCTGAAGCGAGCATGTGAAAAACTTCACCGAGGTGGATTACTCTGAGTAGCACTGAGGGACTGAGAAGGATTAAGAATGTGGAAATAGAGTGGCTAGAAAACAGAGCAACAAATGAATGAGGTGCTGTTTTCTAGCCTCTCAATTTCCAGCAGTAGTCTAGCAGAGCAGCAAGTGAATGCTGCTCTGCTAGACTCATTCAGATGTGGTGGGCTGCAGCCACTGAAGGTCATGATGTTTCATCAATAAGTGTAGAAGATAAAGTACAGCGGGTACAGTAGTGCTAGATATTCTGCACTGGAGGAATTTATCTAACCTGATTTGCAACATAAAATCAATCTGTAAAACAAATGGACTGACCTTGAAATAAAGCAATATCTAGGCA
Source organism: Toxotes lorentzi (assembly GCA_037833715.1). Taxonomy (NCBI): domain Eukaryota; kingdom Metazoa; phylum Chordata; class Actinopteri; family Toxotidae; genus Toxotes; species Toxotes lorentzi. The sequence continues at coordinate 7,830,280 of JBBMJY010000025.1, forward strand.
AAGAGGAGGTGGTGAGTAGTTTCTCACAGTGTGGAGAGAATATTGATAAGAATGTACTGCAGTTATTATTCTCAGAGCTGCACTAAGTTGAAATGAGAACACATCATGACTCAATCATACACACACACAGAAGTCAAAGCATCCCACAGCCTACCTTGACCAGTGAACGATAGCCATTTGCAGGTATGTGTGGGTCAAAGTCAAAATGATGGTAAACTGCAGCGAAGCCAGAGATGACAGGCTCCAGACTGCAAGCGTGCTCCTGGATCAGGTTCATGGCATCCACCAAGCGCCGCGCCGCATCACCCTGCGACCCCTTGGCTCCCCCCGAGAAGAAAGTGGCATTTTCTTCGCACACGCTATACAGCGCTGCAAACACTGCCTTGGTGTCCATCACTAGGAGCAGTGAAACAGTGAAGCAAGGCAGAGGATGAAACAGAGAAAAACTGTAGTTTTGTGTGTGTGTGTGTGTGTGTGTGTGTGTGTGTGTGTGTGTGTGTGTGTGTGTGTGGATGAATGCCCATAGTTAGTTAATTAATGTGATTATTACCAGGGCAAGTGATAGCTGACATAGGGGCATGTATCCCAACACCTCCATCTTATCTTGCTACTAATTACACTACCCTTCCAACCCCAAATGTATACATATGTAAAATCAAAAAGACATTTTATCATGTAGTTGTTAAAAATTGACTGTCAGATGGTATCCGGTCCCGCAAGCGCGGTCCCTGATCCCTATTCAGCACCACACCCATAGCTGTAATCAGCACGTAGACACTGTGCCAAGTGGGCTATCATTGGATATATCCTACATAACATTCTCTCTCTCCTATTAACTAATCCCCCATAGCCTGGCGTATGAAAGCTCATTGATTGAAACGTGTTAAGCAAGCCTTGAAATTAAATTATGTAAATCCAGGCTAAGCAGCCAGAATCCAGCAAGATCTAGGCAGACATGCATAGAACAGGGGGAGAAGGAAAATGCCCTTTGCTCACATCATGCTGCTGGGAACAGATTAGTCATACACTGACAAAAACACATAAACACACTCACATAAAAGTCCCAAAGGGACGTATAAAGCTGTCAGAACACAGCTGAGTGTGTTTATCAAGTGTGCTCATATCTCTGCCCTTACGTAGCAGAACACAGATCCAGCTCTATGTCCCTGTTGGATTCCCACTGTTGGACTGAGCTTCTCTGCCGAGTCACCTGAGACCACTGTTTCCACAACACCTAACTCTGCGGACTAGCGGGTACTTACTGTATAGAGTAACTGATGCGGTGAGAGACAGAGGAAAGAGGAGAAGGGACAATGGACACAGAGAAAAGACCAAAAGGAAGGGAGACGCACCTCCCTAACAGATGAAAAATTACAGTGAATTTAGGGGCAAACTGGACAGAGGGAAGGAAAACAATTTCTTTGATATGGATGATATGACATCAGCCGCCCTTGGGATCAGCTCACACCCTCACATTCTCAAACTTCTGTTATTAAAACTTCAACTAAGTAGATAGAGCAATGCACAGTGATTTCTTCACAGATCCCTAAAGCAACAGCTTGGGATGTGGAGTGGAGGTTGCTTATGCATGCTTAAGGTGAACAGATTCTACCAAAGTGAAATACTCACACACTTATTCTGCTATTGCATGCCATTCAGGAAGAGTAATAGGAGAGGCAATTTCAGTTTGCTGGGAGGAATCACAACCCCGACATCTGGGAAGAGACATTTATCAGCCAGATGACTTCTAGCACAAATACACACACACACATTCAGCAGGAAAAATCTCCTCAGCCATTGGTCATCCTCTCATTTTCCTGTGTTGTCTTTCCCTCTCACTACACATCTCTTTCTGGGAGAGCTTTTCCATACCCAGACGGGGACACATAACCAGACCCAGTGATGCATGCTGCCAGGCTGCTTGTTGCACTCTGCACTGGAAAACATGCCTCATCTGAACACACCCAACTTGAAACCCAACTGTTGCAGAGTTAAGGAGTTGAGCCTTTTAATAAAACAGAAATCAATGAGCCACTCATAACTATGTTATGTCACATATCGACTTATTTAGATCCTCGTGTTTGTTTCTGTCACAAGCCAAATTGTTATACTTATCTCCACACAATAAACCCTTTGTATATATGTGTGTGTGAGATCTTGCAATGAAGCCCCTTGTAAATGTCCCATTGAATTTAGGAGGCTTTCCTTGGCCCTGGGGGATAGAGATGGACTGAAACAAATCTGTAGAGCCAAATGAACAGATTAAACAGAGCAGCACTACAGTGGGGATATGTTTTTCATTAGAATATAAAGTTATATCCATTTGAGTAAAGATTCACAAAGCAGCTTGGGGCCTAACTTCAGATCGAATCAACAATGTGAAAGAAATACTCTTGACATAAGTTTGCACCATGACTTCAAGTGAAACGCCACACCAAGACAGAACTGACATTGTTTTATTCAAATGACATTGAGATTATAATATAGCCAACTGTCCCCCTAAAGTGCCTCTGAGCATCAGGTCTTTGTAACCTCTGGTGCCATTTTTTGAGAGTAGTTCATGGAAACAACAGCAGCTGTTTCCTTTTTAACTATCCCTCAAAAAAACATTGGGATTTTCTCTGTATGACATCACTTTTGACTCTCTGCGATCCATTTTCGAGAAACTCGAGAAACACTTAAGCCCAACAAATGTAATGTTAATTATATTTTTTGGTAGATGTTAGCTTACCAGTGTTTTAGGTGTTACGGGAGTGAACGATCAGGGACACTGCATCATACCAATCAATGAAGAAAGGCTACAGTACAATTGAACAGCTAATGACAAAACAGGCATACAATTCTGGGGTTGTTGCTCCACCTCAGGATTTGGCAAAGGGCCAAAGGACTACGCAGATACTGTGAATGTTCTGAACCTGAAAACTCCTGAAGCTGTTACTTAATGTGCAACAACTCATTACGTCAGTATAAAACTGGAAACACCACAAGACAAAGAACATCTATAAATACATTTTCATTTGTCTGCATAAACACAACCACAGTAGTGTGGATGCAGTGAGTGCTGTTGTCAAGCAGTCACCCAAATGCCATGCTGCAGGAACAGCTATAGCAGTCAAATCAGATTGGGCACACAGCCAAAATTAAAATTACATTGCTTAATTACAGTGGGGGGTACAACTCGCTCAGTTGGGCAAGCCAATAGGCCTTATGTTGACAGAGTAAGCTAGACGTGAACTTTATGAACCCCTGGATCAGCATAAGCTGCTCTAAAACTTGCTTAATGATAATGAAGCCAGGACACATTACATCCCTTTCTAACTGCAGGGAGTATATCGCATGCAAATATAATGAAAATGAACACAGCTGTGTTAACTGGTACCATCTTTTCACACGCTCTCTCAGGGTTGAAATGTGCCATGTCCCCAGTGAAGACTTCACCTTTATCTGACATAAGATAAACAGAGCAGCCTCAAACGGAAAAACAACAGGGCTACCACTACACTTAAGCCAGGACAGGTTAATATACCATATATGGGAGTCACTAGAGGAAAAATATGACTCACTTATTGGACTTATTACTTCTACCTCTTGTGCATCAGAAAGTTTTCATTTCCATGAAAGGCTACCTCTACAGCTTGGGCACCCTCAGGCAAATTATAATCACAAACATAATCATCTCTTCCGGCTGTGGCAGCATGTGAGGGGGGTGGGGCCTACAGTAGTAGCACTTAGTAGTACTCCTTACCCATTCTCAAAATATTGGAATGAATCGTGACAGCCATCCATGAACACAGAGAAACCTGTGTTAATGGACATTTAAACGAAGAGAAAAACATCCACATGAATTGTTTCACTATCTCTTAGATCCCATCAGCTGAAAAAAATATGGAATAACTGGGAATCATTTAGTCAAGAATACATCTGTTTTTAATTGTAACCTTGCAGTTATGTTTTCCATGTAGTAAACATCTTTAACATCTTCTCTCTGTGTGGTGTTACTGTGGAAGGGGGGGCCGCAGCCTCAACCAGGAGACTAACGTCCAGTTAGTCTTTTAGATTTACTAATAACACTCTTACCAGGAAGAAAAAGGGTTCTAAAGGCATTTCTATATCTAAACATTATTTATATTCATTTTGCATGCTTTGCTAATATTCTGATCATTCCCAGATCAGTCCCAGAAGATGTGCGGTCTCCTGCCAGGCCACAGCCCCTCCAGCACTGTCCCCTTGTGTCACTGGATTTTGATGTGACAAGAGGGGTCCTGAAAATGATAATGATAACTTTTCTATTTTTTTAGTTAACGAAATGCATTTGCTTTGTTTCACATCAAAAATAAACCAGTCAATCATACTGTTTCTACAGTAAGTGGTCACTGTAAGCCCATTGCATTAAGTTGCACCTGGTCTCTCAACATTAAAGATGAATGAGAACGGGTATTAATAAGTCATGTACAACAACCAACACCAGCGACATTACAGATATAATGACTCCTCCGGGACCCACAAAAAGTGTCAATTGAGTGTATAAAACTACCTGCAGACTAACCATTTAAAGGCTGGAAGAGAAAAAAGAAAAAGTGTTTACCAGCTTCTGAGTTCAAGGCTCTGTCCTTGTCTGTCTCCTCTCTTCCACGAAAGCAATGAGAGCATGGAGAAAAAGAGAGACAGCATGAGAGAAAGAGAGGGAGGGAGGGGTGGCAGAGAGGAAAGAGATTTTTGATTGGTTCTGTTCTCCCTCTCTCTATCTGTAGCTCTCTTGTCTTTACGATGCAGCTCTTCCCCTGTCAGCCTCTGTATGTCAGCCTGTCATAACCAATACTACTCAGAGGCGATGTGTTGTCCTTTTCTTTCCTCTCCCTCATCCCCCCCACTCCTCTTTTAAAAGCGTAGGGAGGATATCAACAACCCCAGCCCAGTTAACTTTCTCCCTGTCACAGTGAGCTATTTTGCTATTGGCTGTTCAGCTTGCAACTCCTCATGACCTTCAACCTAATTGGAAGATCACAACAGACATTGGCAGAGACACAAGCATGAGATTATGAGATGACAATGATATTTCAACTGTAGCCTTTTCATTCTTCATTCTATATTTAACATGATCAAAAGACAAATGAAAGCAAACATAATTATTACTCAAACTACTGATTAAAAGTTGATAAAATTATCATTTCGGCTTTAACATTCATGAATAATGAATGCCCCTGTTACCAGAGTCCACAATGACACCTTCAATTTTATTACCTTGCCTGGCCAGTATTCAAAAAACATATAAAGAAAAGGAAGATTACCCTCACTTAAGCCCAACAAATGTTTGGAAAATTCACTTGTCAGAATCAACTGTTTGATTAATCAATTAAAAATTTCGTTACTAATCACTATGATTACATTAATAAATCAAACATTAATTCTGCTTAGGTACAATTCCTGCACCTCTAACTGGCTTTAATACTGGAGTGCTATCTTTTGGTAGTGCCTGTGTTAGACTTTTGAGTGAACATATATTTTTGGTTGTTTATGCAACAGAAATGCCTTGAGAATTAGCAACGTTTGGCAATGAATGCAGAACATGGACAACGCGTGCACACCCAAACGGAGTGTGAAAATCTAATTCAGAGATCTTTTCCTGGGGGAGAATATGACCTCTGTTTACACCTCTTGGCTGATTCCACAGATTGTCCCACCACAATGTGAAGAACAGAGACGTGAACCCTTACCCACTCAGAAATACAGAGATATGCAAACAAAGCCAGGAACACTGAGACACAGAAAGTCACAGACACCACTACGACCCTGAAGAAAAATTATGTTCTTTCTGTTGTTTTTGTTATTGTTCTTGTTATAAACTATCCAAGAGGGTCATGTTATCCCACTTGGTGCTCTTTTTGTTTATCCATACATGTCACAACAGGAAAAGCACAGGTATAAATAATACAATTAATGATGGCTGAATTCCATCTAGCTGCCTTGGCCCTGCTATTGTGCACGCTGGCTCACTGTCACACTGTTGTGCCTATTCATTAGAATTTCAGTCACTGTTTAATGTTATTAGTAACACCTGTGCTTTTCCTGCAATGACAAGTCAAAATGTCAGCTGTGAAAAAGGCCTATTAGCTGTAAGATGAAACCTGTTAATAAACCTTTATGGAAGTTGGTGAAAAGTGCAGTCCATAACACTGTCAATAATTAAGAAGTATAAATGACAGGCAGCCTTGGTGGAGCTATGTGCCTTCTGACAGAGCTTTCTAGTTTTTACCAAAGCAGTGGATGCTTTGGGCCCCTGGTAGGGAGGTTCATAGCCAACAGTTAATCCTACACTGGTGCACTGTTTCTGTAGACTCTTCCTGAAGTTCCTATTACTTTCCACTTCATAGTGAGATAGATAGCCAAAAGTTGAACAGACTTAATGTTTTATCACTCCTGCTATAAACAACAAAGACTTTTTTTTGGTTTTTATGGAAAACCTTGCTTGTTTACATTTATGGTTAGAAATGAGGTGGTCTGTTGAGAGGACTTTGAGCTACTTCCTAATGTCAGTATGATTAACTGCGCAGATTTTGTCTAGGCCATTTCTAAGCCACAGCTCTCGTGTTTTTCTTTATCAAGTCTAAACAGACCCATTCAGGGGAAATGTGAAGTCAGGGTCCAAGGACATTAAAACACACTGGCTGTTCCTTGAAGTAGAACACACAATCACAGCTAAATATCCTCATCTATCTATGCAATTACAAACAAACAATTACACTATACAGTCTAAAAGGTATAATTCCACCATTTGCCCTTTCATATTTTTCTTGTACAAGTTATGGTATCTGGTCAGTTTTTTTTTTCCTCTGCCAGATATCCGATACTCTACAAACGTCATGTCTATAGGAAGCATGCTTTAAAAATAGCAAATTTTTAGCAGTGCACAAGCACAAGGAAGTGGCAACAGTAGGGCCTCTGCGGTGTCGTGTTAAGGAGGCTTTAACCCTTCTCCCAGTCAGATCCCCACAGAGACACGCACACATACAAGGCCAAACTGAACAACAGGAAACTCGCAACAATAAGCGCCCACACCCCCTCCACATAGGACATATAAGGCTTCCCTTCAGTTTTATGCTGCAACACCTTTAATGAAAAAAGAAAATTAGAACACTTATAATCAGATCTGATGAGAACTGAGCATGTAACCTCACATAACAAGTAAGATTAGTTAAACTCTCTTCTACAGTAATCTCATTATACAGGCCTAAGGGTATTATAAACACACCATTCACAAATAGGCAGCTAAAAATATTTTATTAGTGTGGCAAACAGACAGACAATGTATGGCATATTGTTAAGAGTCCTGACAAAGCAAAGGAAGCCTTTTGAAAGCAGTGGTGCTTTGGGAACTGGTTGGATTGTTCCAGTATGACAGTGGCCTAGTTAACAGAAGAACACAGCAACACAGGGGGGTTTGTTTAGTCATAGCACAACATCCACAGTGCCTGCAGGCAGCATCCTGTTACGTCTGTTACCTTCTTTGACAGACTGATCACTCGTCGTCATGTGTCAGCCTGCTCTCATGTCACACAGGCAGAACGAATGACAGAGTCACTAGTGACCCTGTCAATACGCTTAATTGATTAATACACTGTAGGCACAGTAGCAACAACCAAAACCCCGCCCTCCCTTCCACTTGGAAGTTAATCTAGCAGCACTCCCTCCCCTCCTCTGCCTTCATCTCTTGTTCATGTTTTGGAGTACCTGTTCAGGTGGGTCCTCTCAGTGTCAGCGGCTGAGACTAGGGGCACAGAGCGTGAAAGGTCAATATAAACATGACGATTGGCCACGCATGTTTACTTAAATAGTACTACGGCGATGCCATAACTACCACTGCTGCAACTAACGGTACACACACTGAAGCTGTGACCGCTGGATGCTCGTTTCTACGGACATGACAGGGAAATTGGTTGACCAGGCACTTCTTTCAGCAGCGCTTTTAAACACTCTACGCACAGATGTTCTCAATACCTCCTCGTTTTCATGTCATGCATCAATCACAGGACCTATGCAGCTGAGACAGACGCAGCGGCTTATGTCCTACTAGTTCACTTCGGCTATCAGAGGCCAGCTAACGTAGCTGCTAACGTACGCCTGCGGGATGTGGCAGTACAGGGGCGTCAAAGGGGAAACGTTATTAAAGGGGAAAACGACGGGGGCTGAAGAGGCACAGAAAAACTCACCCACTGGACCCTCTTTGTGTTTGGACGAGCGTCGTCCATTCACACCTTTCTCCAATCTGCTATTCCCACCACTCTTCTTGTTCGACGCCATCTTCGCCCACTCTGTTTACGCACCGCCTCTCAAGTCTCCCCTACATACCTACCTGAGGGCACTCGAGCCCCGCCCATGCCAAAAATGGAAGCCAATGAATGGCTGCGTCACATGCGAGTAGCCAATCATAACACGGGAAAAAATCGATAAACGCCCGCCCTGTTGCCTTGGTTTTACAACCCACTGAAGGAGCAGCGGGTTTAATCCATTCAGCACAGATTACAGGGGTAGTTTTTTTTTTTTTTCACAATTTATAGAGGAATTTGTTGGCACTTTTAACACAACTTTATTCTCTGAGCACCCACAGGAATCGCAGAAAGCAAATAAACTGTGACACATCATGAAGTCATTCAGTAAAATGCAAGATATAGGCAACATTATATAGATCCTTTTAATGAACGTTAAAGAAGCTAATAACAAAACAGTCTCATCACTTTTTCGATCACATCACGCTGACTTCCTGAGGAGATGCCTGGTTATCATGACATTGTAGATGTTCAATTTTTTTCTGAGCACTTATAGGACTTTGGACAAAAAAATAATAGAACAGTTGAATCTATCACACAAGGGAAGAAATTGACATTTTTAGATCTCTTCAAAATTATCTGGCCTGAAGGGACTGAACCTCAGTTTTTCAAAAATCCTGACATCCTATGCCCTTGACTAAATGGACTTTGTGGTGAGACTGTTTTGTCAAATACTGTTTCCAAGGTCAAACATTAACTTTCAATCTCAAATGAAATAAGCTGATTAAATAATAGAAAAGTCTAACTACAGGCAATGAAAAGAAAACTCCCCAGCTTTCAATGTGTGTGATAAAAAAATTGAGCCTGATATACAAATATCACACACTTAAATTTAAGCTCTCAAAATAGACTCAAAACCTTCCCTTTCTCTATCTCTCCTCTTTGCTTTAAGGTTTCTCCAACTGGATCTCCTCTTCTTCCTCCATAATGTTACAGACATCCTGGTACGGGCCATGTCCCTGGGACCGTTCGATCTGATCATACGTGGTGCAGCAATCTTCCAGATTTAGCCCCTGGTGTATGAGATAAGTAAGATGGACATCAAGTAAACACAGAGAAATCAATGAAAAATATTCATGTTAAATTGATTAGTGACACAAGATAACATGATCCTTCATATCTTTGATCCTGTTTTCAGCAAAATGACTTGCACTAGTATTTATCATATGCCTGCTATAACATGTTTGACCAAGAGAGGATGTCTCATTCAAAGTTCACCTGATATATGTTTTCCTCTTCCTTCTTCATTTTCTTTTTCTCTATTTCACGTATTTTCTTTGACTGTGAGGGGAAAACAGAAGTTGGTAAATCTGTGTAATGATGCAACTTCCCATCAAGGAAAGGCAAGAAACACTATGACAAACATTTGAGAAGCTTATAAGTGTATGTGGTAGGTTTAGTCAGAGGAAGGCCATGTCACTCATTTATATCATTTCTGGTGTCTTCACATGAGTGATCAGGCAATACCACTATTGAGAAATGTTGTAAACTATCACTTCAGCATCAATTCTTCGGGTCAGAGATAGTTCATAGATCAGTGAATGGTAATGTACAGTCAGTCAGATTAAAATGTGACCTTCTGACCTGGCAGAGAAGGGTGGCAGAAGGCAGTATCACACACAGCAACAGTAAGACTCCCTCAGCAGTCAGGATCTTGTTTTTGGTGCTTTCACTGAGGTTTAGTGTCTTCTGCATTGGTTCTAGACATACAGACAGGGTTCAGAGGTTAACCTGAACAACAGTTGTGCCTTTAGCTATTCAAATACAAGTAAGTTCCAACTGGTTCTGTTGCAAGTGAGAGAGCACAACTGAAATAAGAAGCTGGGAAAAAAATCCAGGCTAACTGATTAATTGCTTAATAGACTTACTTGGAGATTTATTACAAGATTGATTGTTATGTTATATAACTGTACTATTTAGTATAAAGAACACTGTCTAACATATAAAACAGATGAATAAACAACTGAAACTAATGCAGGTTATCTCACACATAATCCCCAGAGGAGTTTAGTGGTTGTTTTACATTTCCACATCTGCCACTTGCATTTAATGAGATTATGATGTAAAGTGGTATTTCACTGTAACAAAGGCCTCTACATATTAGCTTGATTGCAATTTGTTTTAATCTTGGTGCTATTTAAAGCAAATGACAAGGCAGCAGACTGTAATTAGACCATTGTGATGATGTAAAGATTAACTGAGCTACGATATGCAAGGATGCTGCCACACACACAGTGCTTAGATAGACTAAGGTTAACAGGATTTATGGCTTACGGGGTGTTAGCTCACTTGACTCAATCTCTCCATTTTAAAGACACACACTGGCATGTCAGACTGTTATGCACCACAAGTAGAACAACCCCTCACCCACCCCCAATATTCACACAGACATACACACTTACTGTAGACGTGCAGGTATGTGCCATGAGACAAGAGGCTGTCTTTACTGCTGTTCAGCGAACAATGGTACAGCCCAGAGTCATTCAGCTGGACTGACTTAAGTGTTAGGATGCCACAAAATGTGTTCATTGGTTTTGTTTCTTGTTTTCTGTGGCCTGAAATCGCACTGACCGAGGGAGTCACAAACTCTGCACTAAAGCTGTTAACACGTCTGACCCAAAATGGTTCCACTGACGTCACATTGTCTCTGTAGCAGCACTCCATTTTTGCTTCCTCAGAGACTGGCACACTTAAAAAGGGCTTGTCCTCCATTAGAGTCAGCATACTCTGAGCAATTCCCACTGTGGAGGAAAAATGTTCATTATTTGAATTTAACCCAATATTTGTCAAATTATTTCATTATTATTTAATATAATGTAATAGCATAACCTGTATTGTGTAATTACAATGGATATAGGTTTTTAAAGTTTAATAACACAAAGAAATAAAAAAAACAACTAAATTTAAAGAGAAAAAAAGCAACATGACAGCACACCCATCTGCTCTGACAGGAGATGTGGGTCACTGAAGCAGAACACAACAGAGCTAATATATATATAGAATAGATATACATACTTACTTACTATAAACATATATATGTACAGGACTGACATGTAAGACATGTAGAAATGCCTAATTTTGCCCAACAGATAATTGCATCTATTCAAATATGAACACTTTCACTCCAGTAAGACTATTTCAGAAATTATAGTGTTGAAAAAATGAATCTGACTTACCTGCAAAGCTGCAGAGAACAACAATTGTAGCAATTCCCATTTTTTTTAAAAAGACAAATGTTCAATCCAAAAATAAAGAGTACTGAAATAATCTGTGTAAATTTTTTTACCCAGTTCCAGTCTTCACTGCGGCTGTAATGACACACTGATGTCCTGTTTTTCTATGTCAGGATTTACGCTTGAATGAATTTGGCCTGTCTCACATTTGCATAAAAATTCTGTTTTAAAAAAACCCAGAACATTAAGTATATATATTTCTGGAGGATAATTATCTCTATCTCTATCTTTCTAAGACAGACAGATATGCCATGAGTATGTTTTGCACATAAAAAAGTGAAAAGTTATATGAACCCATACTGAGTCAAATCAAATGACACTTGAGCTCCTAAACATTAACTCATAAATAATTATAAAATCATAACTGCCTCACAACTATATAAAACGACACAACAGGTATTTATTTCCCCAATTTATTAAAAAAAATGAAGAATTAAAAAACAAACGTACCACAATTCTCCTTGAGTATACATTATTAAAGAGCCTCTTACACAATAAAAATCAAAACCCAAATACACAGTATAGTTCTTGCATATTCATTGTTTATAGAAAGACAAGATGGCAGATGCCTGCATAACAAGAAGCAGTGTCTTTTTCTATACAGGGCACTGGCTGGCAGAGTTGGTGGAGGACTCAAATCCTATTGCAGCAATGGAGATGGATACAAAAACAGTGTGTTGTTTTTGTATCCCAATCCTGGGATGATGCCTCAATGCTAATTAGTCATTTGGTCTTTTTCTCTCACTGTCTGAGATCCTCCATTAAAAAAAACAACAACAAAAAAAAAACAGTGATTGTGTTTGTAGACTCAAGAGCCCTTTAAGAATCAAACAACTTGATCGTCAGAACAAGGCACCACTCTATAAATACATTTTCTATACAGCTAAGTATTTGTATATAGAATACATGAGGAAAAGCATCTGGAGCAGAGAGAGCGAGAAGTGCCTGTAGCAGTCCTTCAGCCAGCGAAGTGTGAAGGCATCACTGTAAGCTGGTGTTAACAGGGTTTCACCTGCAGGCCACTGCAGTTGAACTGCTTGAAATTATCTCTTTAAATGTATCCCATTGGTAAGCTGGATGGCCACAGCACAGGGTGGATTTGGCACATTAACTTGCACACTAAAGAATATGCCATGGTTACAACATTTGCAAAACTGTTAAATTTGTTCATGCATAGACAAGTTATAGACAAGTCCTCCCTCTCACCGTTACAGCCAAATGCATAGTATATAATTACAACAGCTTTTCTGAAAAACAATGAAAAAAAAAAAAAAAAAAAAGTACAAAAACCTCCCGACCTGTTTAAGTACATCAAACGACATGCACAACATATGGAAAAACTGTGCAGGAAAAGGTGATCATGCTATCACAAGAGGTGAATGAGTTATCAACGGGTGTATGTAGCTAATAAGTTTAATAAACATTTGGGGGGGGGGTCATTTATCTAATTTCTACTTTCACTACATTTTTCGCCTTCAACATAACATCAGAAAAGTTCAAACAAACTTATATAATTTAGCAACTTGTCACACTTCATGGCACAAGGATTTGCATAATTTCATACTGATGTTCAGTAAGGTCAGAGGGGGCGTTTGTTGTTGTGGCAACAATGATGAGAATACATATATCAGGAAGTGATCATGATTACAGTACTGATAAGAGTGACGCTGGTATGAGACTGTAGTCTTCCTTCCTCCAAAGCCTGAACGTTTCCTTTGTATCTTCATCTGGCTCCATTGTCTTGATGTTTTGTCCTTTTTTTGGAACAGGTCCCGTGTGTTCAGTTTAGCACTAGAGGTGTTAACAGTGCTGTATCCGGGTCAGAAGGACTTGTGACAGCCACGCTGGCTTTTACGTACATTGACTGGCCCACACAGAAGAAAATCTTTTGTGCGGATGAAATTCACTGAAGAGTAGAAAGTGAAGAGAAGTCTAACATTATCTTTGTACATTTCGGGGACAGGAAAAGCAGCTGCTGCACTACTGCGCCATCACTCCTCTATCAGCATTAAGTGACATGCTAATATACAGATGAAACATGTCATTAAGAAAATTACAGCTTGTATGAGGATCTAACGGTGCTTTACGTCTTTGGTCCTGTGTGCATGACCACAGTTACGCCACTACTCAGAAATTATATCATCATAATTATAATTACAGTCAACTGCTGAATAAAATACAAAGACAGAGCTCAATTTTGATACAAATATTGCTATCAGGGAAGAAGACATTCACTATTAACATGTGAATTTAACGTAATATAATACATTTTATAAGCCCGTCTTAAGTCTGTGTTTTGGATCAGGAGCTGTAAACCCTATCTGGGGGGGAGTTGATGCTACAGAAATGACACTGGCACTAAAAGGCCATTATGAACACTTCTGTAACACTGGATCATCAGTGTTTGTAGGTGTATATGCGTCTGTCTGTCTACTTCAGTACAGCAAGTGCAAATCCTAATCTCATGTTTTCCACACATCTTCTTATGACTGTCTGGTTCCAACTGGCCTCAAATAAACCAAAGCAACAACAACAACAACAACAACATCTAAACTCACTCCCCATCCTTACATCTGTATTCTTCACTCTCTGCCTTGGTCTTTGTTACACATTCTAGGTTTGCCTTCTTATATTTTGTCTTTTCTCTAACACATTGCTCTATCTTTTTGGCCCAGTGCTGTAACAGTTTTACTCAGGTGAGGCAACTCACTGATCTAACAGGACTCAGAGGAATAAATAAAAGTGGTACATACAAACAAATCTCCATTATCAACAGCATGATTACCTATAGTGCCACTATTTATAAATGTATGTGACCTAATTACAGTAAGAGCCCTCCAAACAAGTATGTCCTTAATTAAAAACTTTGTAACACACATACGCACACTTTCTTGCATGCATTTTTTCAATAATGAGGACAACCTACATGAAGCCCAATTGCAAAAACAGTGTGGGTTCAACTTGTTTTGATCAGAAAAAAGTGCATCTCTGTGGTACTTTGGCGTAGACTAGAAACAGCATTATATATCAGCAGTAGTATTTCAATACATCTTCAAACGCTACATTGGCCCCTTAAGGCTTTCACCTGGTATAGCTAAATTTGCAAGCAAACATTGGATCTCTCCATAACTGTACATCTGTTATAGGCAACAGTGTAAATTATTTTGACTCATGCATATCTTTGGTGTGCGGATGTGTGTTACAGCGGATTGCAATCTCTACATTTTGTTAGGCAGCATCTCTCTCATGGCAAAATATTGCTTCTTTTTTGGCACCCCTACTCAAATACAACAGCCCAAGCATGCACACAAACAGACACACATACACATGCACACACCTCCCATGTTCCATCACTGAACCACTGCACTGAGCACAAAGCCCTCCCTCCCCTCCGTTAGGCCGAAGACTTCCTGCTTGGCTGCAAACAGCTGTGACACAAACAAATAAGGCAGCAAGGACTTATGAAAGTTTAGGAATTTACAGGGAAGCCTTTGAACGTCACTCTTGCACTCCAAACCACCACCAGTAAAAATCTAAAGAGAAGAAAAGACAAGGAAAAGATCACAAGTCACATAATAACATGTAAAGCTAAAGAGGTCGATGATGACAAGGTCTCTCTGCTGGGAGGCATGCCCCCCTCACTTTTCAAAATCTTCATTCTTCACAGTTTCAATTTGATTTATTCACTAAAGTCCCTTTATAACTATAATAATAATAATAAGGTCCTCAAATGCCAGAGCAGAAGATAAGAAGAAGAAGAAGAAGAAGAAGAAGATGATGGTGATGATGATGACCAGTGCAATCACATCTACTGAATGATGATACTTTATCAGACACTTGTATTACAATTAAGCCTCACTTCGAATAGCTGTACAGTTGTCTCACCTAATGGCCAGCAGGTGGCGTGATGGTGTCTTACTGGAAGCTACCTCCCCCCAGTGAGAGCATGGAAATGGCCTCCTGCACCCTGTGGTACACCTCTTCTCTAGTCTGCAACACACAAAATCAATATCATCTTCGGAACAAAGGATGGACAGATACACAGATATACAGAGACACAGACAGAGACAAAGACCCCCTCCTCTTAACATCCTCTCTTTGTCTCCCTTGCTGCTTCTGTGACACATCCCATTGCAAGTGCTGGACATAATAGCCATTTTCAACGAAGTCCAATTTCACAATGCGGTTTTCAAGCAAACAATAGCAGCAGTGGTTAAATGGTTTTCTTTTCTCTAGCTTCTCTTTGGTGCCATTTTGGCCCCATTTGTCCCAAGTATACCACAGCTCGCTCTTTACTTAAGTTATCCTCAGTGAAATCTTTGATGCATTTCTTTCCAGTCAGCTTCCATCTTTTGTTATGCCTTTCATCTTTATCTGCACCTGTCACACTACCTGCTCCGTGCTCACAGTTTACTCTGTGTTCTCAGCTTTCTCTCCTTCTGTCCACCTCCCCTCACCTGTAATATCTTTATTCGTTCATCCAGTCTGTGGAGAATCCTGTACAGTTCCTCCAACCTCTCCTGGGACAACACCACGGGCGCACTGATGCTCCCCTGCTTCTCTCCTTTTGTACCTGCACCTTCTTTTTCACAAGTGTTTTCTTTCTCCTCCTCCACTGCTCCTTCTGTGGTCTGGCTTTCTTCTGTGGACAGAGACAGTTGATTTAAATATGTCAGGAGTCCGTTTTGTTGTCAGTTACAGTAAAGTCTGACCTGTAAAAGTGATATTTAACACCAGTAAAATCTTGAATTGTAAAGCGTCCTGGTCACAAAGTAACTCCTAATATTGATAAATATCTCCGTACTACCTTTCTATGGTGGTCTTTTAGAATAAACAAGAAGAAAATGGAGTCTGCCATTACAATATTGAAATGTTGTGTGGAATGCATTATACTGCATTATAACCTTGTGAATTTGAAACTCATGAAGGCAGGTTTGAGATGTACAAACTTGGTGCACACAGGGAAAGCTGTTTTTTTTCCATTCATGAAGAACTGAATGTAAAACAAATTCTAGTTTGGCACCTCTAAAACTCACTAATTAACACTTCATATCTTGTTTTATCCTTTCAAAGACAGAAAAGTAAAAAACGACAAGTTGTAGCTTTATGGCAGTTACTTGCTGGACAACGTCTTGTCCACGAGCCGTGCTTCTCATGGTTACAATACAACAAGAAGTCTGCTCATGGCCAAGAAATTGTTATATTACCACCTGTAAAACTGTAAAACCGTTTCTCCCTGCTCCCATATTTAAGTGTAACAGCATGCAATGTTAGTAATGTTATCAAACTTTTCATCTAACTCTCGGCAAGAAAGCAAATAAGTGTACTACACCAGTGTCAAACTATTCCTTCAAAACAACAAAGTAGCCTACTTGTTAACTGACAGCTATCCATTTCTTGACTGGGCCTCTGTGATTGCTCCTCTCCGTTTTCTTCATCAAGCTGTGAGTCTTCTGATAGACTGATGCTGCTGACCAACAGCCTTTTCACCAACATGACTAACAAATGAGACAGATTCAGCGGTTTCATTAGAAAGACATAAGCTACAATAGAAGAATGGAAAGACAAGACAGAAATATAAGGAAGACCCTCATTCACCATCATCTAAAGCATCACTGGAAACCTTCTCCTGTTCACTGTTGGAGTGGCCTATCAAGTCGAAGCCTTTCTCTGACAGGAAATCAATCAGCTTGTGCACGAAGTCTCCTGATTTGTACTCCGTCAAGCTGTCCTTATCTCGATCTGCAGACAGACATAAGGCTTAACTTTGGATCCAGTTTCCAGAAATGTGTTACAATAACAAATTTGTACTGTTTATTAAGTGTTCAGCTGATAAAGCTCTGCGGTCTCACCACTGCTGCTTTTCAAACCTCCATTCTCAGTCGGGCTCAAAGGGGCATTCGGCCTGACCAAGAGAAAATGAGAAAAGAAATGAGATATCCTGAGATGGGGGAACTTTGGCAGGCGATGAATATATCTTACTCTGTTAGCAGACAAGTAAACACACACACACACACACACACACACACTGAGACATACATGGAGGGACTGAAGGGAGGTCCTCCGCTTCCAGAAGGCAGTGTTAACCTCATGGGTGCGCCACTCTTCTTCAGATCATCCACTGCTGACTTTATCACGTGAGTCCAGCTAAAAACACACATAGAAATAAAATTACAATTTATCCTGTGGTTTACCCACTGAAACAAATATGATTAGTCTGTGCACTCACGTTTTCCTCTCTCCAACAGACTGAGCCACCAGTTCATAGATCTGAGCACCGCTGTCCCAGGTGAATATCACATAGAAAGCCTTTCGATCTAACAGAACAGGTAAAAAAAACAAGGCTGAGTGATACTGATCTCCCAGTGGAAGTCACCTGTATAATATTTACTGCTGTGCGTGGCTAACCTGTGGCCACCTCGCGGAGAAAGACTGAGTCTAGCTTGATAATGGGGCTCAGCATCTGCTTGCCCTCTTGCATAGCAATGTTACTCTTGCTCTGGCATTTGAGGACCATCTTGTCATCCTGTTTCTGTAGGAGTACGAGCAGGTCCCCAAGCAGCACACACTGCACCTCTGAGAGACAGGGAGGAGACAGGAAAGAAAAGACAGAAAGAGAGAGAGATCGGGATGGGTTCTCTCCTATTCATTTTCTCAATTCCTCCTGGGTAATTTTTCATGTTTCTGGCTTCACTGCTGTTTTTTTTAAGAACTGAAATGTATTTCTTAATGTTCTTGCTCATATTTCCATACATTGTTTATAAAGCCTTTTGTGTTTTTAGTTTTGTGACTGACAGTGGTTTTATTTTCTTCCCCTATCTATTGGGTGCGCATCTGTTTATCTGTGTAGAGAGCTGCTGCAGATAATTGCCCTAACAGGGATAAATAAAGTTGTATTGTGTTTAGGTTTAGTTACAGAATTGAAATGGATATATAAAAAGGGAAGTCAACGGGGCTGTGAGATCTCACAAAAGCCCCTGGACACCAGATGGGTTTCCTTTAATAGCAAACTTTAATCTAAACATTTGAAAAAAAGGAAGTGAAACCTGAAATTTTTATAATTATTTTCTTAATATCCCAAAAATAAACCATTGTTCAAAGGGTTTTTTTTGCCTTTTGGAGGCAGATAAATGGTACTCTAAGTGAATCTTATTTTTAAAATATTATAAATATTAAGTGAGTTTGACATGACTGGCCTAGTAAACTGTTCAAAAAAGCTTCTGCAAAATTCAGCATGCATGTATGCCACATACACAAAGCATATATTTACCAATTCCTTTCTCTTTTGTGACTTTCCAGGTCAGAGGACCTTCATACAACATCTTCTTCTGAGTCAGGTCAATGTTCTAGAGAGGACACATGGAGAACAATGAGAAACTTACTTGGAATAAAAATGTCACCTAATATCTATAAAGTGCAACAGAGTGTGCAAACAAACTTTGTTGAAAGAGCCTTACCTTATACTCAGTATAAAGCTCATTACTTGGTTTGAGCCCTGATGTGTCCAATCTACGCTGGTAGTCCCTCAGAGTCTGAGAACAGAGACAAAGATTAGGGGGTCAGACAGAGGACAGACAGCACAGCTCTGAAGCAGAAGTTGTCTTAAAAAACCACAGACCTTCAGAGGTCTCAAAATGAATTTACCAGACTCCAATTGGTGCTGAATCACTACATAACAGCGTGCTGAGTGATGGATTGTGTGTTTCTCACCAATAGGTTCTCCATCACTTTGACCTCCTCATTGACATGGTTGAGGATCTTTCTGCAGCACTCTGCGCTCTCCTGGATCCTCTCCTTCTCCATCGGGTTCTCTGTAGAGAGACAGAAAACAGAGTTGAGGTAAATACAGCTTTCACAGCAGAGCCCAAACAAAAGCCATAAATCACAAGTGTGCACAAGAATCTGGGACAGACAGTAATCGATTGTTCAAATGTTTTGCTTGTGTGTTTAAGTTAGCTGTACAAATACTGTAAACATTTATCCTGTGTTCTGATTTAGATTGACACATATGGTTAAATACATTAACATAGACCTAAGAATATGTCATTTACTCTCCAGAAGGACCCTTATCACATATTTTGATGATTAGCATAATTAGGTTTCCTGTCAATCCTAAAAACATAAACTGTCAAAAGTATGTTTACAAATATGCCAGGAGCATGCAGACTTCCACACCAGAAAGGGTCCCAATGTGCCTAAGATGCCCACACACCTGTGTTCTTGGCAATGTTCTCCAGCAACAACGGGTACTTGGTCAGTCTCTGCATTTCTATGGGAATGATGTCCTTGAGTTGCAGCCTGCGGCACTGGGGCTTACTCTCTGCCTCCTGGGATTAAAACACACATATAGAGTCGGAATGAGATCACATGTTAGGGTCCACTTATGTGACTTCTTGCATGTCCTTGCACCGCTGAGCGCATCCATGTGTGTCTTTCTATTAAACCTTTAGTAATTTACTTTTGAGTCAGTTCGGTGTGTGTGTCACCTGTATGAAGGAGTTGAATCGTGGCTCTTTCCTCTGCCTGCTCTTGATCTGGTCTAAGGCCCACGACTGGTGACTGCAGAACCGGGCTGTCAATTTCTGGAACCACTCCCCCTCTGGACCGCCAAACTGGAATGCACACGTACGAAACACTACAGTCAGACACTGTACTGTGCTTGCCAGCAGTAAAGAATGATAGGAACAAAGATATGGAAAGAGGGAAAAAGTAAAGGCTGACAACTAATATTGTTGTATAACTGTTACAGCCAATAGTTTACTTTTGTATATAAAGAGCTTTCAGTATTTGTTAAAACAACAAAATCTGATTTTGGCTTAATAACTGCCAGGTTAAGTTGTGTAGCACATATCACTTGGGAGTCCTCCTAAAACTAGCACAAACACTGAAAAGAGCAAAGGGGTACTATAAAGAGAAAGATTATGATGGCTCACCCTGTTGAGCACTGTGGTGCTGATGGATTTGACAATGAAGTTGTCATCCAAACGCAGTTTCTTCAGGTTCTCGTAGAAGATATCTGGATTCAAAGCGAGCAAAATAAACAATTTACTTTTAAAATACAGTGAGCAACTCTTCTTTATACAACAGTCACAAAAGCATTAATGAAGGCTGAGTGCTGAAACACTGTTTTGACTGATAATTGTTTTTGATTTCTGTATTATTCTCAACTGTGCAACCAGTTACAGGCTGTTCAAATAGACTGGTACATGCAGTTATCTATATCAAAGGCAATAAACACACAACAAGCAGCTTCACAGTCTTTGCCCAAATTAATTTTCAGAGAACAAATTTAGATTCAGTGCAAACACGTTTGCTTGCTCTGTGGAGGACGAGTGCAAATTTCATGTGTCTGACTCTGAGAGAATACAAACACAATTCAGAAAAGGCCTCTGTAGCAGCTGCACTCACAGTGCATTTCAAAGATCTCGTCCAAGCTGGGGAAGATGGCAGCAATCTCAGTGGATGTCAGGAGCTCCTCTCTCTCCAAAGGCTTTGAGAAGACCATTTGTAGAACACTCAGCATTCGCACATGGGCATGCTCTGTTGCAAACAACTCTGAGAGAGGAGAGAGAGTAGGTACAATATGAGCACTGTCAAAAAGATCTTCTGGCTGCAGGCTACACTGCAGCTGCATTTTATCTGCACATCGTGTGCTGCTTAATCTTGCTTCTCCTCACCATTGATCACCTCCTGCCTCTTGATCTCTTTCTTACTGAGGCCAGACAACGCTTCAGGGGAGGCCAGCTCCCTCCAGTTGGGTGGGTCGTGCTCAAATTCCAGTAAGCGTGGCTCCATCTCCTCCAGCTGCGGGGACGGGCTGGTTGGGGAGTGGCCGGGCCCTTCGAGAACTAACACTGGCCCTTCGACACTGAAGAAACAAAGGAAGTGGAAGAAGAATTACTTTAAATTGGTAACTACAATTTGAGCCTAGTATGACCCAGGTGGCCATCAACTGATAAACATTCTGCTTATCTGTCTGGGATTCAGAGTCATCCAGGTCATGGTATTTCTAAATGCTACACAAAGGCAACTGGACTTGCTTGGGGTTTTGAGTAAATACTGATCACACACAGATCAAATATTTTCAACCAAGCCTCATTCATCCCTGCACACGTCAAGCCCATTTACACTCTGAGGCCGAAGCTTGTCCGCCCTAAGGACAAAACACCCAGTCATCGGCAGACCAGTGTAGTGTACGCAAGTCAGTGTAACAAGGAATGCACAAACCTGTACACTCTGGAAACAAAACAACAACTGCACAAGGTCGGGACTCAGGTTGCGATTTAGCAGTCCACTTACACCTGAAGGACAAGGGACACTCATTTGAGGACAGTAATGTTCACATTTTGGCCAGATAAGACCAATGGTTTAAGAGAAATGAAAGAAGCTATAAATTTTAAACTGGAGGACGTGGCCTACGACACCACCTGTCAGCCACTTACAGTGTAGTTTTGGGATCCCTCCCCAGGCAGCCGAACCCCCATTCACACCATGAATCATGTGAACCTACTCACATGATAGCAAGGTGGGACAACGACTCTCATCTGACCTCAACCAGTCTCAAAATGTTAACAACCCCACAAGAACATAAACACATGGATTCCCCACTACTCAGAAGGAACTGAAGAAGGCTTTTGGATGAGAGGTGTCTTCATGAACCTCAAGCAAGTCCAGTTTCCTTTGCATAGCATTTATAATTACGTCTGGTTGTATTTCTGAATGTAAACTTAGTACACCAGGGATGTCTTAACATGATGTTAAAAAGCTAGCAGGTATCTAGTAGATCAGCTTCCAATAAATGTCCTGTTGTTATTCCTGTAGCTCCACAACAATATCAAGCCAAACCTCACATTAATAGTTGCTACTAGCTGCATTTTAAGATAAATATTGTTTTGCAAAATCAGCCAGATGACAAGCTACTGCAACTGCAAAAGTCATAGTAAAATGCCATGGCAGTTTTCTCATTCACTTCTTATTACTGTGTTAGTGACCACTGCAACAAGGGGTGTTACATTTTTTGTCTTTTTCAAGTCTTGAGCAAGTTGCCATACCACTCTGCTTTATTTACACACAACCAGCTCACTACTACACCTCCATGATGACAGAAGCTGTCATTGTAAGGATTTCTGTAACCTTTATTTATATAATAATAGTATTTATAAAACCATATAATAAAATATATAATATAATATAATATAATACAGCTTCACTATGGTCAAGAAAAAATAAAAACAGAGAAAAGCATTGAAATATTTGAATGAACTCTGATGGCTTACTGTTTCAAGATGTTCCTCTCTGGCTCCTGACATTAACTGTCAACTAACAGCAAGTAAACCTAATAAAGAGTTGCACTTATTGTTTAACCTTTATCATTGTTCAACCGTAACTCACTCCCTGTCAGTCACAGCATAGGTTAGCTATTAGTGACAGATCCATCTGACTGACAGTCAATAATGAGTCAGTAAACCCGTCGGTCAGACTGACTTATTTCCATCAATGCATCAATAATATTCTCATTATTACCAATCACACTGTTTCACGGCTTTCTGGTTATTTCAGGACTGCTGCATTGATTCTGTAATTTCTTTCAGTTTTTGGCATCCTGTCTGTCCCTGTTGTGCACATGTCCAGCCAGAGGCTTTAAGAGGGGGATCTGCCCATCTTACGGATGGAGGTGCTGGGGGGTGAGCGGGGCAGGTGTTGTTGTCGTGGTACAAGGTGGCTGCAGATCCACATCACTACGGGAGCGGGACTGTTTGGCCCGGGAAGAGCCTCGGCGACGAGAGGAGTGCCGATCCACGCGAGCACTCTCGCTACGAGCCACTTTCCTACTGTAGAGAGGGAAGGTAGGATGGGGGAGGGAAGAGAAAAGATATGGGACAGAATAGAGAGAAGGAGGAATTGGGGTCGAAAAAGGAGGAGGGAACACACCCAAGAAAGGACAGATGGATAAAAGGAAAGTAAAAAAGACCGAAGGGAGGACAAAGAGAAAACAAAAACCAAAGTTTGGAAGGAGGAAACCAAGAGATGCCACAGAAAGAAAAGGTTAGATGCCAAAAGGTAATAAATTGTTGAAGGGAAGGACAGTTAAAAGGAAAGTATCCAAGTCATATGCAGTCAGTGAGGACAGACATTTATATTAAACATGAGGGCAAAGAGGAGGATAAATGAGTTAAGGAACATTTACACAAAAAAGGTAGTTGATCAGAAAGGAAAAGGAAAAATCACATCAAGAAAGATAGAGAAAGAGAGAAAATGAGTGACGAGTAAATATGCATGACATCTGACATGCATATATTGCTTAGACAATGAAACATATAGAGTATGCTTCATATACTGTAGACATAGAGGCACTTGAATGCCGGAAATTTTTACATGAGTTACTAGGAGCCAATCTACAACAGTAAGTTAAGAAAGCAGCCACAGCATACTGTGTGTACCAAAAGTTTTTACATTAGCAACTTGAACAGTCATGTATCTCAACAGTTTTCCAACTTCACACTACATGCATACACATCCACTAAAAATAAACCAAATGACCTCAGCAGTAAAGCTAATTCTAACTCCTTCACAAGCACGTTAAAATACTTAGCCATGTAGTGTGTTTGTGCTGTGTACCAGAAAATGAGCACAGGGCTCAATGTGTGGTCTGTATGCATGTGAGTGTAGTGTTTTGTGTTTGTATATGTGTGATAAGCAATCAGTATAAGGCCTGAAGCATGTCCATGATTCTGTCAAGGCGCTGAGACCCACCTTGTCTTCCGTCTGTAAAAACACGGGACACCACATCGTTACACACCCACCTTAGTACAACTATTGTAAGCCAGAGAAACAACCACAACATGCAAATGCTCACCCCAACATAATATTCTAATCACGTGTTTAAACCACTGTCAGAGTATCATGCCAAATACAATGCCAAAGCCCCTGGCACAACATGTAACCGCACACACTGTGTAGACAAGCAGGACAAAAGACAGGCCCTGACCAAAACAGATGCACACACCTTGAAAAGCACATGGGACGAGCAGCAAAAATAAACTATAAATATAATGAAATATAAATATTTCTCATTTTGACTATTAACTCATGAACAGCACAGCGCTTTACAAGATTTAGAAGCACAAAGCTACTAATTTTCAAATTTTTTGAAGGTTTTTATAAAATATGATCATTTTTTAAATGCTGGCTAAAATATCTGACTTAAATACCAAACCTGTGTACTGGGTAGAAAGCTTCAGCATGGAAAGGCTCATCTACAATCAACCCGTACCCGTAACAACTTCAAATGTCTCAGCCTAGAAGAAATCACCAGTGTGTTGTCAACATGTACTTAAATCCAATAAAAAAATAATGAAGCTCTGTAGTAAACATTAGAAGATGCACAACATGACACAAACAAAAGAAGACAATGGGGACAGAATGATATTAGGAAGAGAACACACATGCCAATGTGAGGGAGAAAGAAGAGAAAGGCCATGAGGAAGAGGGAAGGCAAAGGGCTGGAAGGGAAGACTGGGTCCGAGTTCACCTGGTGAAGGTCCTTTTCAAAACTGCAGGCTCTGTTAGCTAGCGAGCAACGGGCGGCATGACAAAAGCTAGCACACAGCAGGGACAGACTGCTGGGGGAGTTTTACCACGCTCCCTCAGCCTCAGCACCTCAGACACATTTAGCTTCCCCCTTTTCCCCTGGTTGTTGGCTCTATACAGTCTTTACACTGAACACCTCCCATACAATCTAATTATAATCTGATTGCAATCTCTAATCCTGTAATTGCTTATACTCTCTTACTGAGTCACTACACTGTGGTTATAATCTCATTCCCTAGATGCTACTCTCTTTCTTACCATCTCCATCCCGCTCACCTGTCTTTCTCCAGATTCTCCTCTGGGGGAGTGTCACTGGGTGTGGTGGGTTCCCCCATGGGCAGCAAACCTCCCACCCCAATAGGGGACACATCACCCCCATCTGACTGGGCCGGAGGCTCTAAGAGATTGCTTGAGAGGGCTGTAAGATTAGAAAAACAGAGGCAACAACAACAAATGAGGGGTTATGTACTGCATTTTTTTCTGTAGAAAGAAGTTGGTGTTAGTTGGTGCTTTCATCCAGTAAATTATATAACTGTATACCTCTTCAACAATAATGTAGAAATAAAGTTTATCTATTCAAGTAACAGGAACTCATGTCAAAAAATAATAGTTCAGTTTATCAACTAATTACAATTAAACATTGAAAAAAAATCTGTAATACTCCCGTAGCACACTCCAGGCTTCATTCTACATTGTTAAGTCAATGAGCAGGCTTACCCTCGTTGTGCGAAGACTCAGGGATGTTGGGGGTGTTGACACTGTTGTCTGAGCCATAAGCGTTATCTAGCCCAGGTTGGGAGGCAGGGCCTACGCTGGAACCAGCGTTCTTGCTAGGAAGGGAAAGGGCTGCAGGGTTGGTCAAGGAGCCTCTGCCTGGAGCTGGAAGCTTGCGCTCTGGAACCACCTTCTCCTTTTCCACTGAAAAGGGGGAGGAGCACAGTTAGTTTAGAAGATCTGCACTATAGGCAAAGGGGAGGCAGAAAAACAAAAGTACTTCAGTTAGCATACAAAAGGGACAGAGACTTTGTGAGACAGACAAACAGACAAGATGAGTAGGGTGCAATAAGGGCAGTAAATGAAAGGGTTAGTTTGGTACAAGAGAATATCCGCTGCCCTGTGTATGAAATAAGTGTGCAATGTGTGAGGTTTTGTTGATTACAAGTAATCCTTCAAACAACCACCCTGAAACATAGAATCAACTAAACAACACCCAACCCACATCCCCACCCAGTTTGATTTGACATGCAGACATGCTTATGCGTTGATTAGTAACAATGTAACTATTCAACAGATAAAAGAGGGGGCGGGAACTCTGGGCGACTAGTACCTTCAGCCTCCATTTTAGGTTTGACCTCAGCTGTAACAGGAAAGAAGGGCAGGACAACATGTTCTCATATCCAGACCATTCATGGACATAAATATATCAAGATAACATGTAATTATAACAAATAATTAAATTATATGTAAATTTAGATTAATAAATCATTCAGAAACATTCAGAAATGTAATGGGGCTCATGTGTGATGTTTGCTGAGACACAAAAGCAAATACATACTGCTGCCTGCAATCCAGCTGGGGATGCCAGGAAACACCCCTCTGGGTTTGGGCTTTGTGGATTCATCCTTCTTGTTCTGGAAAAAACAAACACAGGTAAGGAGTAAGTAAAGACGCCAAATTAAAAAGACGTATAAGGGCTGAGAAAATACAAATGCTACCCCGCAAAGGTTTAATGCAGACAGTGCAGTGCATTTATTGACATGTCTGATTGCTATTTTGTTTATTCGTTTGGTTTCCCTAACGGGAAGGGGATGTTTACCTTTACTAGTTGTCTCCTGAAGAAGCCTCCTCTGGACTTCTTACTGTCAACTGCCCTGGTTTTAACCCCAAGGTGCTTCATGTAGAAGACCACCGCTGAAAAGATGGATTGGCTATGGCAGAAGTTAGAAAAATATATTAATGAGTTAATTAATAACATCAAATATTGTTTAATATGATAATATATATTGACATTGTTTTGCAAGATTTTTTTTTCAGGAATAAATTAAGCTTGGACAAAATGAGTGATGCAAATCAGAGAAGAATGCGAGGATTAAAGGAGGATGGATAGATACAGGGAGAGGAAGAGGAAGGTGGAGCACTGAAGATGAAAGGGAGGAGGAAGAGGAGTGGGAAAGAGTGGGGAGGAGAGAAAAAATATGACACAAAAAGACAGGAGGAGGAGCTGAGGAGAAACAAGAGAAGTTGGGAGTGAGAAAAAAAAGCCTAAGGGAGGAGCCTCTGGGGATGTGCACACAACAAAAGTAGTTTCTTTCTAGTGATGAAAGTTTCTTTCATCACTAGTCACTGCACAGTTTTACAGAGCATACAGTCTGAATACACTGCCAATTCAACATAAAGAACCTGAATCGCAGAGGACTAGAAAGCTTGAGAGAAAAGATATTTAAAAAGTCTAAGGCATGCATGAAAGGGTTTAATCATTTTTTTTGTGCAACACATTAATCAAGAAATAGAACATTTCTGACTTTTTGAAAAAGGTACAAAGTTAATAATGTGGCCGTGGTCTCTAGAGCAATTTGAAATGATGTAATGAGTATTTGATGCACTTAAGCCAGTATGCAAAAATGTTGTGGTTTAACCACACCCTGGTTTAGCAAATGGATGCAGAGATCAAATGAGCTCAAGCACACAAATACCTATTTGAATAAAAAAAAAAACTAATGGAAAAATTCCAAACTTCACTGGAAGAAAAAACTTAACTCACCATTTTTCCTCGTCTGAGACGATGGTTGGTCTGAAAGACAAGAGGCAGATGTCAGTAAAGCTGCTCTTGCAGAGGGGGAAAAAAAGCACTGTTATCTTACAGCACCAAGCTCACCTCTTCCTCTTAAGTAGCATTTTTCCTTTCTCTTGCTCGACTGATTATTAACTGTGTTTTGGGCCGGTGGAACCTAAAGTGGCTAAGTTTTTCCTGATCCAACTCAAAGCTGACTGTAATGTTATTGTGTTCAAAGCAGATGCTATGGAACATATTCTAAAATTTACAAAAAAAAAAAAGTCAAAAAACTGAAAGATGCATCAAAAACTGCACCTCTTCCTGCTCTAACAATTTAAAAATCAACTTGCACTTTTGAAGATTTGCAAATAATTCAAACTCTTGTCTCCAGACTGTCTAAAACTTTATCTGCTCTTCTTTGTCTGCTTTTCTGTTTGTCTCTCCAGTCTTTCTGCAAAGGGAATCCAAACTCAAAAATGCTCCGATGCAGCGGAAATGTCTATTTAACCATGTTTTTGTCTGATGCAACATGCAGGCAAGACTGTGGAAATTGGACACTCATATTTTGCTGTGAACATAAAGGGTGGGAGGGGTTTCCCCAGGATTCCCCAGCATAATCCAATCAAATGCTGTGGTCGCCTTGTTCTCATCAACAGAAAAACCAATGAGAAACAGATGGGGGCGAGGTCACTGTGTTGTGGTCTAGTGGGGAAAGGGGTGTGTGGGGGTTACTGGGTGCAAGAGTGTGGGAGAGTGTAAGAGTGAGGGGAATAGAGAGATGATTGTCAGGGGGAATGAATGGAGTAAACTGAATGAATTGTTTGTGCATTGGAAATAAGAGCTCCAACTGCGCGACAGTAACTCAGGCAGTCAAAAGCTGAATTATCGTGTCTTTGATATAAACTGCTTTGCAGACTTTGTGTGTCCTCTCCACTGACAGCATGGTTATATCCACAGGACGAGTGCTGCTTGTGCACAGTGCTTCTCCTTTCATTTCTGTTGTTCACTTTTTTTCTTGCTTCTGACAAGATGAAGTTAGACAGTCTTCTGGCCTCTCCCTGGCCTCCTCTCCCTCTCTGTCTGACTCGCTTCTTGTAGAAGATAACACACTGTAGTTGGCCACGGGGTCAAGGATAGATTAACTTTCCCCTAGATCTCCTACTTTCTTTCTTTAACTGTGTCCAGGGCAGGAGCTATCCAGCATCGATAACCCTCTGGCCCTTTCTCTCCCCTTCTCTCTTCCGATGTCTAACCCCTCCACCACCACTCCTCCTCCCTCCGGTTGGCAAAATGCCAGGGGAGAGCCTTCCTGCCAGCGTGGCACTGCTGACTCCATCTTTTCCTCTCTGCCTCTTCATTTCCTTCTAGCTCTATTGTGCTCTCTTCCAGTCACTTTAGTTCCCTTGTCCAGTGAGCTTAATTTTCTCCATCTCCTGCTGTATTTGCCTCTGTGCTTTGTATTAGATTGGTTATGGGCACAGCTGAGGATGACTACAGCTACTGTAGAGCTTTGCAGAAAGTCCCCACTGTGCAATTACTATTTGAAAGTTTTCTTTTAGCAATATGCTTACGTCAACTGTACTGTTGCTTTCTTGTGTGCGAAAAATGCATTTTGCTTTTTTTCCTGTCCAATTGGTTTGATATTCATAATTCTTCAGAGACGATGGAAACGCAAACAGGAAAGCACTAAAGCGACGTCTATTTCTTATTTTAGTTCTTGACTTTATCTCCTCTGGTTCCATAGTTCCATGACCTTTTGGGTCGAAAAGGGCTGCACGTTGGCCAACCTTGAGGTTGATATTAGAGGTTTACGTAATGCTTGTTTTAATTAGAACAAGCTACTGTCTGAGAAATCATGTTAGTTTCTGTCAGTTAGACTTTAAACAGTAAACATCAGCTGCTGTGGCTAGGAGCCAGTTTGAGGCACAAATCAAATCTGCAGTAACTTCAGGATGCTATGTCATTACACCTGGGAACACAACAGTTAACTTTAGATATTAAAGTCATGTCGCATAGACCAAAAATCCAAATTGAACTGATTTAAACTTCTGCATGGATTATTGGGTTTCTACAAACTTAAAATTTAGCTTCATCTCACAATTAGCAGCATACGCAACAGAATTTTAACTAGTGACTACCGTTCTTGCTGAAATGCCCCATGGCAACTTTGAATTTTAATCAAAGAACCAGATTTTTTCTAAGGCAGTTGGTTTGTTTTTTATGCTGATTGTTCAACAAAAAGATTAAAAGATCCAAATGCCAGTCACCTAAAAATGTCTTTGTAGAAAACAAATTTCACTTTTACTTCAGGAACCCTGGAAAATAACTCTTTCCAATTTGTTATATTCTTGTTAACAATAATACAGCCAGGATCAAACCAAACTCTTCTCATTAAAGTTGTGATAAACAGAAATGAACACTCACTGTGTCTCAGACATCTTGTCCAGCAGGTTCTCAGCCACAGACTTCTCCTTCATCTCTATCGGGACGCGGTCAGTGGGATAGTGGCTCTCCACATCGATCAGCTCCGCCTCATTGGGGGTCATACCCATCATCCTCTTCTGCCTGTACAAGACAAAGCAGGTAAACAGAACAGCTTGTTACATTTGCAAAAAATAACACTGAAAACAGAGGATTTCACACACTTTGGTGAGGTACTTCCCAATTCAGCAGGCAGACACATAATGCAGATGAAGAGGGCTGCTCAGTGTATTACCATGCCTAAAATAAGGCTGTTCTTAACAGATCCTGGTCCCATGGGAGTGGCTACTGAACAGAAACCTTTTTAATTCATAAAGCAAACACATTCTCACTATCATCTCGATCGTGTCCATATTGCCTTCTTTGTGTCTTGAGTTTGATTTTCTGAAAACGTTGCTCATGAATGCGCAGCTCACTCTCAAATCTCAGATCAGATCATCTGTCTGTGAATCTGAATCCAAAGCAGCCCAACTTAAAGTTCTTTTGATCAGGTTAAAAATCGAAAACCAACCTGAGCATTTAAGCATCACAGCGGCAAAATGCTATTGAAACAGAAAGTGCTCATGCTGCTGCTATTTAAAACAAACACCTTCCAGCAATGATAAATGTGTATGTGGTTTTAATTGTGAAGGTGCCAAAGGAAGTCTTGAGTAATAGTTGCTGGCACCTGCTTAGCATACAAGTAGAGTAGTTAGATGTCAAACAGATGTTATAAGTTGTCTGGATTTGAAGCACCTTTTTTGCACACAGTGAAGTGGTAAGGTGAGAAACCTGCAGGTTCTTACTGTAGTTAGGATGAAACTTAAACTTCTAACACACACTTAAGGTAAGCAGTGGCTTTTATAATGTTAAAATTATAAGTAAATCATGGTTATGTGTAAACTTTGAAAGGGAACTTCCTCTGGGATAAATTCCTCGCCTAATACAAGTCTTAACTTTGTGTCTTTCTCTCTTTGCCTTGAAGTTAAGAAATAAAATTAAAATAAAATTCAGGATGGGGGCCTCTCACCTGAAATCTTCCAGCTGTTTGGCCACCTCAGCAACCTGCTGGTTCTGAACCTCCTGAGCATAGCGCCTTTGGGTGTCCTCTGAGAGAAGATCTGGACGGGTTCGGTCTAGGAAAAAAGGGAACAGGGAGTAAGTGAGAAGCAGCAGTACATGCAGGGAGACACCAAGTGAGGTTGAGATTAAATAAATGTGTCACAGGAAAATAACGTACCCAAATCATAGGCTATATGAGGTGGTACTGCCACTTTGAGAATCTGTAATGTGGAGAAAAAGATAAAATAAGAGCAGAGATAAACATAAGAAAATTATATTTTTAAAACATGTGTAAGGTACAAAGGATTTATAACTGAGAGAATTGATATTTTCAAATAACTGGATCTATCTTAGTTTGCCCTAAAGTCGTTTCCTTATTTTGTGTGAACCAAAAGAAAAGTGCAGTATCAAGTGTTAAGAATTAAAGTGAAGTGATGCAGTGGCTAAATATCACCACAAGGGGTCATTTGAACACAACAAATAATAATAACCAAAACAAGCACACAACCAAGAGAAAAAACAGATATTCCAAACGGGAGACACATAGCCCTGTCGCTGAAATGAAAATAACCACATGGGCCAAGTTTAAGTCAAAGGGTTTACAAAAGAAATGGGCTTTAAAAAAAAGAGAGGCTAAGAAAGGATGATTCCTCCTAAAGGGCTTTCCCACGATCCTGACAGGAAGCTGTGGGGTCGGACAGACAGACAGGGACAGAGAGAGAGAGAGAGAGAGAGAGAGAGAGAGAGAGAGAGAGAGAGAGAGAGAGAGAGAGAGAGAGAGAGAGCAGCACAAGCCAGCTGAGGTGACAGACGTGTACTGTGGAAGGGCTTTGAGGAGGAAATATAACAAAGAAGTGACAGACACCAGGTGTGCAGGGAGAAGTGATGGAAAAAGACAAACACTGAAAGGTGCTGCACTGACAGACTACAGACAGAGCAAAGCAAGCCGCGCATTCACAAACAAATCATGTGTCCACAATGTGAGACTAACGTATAGACTAAAACTGATTATATCAAATCCCAATTGATATAAGAAAAATATAATATCAATATTACAGACTGCTATACTTTTCTGAACAGATTTTTTTATAATGCATAACACCAAAAACTGAAAGAGTAAGAAAAATCTGTGATGCTGACAAATCTATCCAAAGAATTTCAGAGAGATGTAGAGCAATGGACCACAATAGAAAGTCAAAACAGAGATTTAATCCAAAAGTTCATCATTACAGGACCACTGAATGGGTTTTAAAGCAGAAAACGATGCAAGCATAAATTTGATGTGTCAAGTCATACGGCATTTGCAACATCTGCTAAGGTAATCACACTAAAGTGATGAGTCTAAACAGCGCAGTGAAGGTCTTCACTGATACCAAAAAGTTGCATCCTATCCAAATACGAGCTGTGAATTTCTTCCCCAAACACAAGATGGACATTAAAAACAAAACAGAGCTGACATTACCTGAGTTCAAACACTTTTTAATACATAAAGCAGTAACAATATTCAGAAACTTAGGCCAGATCAGCTGCATAAGAATAAAACACTGCATCTGTCCCGTCATCAGTGTGACATCCCTCCCTCTCTGCCTGCTACTGCAAGGTTTTGTGTGTCTGTTTGCACACGTCAGGCCAGCTTTGTGACAATCCGGTCACTCACTCTTTCAGGTCGGTTAATTATCCACTTAAAATTTGCACAGACAGTATTTTACAGGAAATGCAGCGCAGTGTGCTACTTACTGCACCCTTGTCCAAGAAGGTGTTGTAGAACTCCACAAATTGCTTCTTGGTCTCTTTGGAACTGAGGGTCTTGAAGAGATCAGCATGGAGGTAACACAGCTGGGAGAAGAGACAGAAAATCAGTGAGTGCTGATGAATTTCAACTGCTTTTCCACTCTGATGCAGCAACGCATTACAAGGTTTCAGTGCCGTTTTCACATTGACATGACAATGAACTGAATATTTGATATCACTACACACTCGCTTGTCAGTTTATTAGGAACACAGAGCTACAGCTGCAACTTCTGCTGCTGTTGAACTTCTTTGCACTACACAAAGAGGCATGTTTGTTGTTTAGCCTACCATCACTGATTTGAATGGGGTGGACAAAATAATAGGAACATGTGTCAACATATTGACATATTTCTAATATGTAAAAAACTAATTTCACTTCATTTCACCTGACACATTTACAAGTCATGATGACATAGATCATTAAATCACTGAGACTAATTGATGATTTTAATCATAATGACAATGTCTCATAAAATAATAGTCATTGTCATTTCAGCCATAATCATGCACAGACCTCAATCTCAATACTTCATTAACCACTATAATAACTGTCATCTATGTGGGATCTTGGACACAAAGCAAGAGGCCTCATCCAACCACACAGACAGTTTTTTTAACCCCTACAGTAAACACTCTGATGTTGTGACCAATGTCTATTCTCCACATGAAAAAATATAAGGTAAAGGAGAATAAGAGGGAGGATAAGGGAGGGAGTGAGTGAGGGCATCACACGCTTAAGGGAGGTGTAACAGTACCTGGGGTAGGTCACAGTGTCTGCATGCAGAACAAAGGGGAAAGGACAGGCATGCTTTAAATCAGCACTGATACACATGAAGTCACACAAATGGGGTCAAGTCTTGTAATGTACACTCTTGTCTAAAAAAAAAAACAAAACCCACACTCGTAAGGTATATGAGTTTTATGTGTTTCACACAAGCCAAACTGCACAATAAATCTAATATGTTGAGGACGCTGTGATTATCTCTGTGCCCCAAAGTCGGCTGGCTGAGGGCAAAGCTTTGTGACTGTACAGAAAAACTTGCAGTGCAAAGGAACAACTTGTTCTACATTTAGCTGCTTTAGTTTACACTGGGACTTTTTCAGAATCTGCCTGACTGCTCATCTTGCTTACCCTCGTGGACTCCGTTTATCAGTGGAGCTGCCATAACCACCACATCTGAGTTTGTGATGCAAATGTTATCATAACCGATGGCAGTGGTGGCCAAAACCACGATGTACATGTAAATACTGACAACCATGTAATAATGAAAGGAATTCTCCTTTAAAATGTCAAAAACCAATAAAACATTATTCGTTGCCAAAGTTGGATGGACAGTCATTAACAATCAAATAGTTAACATCTCAATCCTAAAAAATTACCATTACTATTACCATTACCATATACTGGAGCAGTAAGCAGCACCTAAATACTGACCTTCCTAGCTGGGATGGGCATCTTTCTTTCTAAAACCATACAGCATACATGTAAGGGCTGCAACTAATAATTGTATTTATTATCAACTAATCTACCAATTAGGTTTTTTGATAAATCAATAAATAATTTAGTATATGAAAAGCCAAACGCAATAAAAAAATCCTATTTTGTAATCCCAGAACCAAAAGTCATTTCTTAAATATATTAATTGTCATTGATTCATTTAGTTAAAATCAGCTACTGGTTTCAGCTGTAGTACACATCTACACACACTGATACAAACACACTCAACACTTGGATTATGGGAATTGTAGTAGTCACCACAGGAGCAGGGTCAAACTGTAGAAACACATGTTGCATGAAGACCAGCAGGTGGGTCGGCCGATCCCTCAGCTGCTCTATATTGTTAAAGAGCGTACACTGGTCATCCGCCACCTGAGAGAGGCAGACAAACAGAGAAGGAGACAGCAGGAGAGCAGATACAAAGAGAGAGACGAGACAAGTGGAAACAGAAATAACATGGGCAAAATAATTAAACTGAGAGACGATAATAAAATTACATTCAGCTTCTGCCAGTCGGCCTTTTATTCACTCACATCATTCAGATCATTCTCGAAATCCTCATCCTCAGCCCCGATGATGCTCATGGCTGGGTTAGAGCAATGAGCCCCAAACACACCCTGCTATGGAGACAGAGAGAGAGAGAGAGAGAGAGGGGGGAAGAAAACAACACAATTAGCAAACATTATGTGCTATACTTTGAACTGGTAGGCTCTCTCTCTTTGACATCCTGAGCCCCTGCTGAGCAGAGCCAGACATAAAGCCAGATTAAGGTTTGGACCAAGTGAACTTTCCCAGTGAAAAATAACTTCAAGCGGAAAGAGGGAAAATGTCCCAGCATCCAATCCGGGAATTGTGAAGAGAGACACAGGCTTGATGTGTCATATTGCTCATGCTCTTTGAAATAAGTAAGATCCCATTTATATGAGCTACAGCAGGCAAAGGAATATAAAGCTTCAGCTACAAGTAAAGAGTGCTGTGCTGGTTGTTTTCTCATCAACAAAAAAAAAAAGTTTAATTAGTAGTTATTAGTTTAATTTAGTAAACCCTATGCACTCTGAGGCTACAGGGAATGGGACACTGACAGTGGAATGATAATGAAGCAATTAAAAAGGTTTTTCACTAAATAATCTTGAGTATTTTATTTATCAAGATCGCTGTCCTCTGTGCAATCCTGAAGTCCTCTTCACCTCAGCCGGACTAGAACTTTTAGTGCCAGTGTTGAACATTTAGGAGAAGAAATGATTCAGATGCAAATTCTCTCTACACTTTGGCCAAATTTTGCCTCTGGAAATTCTTTTTCAGACTGGAGTCGGGTTCAGTTATACACACAGAGGAAAACTCTCTTCAAGCTGCCATGACATAAACCCTCCACATCTGAAAATGTAACGAAACTGATCTGAAATTAAAGGTTTATGCCACTCCTTGCCTTTGAAATCCATGAATGGGAAGAAAAAAAAAATGCTTCAGAACGGGCAACCAATTTACCCCCCACCCTTCACACCCAACACACCACTTCCCCTGCACGCATACACACCCAAAAAACACAAACAACACATAGCCCTTGTATTCAGTCCTCTGAAGGCTGCAGACCCAGAGCCGCCAGCAGGGAACACCCAAACACACACACACACACACACACACACACAAAGACACATCAAAAAACCCTACAGCTAGTTCGTACAACATTTACCATTGTCCACTGCTAAGTGAGTACAGAGAACACAGAGTAAGAACAGAGCCAAAGAGGTGTAAGGTGAG
Organism: Toxotes lorentzi; assembly: GCA_037833715.1. NCBI lineage: Eukaryota > Metazoa > Chordata > Actinopteri > Toxotidae > Toxotes > Toxotes lorentzi. Next base: position 7,866,769 of record JBBMJY010000025.1, read on the forward strand.
GCAAACTAATGAGGGAAAAAGTGCGTCCGACAGTCCCTGCAGAAGTTAGCAAGGAGCGTTTTTAAACATTTAAGGTGGAACTGGGTTATTGTGAAGACTCAGAATCATGAATTCTGGTCATGAATCGGGTCTAAAGACCAGAAGTGCTCAAGCCTTCTCAGTTAAAGCCCTGAAAACCAATTTTAACCACCGTGTTTAAAGCCTTGATTTATAAAATAAAAATTCAATATAAATAAAATGTATTGTTATTATTATTTTAAATGACAATAAGATTCTAACGCATCAGTGGTCAGAGAATTTTCTGCTCCATTTATACTGTGGAAGCTGTATCTTTTATATTTCTGGTTGTACGAGGCAAATTTCTGATCAGGACAGCTTATGGCAATTTGCAGGATCGGTGCATCAATGCAATGAAATAAATATTGAAATATTGAAAAGGCAAAAACAGACATTAATGTGTAGTTACTTTATCTATAAATGGTGACCATTTATCAATATCCCAACATAATATAAAACATACTGCAATAAAAGATTTGCAGTTCAACAAGTTAAAGCATGTTTTTGTACATGTTTGCATGTTTCCGCGATATGCCTAATAATACATGTGAAAGAAAGCCACACATTCGCATTCACTGAAAAAAAAAATCACTTAGTGATTAGAGTTTATAAGGAAATGTGGCTGTGTACACAACCACAATTCGATTCACAGACTGAGTACAGTATGTGTACAGTGGTGGGCACGATGGCTGACAAATGTTTTAAGGTCAAGGTGAGTTCTTGTACAGAGAGAGAAACAGAGCTGTTGGTCGAGGGGGAGAGAGAAAGAGAGAGAATGTGTTCATTCATAGCCATATCCAGTGGGCTGCCGGTTGAGAAAGGCCAGTGCTGGAGCAACATGCGTGGGAGGGGTTAGCTAAACAGAGAGACACAAGACTGTCAGGGCCATGGACGCACATCTGCATGGACACACACACACACAGACACAGAGACACAGACACACACACGGGTGCACCTACACCCAGCACCCAAGCACCTCATCAAAGAGAAACCTCCAAAGCCACCTTACCAAGACACTGAAAAGTTTCAGATCACCATGACAACCACAGCTATGACTGACTAATGCTGCAAAAGCAGATCTAGTAACTTCTTGGTTGAAAGGTAAAATGCGTTCACTGCTATTGTTACAGCTGAAGTGCACTAGTTTTAATGACAGGTGTGTCACATGATGATGAAGCAGGAAGGAATCAGGATTCCTGTGCAGTGTCAGTGACCTGTCTTCACTTTATTTAGTTACAACATTTGGTCTGTAGAACTTCATAAAATGAGATTAATCTGTCAAAATCATTTGTCGGTAGACCACACCTCATCTGTTTATCATATATCAACTGTAAACATATGTCAAGTCAATTTTCTCTATAAAGGGCTTTGCTTTCTGCATGATGAAGTGAGATGAGATTCAGATTTGGAAATTGCTGAAAATGCCTTTCAGACTATGCTAGAGTACTAACTGATGATGTTAATTGTCTTGTTTTGTCCGACTATCAGTAGAAAATCTTTTAAAATATTCAATTTACAATAATGCAATGAATCAGTTATCAAAATAGTTGTGAATTTGACTTTTTTGATCGAATAATCGACTAATCGGTGCAGCTCCAAAAGTGAGTACGCTGACAGTAAATGATTTAATTCCCTCTCAGTTATGACTTCAGCCTCCTCATTACATCCAATGTTACGGTCATGTCTTGGCTGATATCCAAATAACTGCACTGTATGTTCATATTCTGAGAGATAAATTGAAGTAGGCAGGGGGAAGCTAATTGCGGTTACTCAGATGGAAGTAGGGACGGTCAGCTCCGCTCTGAATTTAAAGAGCACAGGGATTATAGAGGAACAGGAGTGGGAGCCTCCTCTGCCCAGGAGGAGCCAAGTGGTGCATTCCAGCATATGGCACAGTTCAGACAACAGATGGAGACAGTCTGTGAGTTTCAACAGTAACCAGACCCTCTTCCCTTCACCTCCATTAGTACATGATAGCTGGCATAAGCTCCAAACTATGAGGGTCCTTCCTGACTGATACAGACGTGGCTGAGAGGGAAAGAAAAGACCACTAGTTTGCAGTATTTTAACAGAAAAAGTGCAGACATCAGCTCTGGTGCTCCTGAGAGTAGGCAGCTGCCCACCACTCACCCTTTCCCCTCCCTCCCATCACATTCCAGGACTAACTAAGTGTCAGGTGGCATCAATCTGATGATAGCCATCAAGCGTACGTGCCCTTGTGTGTGTGTGTGGGTTAAGACTGAGCACATATGTGGGAGGTTCCTATGTGATTGGGGGGAGCTGTCGGTGAACATACATGTGTATGTGTGTGTGTGTGTGTGTAACAACTGCTCTTTACAACAGCATTCCTCTCCATCCCTGACCAGGCCGAGGTCTAATACTGTACATAAGCGACTGAAAAGAAGAAAAAAAAAAAAGCACCTGTTTCTTCCTTCAAACAAAGCAGAAGCACAGTTTAGTATTTCATACTTCCACCAGGTCACTAAGAGGTTACACACTGCAGACTAAGAATAACTCACTGTTACATCAGCTCTTGTGTAAACCCCACACCCATTGTGAAACCCTTAAATCAAGTAGCTGCTTCTGCAAAACCCCTCTGGCCAGTAAGAGAGGAGGAGTCAAACTGTGACCTCACCCCGATGTGGGCATCTGCACCGTCCATACCACAACTGGAGGAGGCCCCTGCAATAGCATGATGGTGGACTGTCGGGGGGGGGCATGTAATCAGTAGAGATGCATTTTTATAGAACCAACCAGAGGACAAAGTTCATCATCACAGACATTTATCCCCACAGCCGAAGAGGTCACCCAAAGCACGTCATTAACAGTGGTAAAGAGAAGTATCACTACCAAGACAGGTGTTTTAGATAGTATGCCTCCACGCATGGATAACACAGTAACAATATAAGTAATATAATCTGACCCAGCAGTTTTCCAGACAACAAGACTGTCGACACATAATCACGTGGTCTGAGCTGCACTCACCTCTGGGTTGAGTAGCGAGTCAGTGCCAAGAGACCAGCTCAGAGTTCACACCTTTATAATATAGTTTGATAAGATGCTGGTCATTTAACCACAGGAGAGTTTAATTCCACGTGAAAGAACATTAAACTAAACACATTTTTAAGTGAAGGAGGACTTTAACACCCCCTGAAAATCATATTTTTGCTGACCTCCAGTGGTTTAACTTGATGTAGAGGTGTACTCAAGTACACTGTGGCATCTCTGTTGGATGTGGTTACAGGTGCCAAAGCAGCACAATTGAGACCACAAACATCAATAATTCTGTGTGTGGTCAGAGCTGAAACAGGCCTAAAACAAGTTACACTTTAAAAGCCACTACAAGTAGAATTCAAAATTCTTCAAACTTTGGCACCTTGAGGGGTAGTATAAAAAAAAAAAAAAAGAAACTGGCATATAGCAATGCACGCTACTACTGTCTTCCATCTACCCCCCATGGATCTGACCCAGTCACCCTGAGATAAAAGGGCTGAAAGCAACACACAGATTCCATCAATTTTCAAAAGGATTGTCCCATTTTTTTAAAGAAAGTAGAAAAACTATCATCAACTATCACCAGTGTAATCTAAACAAATCCTACAATCATGTACCAATTCTACACACACTGGCTTTATTTTAGGTTAATGCATCAAAGTTAAAATCATTTGAACTCTTGAGAGTAGTGTTGAGGAGTAAAATCCAAACAATGTGCCACACAACATTCACTATCTGTGGTGTTTCCATAGCAAAACAATGCCTCAAGCCAGTGAGAGCAATTCTGTTGGTGTAGGCAACTAAATGCAACCAACCCCCCTCCCCAAAAAAAGAGAAATAGCATAGGTACCTGCTGGTAAAGAAACACTCAGAAATACACCCAGTTGGCAGTTTATTAGGAACACCTCAATAAAACTAATGCAGCCTGTCATGGAGGTTATAATGTAAAGATTTCATGTAATTTGTTTTATAGAAGTGTTTATTCAGATGTATTATAATTTTGAAGGATGTACTTTGTGATGGTGTTGAATTGCATTGCATTATACTGAGAGTACCTGAAAGATGTTTCTGCCCTCATTGTTATGTATGGGGGGAACAAAGTAATAGAAACAACTGCCTGTACAATGCCATACAATTCAACAGCACCACAAACTGCAACCTCCAAAATAACCATACAGTTGAATCAACACCTCCGTAAAACAGCTTCTAACTAAAACATTACATTACATTACATTAGGACAGTAGGATTTATTGCAGGACTGCTATATTACACTGCATTAATTTTAATTAGGTGCACTTAATAAACTGCCAACTGAGCTGATGTGTATGTATCTATACTGAAAACACTAAAATTAGATCTTCACTTATTCACAATTACTAGATGCACCTGGCCACAGAATCCATTGTATGAGCATAGGTCACTGCTCTCTTCTTACAGTCGGGCACAATAGGCTGCGTCCTGTCCTCTATATGCTATAAGGGCAGTGTCCAAAAATAGCCCAACAGCTAATGGCTATAGCTTGCTGTGTTTGCACTGCTGTTTATCTGGCTCTCTCATCAGGCCTCAGCCTCATTAGCAGTGACTGGGGGATTCCTACCAGTACCACTGCTCTTCCAGCTGCTGCTCCCTGAGGCGCCTGAGCAGAGAAGAAGAAGAAGAAAAAAAACTGGGAGAGTGGAAGGTGGCAAATGGGGAGGCACATAGACAGGAAGTGGGTGTAATTTCCTCAGGAAGCTATCAGAGCCACTTCCTGTATGACCTATCAGATGAAAGGAGGGCGAGAGAAAGAGAAAACGAAGCAGAAAGAAGGAGAGAATGACAAAGTGAGAAAAGGTGAGCAAAAAATAAGAGCCTGTTTCCGGTGGAAACATGACAGAAAAAAACAGCATCAAACAAACCTCCTATGCGACTCGTCTCTGAGTTCGCATGGGAACCAGAAAAGGAAGTTACCGCAAAGAATGAACAAAACCAGCGAAGAACAAATAAGGAACAGAGTACAAGAGAAATGTGTGTGAACAGGAGAGGATGGCACATAACTGCAGGGTTTATGTGCTCTTTTTGCACACAGCAATTTGATGCCATTCACGACTTCATAATGTTTTATTGCTCAATCATTTGTTGCAACAATAAATAAAATCTAAACTACATGAAATGTGCGGACACATATGTAACTTAATAATCTTTTTCCATATTATCACAACGTTTCCAAATGTTTCATTATCCAATTTATTTTCTGTATTTTTATGACTTTTCCAAACATGCACTGCCATCAAAACTTGGACTTCTAGAAGTGGTAAACATGAATATATGAACCCTATAGACTAAACACAGAAAAAAGCGAGGGGCTTAGTGAGGAGGGAGGCAGAGGAGATGGGGGAGGAGGGGAGGTGCATGCAGAAGAAATTAAAAGAGGGGGCAAACTGCTGTAGGAAATGAAGAACAAGGCAGCAACAGTGGAAAGAAAGAAAAAACAGGCAATGGAAAAAGAGTGAGAGACTCTGGAAAGTCAAACAAACACATCAGCATCCAGAAACTGTTACTGAGCGCAGAACTACACCTGAAAGCCTACTGCCTATGCATTTGCTTCCAAAACACAACACACATAAACAAGCACATACACACTAGATGCTTTCAACCTTGACCAAACGGTTTTGGCTGCAGTGAGCTTGCACCTCAGTCAAAACAGACACAGAGGCATTGCCCGACTGTAGAGCTTGCGTGTGAGGGTTCATGTCTTTATATTTGACATGCAGCATGCTATCTTAGAAATGGTTATGTAACTGGGGGGTGTACTGCACTTTGCTTTACAAGCAAATTAATATTCAGAAACTTGTTTGACTCTGTAATTGTTGGGCCACAGGCTGACAAACACTGTCACTTAAAGGGATATTCCATCAACTTTACACCTGACGTTCAGTTTACACATCTTGGGATATAGAGTTTACAAGACATGGGCATTTACCAGGCATAGAGGATCTAATAAGACATTCTATGGAGTAGCACTTTGGCAGGAGCAGTATTCAGCAATAGTGACTGAAAGCCAGGGCAGCTCAACCTCTGCAGTTTCAATGTTGACCATGTGTTAAAATTGCCTTGTATTGCACAACACTAAATCACAGGACAACCTGTTAAAAAGCAACAGATTAACCTAACAGACTACACGTACATTAGATTATTTACAAACACCAGTCTGATTATAAGTAACAGTCTTATCAGCTCTCAGACACGATATTTTCAGATAACAAGGTGTAGTGTGACTGAATGTCTGCATGTTCGTTCAATAAGATAAAAGGGCAACAGAACACTGGTCTGAACATTACAGAGGGCAAAGTTATCCCAGAAATCTCATCACTGCGCTGACAGTAAGCAAACAGAACAGGACAAGGTACACCATGAGATATTCAAGATAGTGTCGCAGAGCAGAGTGTGTGTACAAGGGAAGAACATCAGTGTGAGAGAGGGAGTGGCTCGTCCGTGGTGAAGACAAAAGAATAAGACATCACACATTTTTTGCTTCTCTTTTTCACCACCACATCCTTTTCTCTGCCGTCCCTTCTTTCTGTATGTTTCATTTTCCTTTCTCTCCCTCTCTTAACCTCCCTCCTTCTTCTTCTCCACCTACAGCCTTAAATAAAGCAATTGCTCCAAGACAGCCAGTGCATTCATGGCTGGCAGACAAGGGCCAATTATGTAATTTAATGACCATTACGTAGTGGCTAAAATAAGATTATGGCCAATGGAGCAGGGGAAACATAGGCAGGTCTTTTCATTACTTCACAGGATCCTACCTTACATGTTGTTCATTTTTTCAAGTACAAGTCCAAAAGGAAATCATACTATGGATTTCCTGATTTCAAAAGGACTGTTGTCATACCTCTTTAGAGCTTACTGCAATGACCTTTTCTTTAGATGATTTTATTTGGAAAAAAACTGCTGCAAAGAATCATTGACCTTCTCTTCGTATGATTTGAGTTGAGCAGAAATTGCTCTCAGAGGTTTATAATGATGCCGAACTGCCCCATCCCCCAAATCCCAGCGCAAGACTCCCCAGCGTCTGTTGGGATTTTAAAGATGATGATGTTGAACAAGGTATCCCGCAAAACAAGCTACCGCCGAACCTCCTCCCTTCATCATGTACACAGCCATGCATATCCACCGAGGCGTAACACACCTTCTCCTCGCTTTCTCATCTCTCCTTAGAGCCGGAGCGCACTTCACTCTCCTGCTCCAACACACTGCCCCCAACCAAACCAACCCCCCTCCGTACTCCTGCTCTCTCCATGTCCCCATATAGAGGTCACTGGCTTCATGGAAACATTTGATAGGCCAGGGCCAATCGACTGGCATGGATTGGCAGTTCAGAGTGAACCTCCAGCTTGGCCTAACTGCTTCCATGTGTGAGCGTGTGTGTGTGTGTGTGTGTGTGTGTGTGTGAGAAGACAGAACAGTAATTGCTAAGGCCAAACACAGAAACCTCTGATTAGCATTTGGGACAAAACCTGCTCTTCATTCATTCACATGTATGTTGAGTGTGAGTTTCTATATACTGTGTTCATTTCCGTCTGACTTTAAGACGATACCAAACAAAGCAGCAACACCAAGGCTCATGCTGAATATTTCTGGAAGGAATTTAGCCTGCCCAGAATCAAAGCTGAGGTTAACGTTGCCAAAAATGCCTCTGCACTTGCACACAGGCACACCTTGCTGAATGATGCTAAGTGCATGGCAATGGTGCACAATCCAGAGATGCAACATTCTCTTTCTCAGGATAGACCTATTAATAAGGCATCGAGGGATAATTCAATCTTTATTCCAGACTGTTCTGTGCTCTGACCATAATCAATGTTTTCACTCAAATTTAAATGCCTGTCTACAGTGAAATAATGACTCCAGCTTTGATTAGCTAACATTCAAGCGTCTGCAGCCAAAATGTTCCAGCTAAAAGAGCACTGTGATTTCACATCACTCTTCTATAACGTAGTGAAAAATGATGCAGCAGAACCACAAATACTGTCTTTTTTTTATTCAACACTAAGGCTGAAAAAAATTAAATAATGATTTTTTTTTTCAAGCTAATGGAGCCTTGAATCACCAACCTCAAGCAGATATGAGACGCGAGCTACAGAGATCTGGTACACTCACTTTTTTCTAACTCTACACCCCCAGATATTTTTTCATTTTCCACCATGTCGTCTTCAGCCCCAAAGTCGACTCAAATGATGTCACATGAGGCAATTTATCAGACTTCATGCAGCTCCACAAAAAAGACTTTTTCACACAAATACACTGGTACTCCCCCAGATCTGTAAACAGACTGAGGCCTAAAAATGCATACTGTTAAGTGTTATCTGCTCTGTCGATGTGAAACGATTAGTCGATCAATTGATTGGTAATTTGACTGACTAATCAGCAACTATTTTGATAATTATTTAATAGCTTCAGTATTTCTTTAGGCAAAAATGCCACAAAATAACTCGTTCTAGCTTCAGCATTTGCTGGGTTTCTTACTCTTCTGCGATGGTAAAGAGGTTGTCTTTAGGTTTTGGACTCCTGTTTGAACATAACAAGCCTTTCTAAACTATTCTCAATAATGAAAATAGTTGTTAGTTGCAGCCCTTGTACACTTACCAGTAAAAGGCCTATGACTGCTTTAAAAATAAGCTCCATCTATCAGAAGAAGTATCCAAAATATTTCACACTGATATGACGCATTAATCATGTGTCAACGCACTTCAGAGAGAAGATATTTGCAGACACTGTGCAATAATTTTTCCTTATTTGAGTCGACGTGTAGTGTTGTATGTTGTACAGAGCGTATACAGCCCAAATGAATGATTTTGAGCTATATAAATAAAACTGACTTTACATATTTCTTGGAGTAATTTCTGCTCATCTTCTTCAGTAAGAAAATTCTGCTTGTTTTCATTATCAATTAATATATCAATTACTTTCTCTATATTAATGAAATGTTAATGTCATATTGCTTATTTTGTCCAAATTCACTGTCATTTACAACAAAGACGAACAGAAAATCTTAAGCATTTCTGCTTGAAAAATGACTGATGCAGTTAACTGAATATCAAAAAAATAAGGCACATACACTTAAGAAAAACTGTAATACTTTAGGACGAGTACTAATAAAGCAGCATCTGAATCAAACATCTCAGTTACAGTTAAATAATAGCCAACCTTTACTGGTATAAACTAGACAGGGTGGTACTGCATTTACTCAAAAGAAAATGATACATACTGGTGCTAGTCAAAATGAAATTATGAGTTACTGTGTAATTTCAAAAGTGTCATTATCATGTTTCTGTGCTGTTACAACACTTATTACAATACGACAAATGCAAGACTCCTTTTTTGTCCGTAAAGGCCTGAGTGCTCACATACAGCCAGCGCACTGTCTGCACACACGCCCTCAGACTGGAGGACCTTTCACCCCACCATACCCCCCATCTTTCACTCCTCAAGAGTAAACATCATCTATGGAGTCTAGTCTCGCTTTTTCCACTCTGACCCTCAAATGAAAGAGCTCATTCTCTGTTTCCTCTTTCGCTCTTTCACTCTCTCTCACACACACACACTCTCCATAGCACACATCGGCTTGCCAGTCGTCCCTCTGACTCACACTTGGATGGATGGATGTAACTCTTTCCACTGTTCCACCTTTTTTCAGTGTGTGTGGAACAAGCTGCTGCAGCCTGGGTTATACTTGAACAGAATCCTCTTATCGCTAAGTGAGAGTGAGAGCACACTCACACAAAGATTGGCTGCATTCATTCTGGCCCCTTCAGTAGAGGGGGGGGGATGTCACCGCTGCACACAAATGACTCATATGTCTCACATATGCACACAGTTTGACCACACACACTGTGAGAAGGGGCCCTTGTCTGGTTTGACTACAGAGGGCGAAGCTGTCCTGACTGACAGCAGAGAGATAACAGAGAGAGGCAGGTGAAAACACCGAGCTCTGTGGGTTAAGAAAAAAATACCTGTCCGTTAGATTGACTGGTCAGTAGTCAGATGGGCTGATACCATCTGACTACTGACCAGTTTATGGTTTACATTAAAATGAATGGTCTGAAATGAACTCATGAAAGCAAAAGCCAATGTTTTGTCTACGTTAAAACACTTTGTCAGCTCAGTCAAGGGCAGAACACGTCCTCACAAATCAGTGTTATAGGATTCTGCTTGGTTGTTACATTTGTAAAGGGGTATTACACCAATCATATACATATAGGCCACTTATACTCCTGGTGGAAAGCAGCTTTATAACGTCTTCTGTGGCACTGGAGGGAACTTTCCATCGCCTGAGAAAATAACCCTCACAATGCCATACTGACAGCATTTGGGTTATCTCGTCTTGGGCTCCGAGGCTCCAAATCTATAACTGAAAACCCGCGTAAGAAACTGTCAGTGTGAGGTTTTCAAGAGGCAGGCACTTACCAGGAAAGAAAGGTCTGATAAAAGACACGGTTGTGTTGCATTATGGGAAAACAAAAAATTGAGGAAGTGTTTCTCCTAACACTCCCACAATGCAAGTCATCACATCTTATTGATGGATAAATTACACTCATGAGACATGACCCCCGTCACAGATGACGCAGAATGATAATAATCCGTGTCAGTGTCCAAAATCTCAATTTAGAGCTCACTGCAGAGTAAACTACTGAGCCTCTACAGTATTATACAGAGAGAAGTGAATGAGTAAACGAAGAGATAATTTTGGAGACAGCCTCTGCCTTTCTAAGTCATGACAGTGTTAACAATGAGGAAGCATCAACAGTACCAGGCCCCTGAAACTGAAGCAGCTACATGGAATTCAGCCATCATTACTTTTATTATTTACACCTGTGCTTTTCCTACAGTGACAAAATGTCTCTGAGGAAAAAACGGGTAAATGTCTGTTTTAGTATTGTTATGCCTGTTTATTCGGCTGTCTCTCGTGCAAAAGAGGTTTCCGACCTCAATGTGACCTACAGAAAAACCATTTACAGATAAAACTATCAGATGGGAGAGTTTGTTTGAGGCTACTCCACTTTAGGAACAAACCAAGGTACATCATCACCCTGATGCAAAAATGATGCAAAGTGAAATCCTGCTCACTGCTTTACAACAATACAAACCACTGCTGGAAACAATCACAGATATTAGAGGGACAGAAATGGTAAAGCAATGTCTCAGCTAACAAATCTCTGTTGTTTCACTGTTTAGCTCATCATATCATCAAACCACACTACATTTTAATGCTGCAGCAATCAGTTTAGTTCTCTCAAGTTGTTGCATCTCCACTACACATGAAGCCACAGGTGATCTAAAGTTTATTTCATCCAAAAACAGGAGCACATTATGACACCTTACAATGTGTCACCTTGCTCAGAGCTTTGATTTCGTGTGGTTTCAGGTATAACTGTGTCACAGACGCACAACAGCATAACCACCTTTCTCTGCACTCCCAGCCACCCACCCACCCACACACACACACACACACACTTTTGTAATTTCACCCCACCTCACCCGCTGAGCTCATTCAGGAGGAATCAGTAGATTTCCCTGCTAAACCGCAGAGAGAAGGTGAGCAGCCCAGTCCTGTGTGTCAAGCTAACTGCAGCCAGATAAAACTACCTGTGTTCCCTTTGAAGTCCAAGCCTGGCTACAGTAAATTATTAGCTTGCCTTCAACACAGCTCCAGGTCCTGAGGATACCCCCTGGCTGCTCCACTGTGGGTGCCATTATCTGTCACTCCAGTTTCTGGGTGTCTCTCACAGAGGATCACAACTGTTACACCTCGCTGTGGCACTATCCGAGATTATCTTCCTACCCTCTGAGAGACGGTGGATGTGGGCGAGTTTATGTAGGCCTATAACAATAGAGAGAGTGAGAGACAGGGAGGGAGAGCGCAGCAAAGCAACTCAGATTAAATAGCCAACATTCCTTTAAAAGGAAGAGAAGGTAGCCTTTGGGCTCTAGACAAGCCTGCACTTGCAAAACGTGGAGAGGGAGAGATGACAAGTGCAGTGCTCCGCTGGTCTAACAGAGCGTAACAGGAAGTGGCAGAGCCTGCTTCACATGGGGCCTCTGGGGTGCAGCGGCTGGCTGCAAACACGTCACAGTCTCCAAAAACCGCCAGCTGCAACGCCCTTAACACACACACAGAGCACAGCCTCGTAAGTAGCAAAGCTAATCGTTATTAGCATTCACTCAAAATGAGTGAGTTTGCTTACACTAAGCTCATGCTTGCAGACTAAAATCCCAGAGGAGTGAAAGTCATATGGGCAGAAGTGAGACAAACTCGCCCAGCAACCTGACAAAAAAAAAACCCAAAACAAAACACTGTTGTTCTTTGAGGAGTGATTAATGAAAACATGATGGCTTACTGGCAAGCACAGCCCACACTGTTCCAGCCTCCTATCTTTAGTTAATGACTGCACTGAGATAATGAAGCTGAACTAGATGTACAGTAATTGCAGTTTCCTGTGAGCGCAGGAAACTCTCGCCTATTCTGCACAGGCAATGACGTCCTGTTTCACAAGGCAAAATCATCATGGGTAATCAATTATATGCAGAGACTAATTACCGAACACTGTCTGCACTGACACCCCCATTCTATATGCTCTATATGGGCTGATCTGATGAGTGAGCGGTAAAGGGAGAGAGAAAATGGGAAGGGGACTCCTGTCACACTGTGCAGAGGGATTGTAGCCTACTTTCATGTCATGTGCAAAAACAATGTTGACAAATAAATAAGAGGAAAACAAAGGGATGATTACCTAAGTCTGTAATCACACTGCCAAGTGCCCTTGTGTCAAATGTACAGAGCTGAAAACAACAAAAAAAAAAGACATTTAAGAGGAAAAAATACAAGCAGCATCATTCTTTATAGCTGTATTTTCCTTATGAGGAACAACCACTCCACTCCTATGATACACTTCAGAAAGATTCTCTTGCAACGAAGATAAAAATACATAAAATTTCACAAGGTCACCAGCTATGAACTGTCCGCTGACTACAAATGACACAGCGTAACTCCCTTTGGGAATATTAAAGTGATTTGTAGTTTGGAATAAAACCTAAACGAGTCAAGTCGGAAAAACCTAGACGGCTTCGCCAGTAAAATGCACTCGGTCCAACTCTTCTACCTGAGGTTGTTATAGCCACATATCTGCGACTTTAAGGCTTCTGACTCATCCCTCAAGTTTCCAAACACAGCCACAGTTTGTCCCGGCGCGACATTCATTATTCAAAATGTTGAATAAAACTGTAATAAGCTGGGGTTTTTTGTATAATGTGAGGAGGATGAGAGGTCATGCAGCCAGCCGAGCACAGCATTCCTCTATGTGGACGCTACCGTCTGCTTCTCGGGCTGCAGAGGTGTGTGTGTGTAGAGTGGGGGATAAGCAATTTCCCTCGGTAAAACAAATCCTCCATGACGGCTTTTAATATAAAAAACAAAGTCATAAAAGTTCAGTCTCTTTGTAATGTTCGTCTGCAAGGCATTAAAATGGTGTACTCACCCTTAAGTTCGGAGAAAACGACAGGCAAACCGTCTATTAGGTTTCCTGTTCGAAAGTTGCCGTGTGTCAGTGGGAAAAAAACATTGTACGCGGAAGTACACATGCAAAAAAAAAAAAAAAAAAAAAAAAAAAAAAAAAAAAAAAGAAAACCAAAGCCTACCCACCAAAGAGAACTCAAAAAACAAAAACCGGGACTTTCAAATTCCCGGAGAACACCAAGCC